>CM055069.1:47942247-48336960 GCA_029204045.2 Tillandsia leiboldiana | reverse complement strand
GCCCAAGGTCCGCCTCTCGCCTACGTCACTCCAAAAGTGGTGATCGACACTTGCGTCCATACAATGCTGCAAAACGGAGCCATCGAATGCTCGCTTGAAAGCTAGTGTTTGTACGCAGTTCGCCAATAAATGCCGAATCCCCCTCCGCCGAAATCCAGACGCAAGCCCTCAACATGTCCTCCGGATTTGTATCGTCCGCTCCGATGGCACGCAGTCTGCGAATGAAAAGCTGTACTAACCTGAGTTCAGTCCCAAGGAGGTTGCAAACTCTTCCAACTCTGCCAAAATGCGAAACAAACCTCGGTCTCTATCTGATACTATGAGCTGGTACTCCTGTAAGCTTACTATCTCAGCTGAATAACTGCTAGTCGCTCGGAGTGGCCACGTAGTCTGGCATGGGGCCTCAATTGTGCCGTATTTGGTAAGTCGATCTACAACTACCCAGATAGCATCAGCTCCTTCCTCCTGGGCCCTCGGTAGTTCCACACAAGTCCTTGTAATGTGGTCCCATTTCCACTCGGGGATTGGGAGACTTTGTAACTTGCCAGGCTGGCACCGATGCTCAGCTTTCACCTGCTGACAGGTTAAACACTGCGCCACAAATCTCCCAATATCCCTTTTCATGCCTTTCCACCAGAAGTGTGCCTTGAGGTCCTTATACATCTTAGTCCCACCAGGATGTAGGGTATAAAGGTTGTATATGGGCCTCTTCGCAATAGCTTTCTCTAATCCTCCACATCTATTGGCACACATGCTCGGTTCTCCTGTACCTCAGTATTCCCGAGGCTCTATCGTAAAGTCCCCAGACTGATTCACGCGGAATATGATCTCTAATCCTGGCCAAGCTGGTGGGTCCTCACTCTGTTTCTCTTTGATCCTGTCCAGCAGAGTGGGCTGCACGACTAAAGAGGTCAGTCTAGCAGAGACCCCAGGGGACACAACCTCTATGTCGAACCGTCTCATCCCTCTAATAGCGGCGCCTGGTCTGTGATCATCATAGACAAACCTTTGCACCGCTCTCCTACTCAAGGCGTCAGCGACCACATTAGCCTTGCCTGGGTTTGTAGAGAATATCTACATCATAATCCTTTAATAGCTCTAACCACCTACGTTGCCTCAAATTCAGCTCCTTTTGCGTGAACAGGTACTTTAGGCTCTTGTGGTCGTGTAGATTTCACCAATGTTCCCCATACAATAATGGCAGAGCTTTAGCGCAAACACTACAGCTCAAGCTCCAGTCATGGGTAGGGTAATTTTTCTCATAATCCTTGAGTTGCCTTGATGCATAAGCAATTACCCTCCCTTCCTGCATCAGCACACAACAAGTCCGCTGTGTGATGCGTCACTATAGATCACATATCCTTTCCCTAACCGGAAGGGAAAGGATAGGAGCGTCATCAGTCTATTTTTCACTCCTCAAAGCTCTTTTGACAGACCTCACTCCAATAAACTCACTCCCTTACGCGTCAAGCGAGTGAGGGGTGTGGAGAGCTTCGCAAAGCCTTCCACAAACCGACGGTAATACCCAGCTAAACCCATAAAGCTACGTACCTCAGAAACCGTCGTCGGTCGGGGCCAATCACGGACTGCCTCAATCTTCGCTGGGTCCACCGCCACAACCTGCAGCGGAAATCCACATGGCCCAAGAAGACTACCTCCCGAAGCCAAAACTCGCACTTTGCCAGCTTGGCATACAACTTCTTCTCTTGCAGAAGTTGCAGCACGATCCTTAAGTGCTCCTCATGCTCAATATCACTTCGGGAGTAAATCAAGATATCATCAATGAATACTACTACGAATCGATCCAAGTATAGTCGGAAGATCCGGTTCATTAAATCCATGAATGCGGCAGGGGCATTAGTTAGCCCAAAAGGCATAACTGTAAATTCATAATGCCCGTACCGGTGATCTAAATGCCGTTTCGAATATCCTCGGCCTTCACCTTCAACTGGTGGTAACCAGACTGCAAATCTATCTTAGAGAAGACACAAGACCCTTGCAGCTGATCAAAAAGATCATCGATGCGCGGCAAAGGGTACTTGTTCTTGATGGTCACTTTATTTAATTCTCTATAGTCCACACATAATCGAAGTGACCCATCCTTCTTTTTCACGAATAGCACCGGCGCTCCCCAAGGCGACACACTCGGCCTAATAAAGCCCTTATCCATTAAATCCTGAAGTTGCGCCTTAAGCTCTCGCAACTCAGCCGGTGCCATCCGGTAAGGAGCCTTTGAGATTGGCGCAGTTCCCGGAACTACGTCAATCACAAACTCAATCTCCCTATCTGGCGGCATGCGAGTCAGCTCAGGTGGGAAAACATCCGGGAACTCGCGGGCAATAGGGATAGTCCCCGAGTTCCGGTGCCGCCGTAGGCCCCTCAACAACACTAGCCAAAAAGGCTACACATCCTCGATGGATCATCTGCCTTGCTCGGGAAGTCGAAACCATAGAGGCAAAGAAAGCACTCTGACATCCCCGGTATACCATCATCTCCTGGCCTGGTTCTCTAAAGTGACCGTCCTTGCGGCACAGTCAATAGTTGCGAAATACCGAGCCAGCCAGTCCATCCCGAGGACCACATCGAAGTCCATCAATTTTCTCAGGACCAACAGGTCAGCTGGCATAATCCAGGACTCGATTTGCATCGGGCAGGACCACAACACTCCTCCACGTGCAAGGTGTGATCGGGAATCTGAACCTCTCGTGCACGTGGCAAAAGTCCTACCTCTATCCCATGTAATGATGCAAATGATTTACTAATAAAAGAATGCGATGCTCCAGTATCAAATAATGTACGAGTCCTAATGCCAGAAAGTAAGGTGATACCTGCCACCACGTGATCTGCTGCCGAAGAGTCCTCTACCTGTGCAGCATACACTCGCCCACTCTGAGCTGGAGGGCGATACTCCGTGGGATGGGAAGAAGATGGCCAGCTTGCTGGAGCATATGGCCGCTGAGCCGTCGACCGTTGCTGAGACGAAGAAGGAGCAGATGCTGAAGAAGGAGCCGTCGATGGTGCATATGGGCAGGCAGCTCGGAGGTGGCCAGACTGTCCACACCGATAACAGCGACCAAACCTCAGATCACAAGCATCAGAGTTATGCTGTCCCTGGCAGAAAATGCACCTAACCGTAGCCTGGGGCTGCCTCGCCTGCTGCCTCTGTCGCGGAGGCCCTTGCTGCCGCGACTGCGATCTCTGCTGATGCGAATGCTGTTGCTGCTGATGCTGCGGTGGCCTCTGGGATCCCCCAGGCCCTCGCCGCTCAGAACGCCTACGGCCGGAAAACTGAGGCCGTGGCGGTCGTGGCGGCCTCCAAGAACTGGCCTGTCCCCCGTCGTCCTGCGCTGGTCGCTTCCTGTCTGCGCCTTGAGCGACCAGGCCCCCACGTCTGGCGACGACGTGGTCTCCCCTCTCAACCCACTGGGCATGCTCTGCTGCCTCCTCCAAGGTCTGTAGTCTCTGAGCATGCACCAGAGTATAGATTTCTGGGCGCAGGCCCGACTCAAAGAGCTCCACCTGGTGCGGTCCGTCCCTGGCGACGTAAGGTACGCAGTTGAGTAACCGCGTGAACTCCTGAAAGTAGTCCAATGCTGTCCGGTCGCCTTGCTGAAGATTCTTCAAATCATCTTCCAGCTTTTTCTTCATACTCGTGGAAAAGTACGTATCCAGAATCATCTTCTTGAACTCTGACCAGGGTAGCTGTCGAGTGATCTGGAACTCCAGAGGCTCTACCCGACGCCACCATGCATCAGCGTCCCCGTCTAAGCAGTGTACAGCCATATGTACCCTGTACTTCTGGTCAATGAAGAAGTCCCGGAATAACTTCTCCATTGACGAAAGCCAAGTCCCGATCTCCCACGGCTGGGTATTCCGCCCTGAAAACCTGGGCGGTCCCCGCTTACAGAACTGAGTAAGTTTGGCAGCAATCTCCTGCTCCTCCGCCGGAGTCAATGGCCGGATTGCTCCCTGAGCAACAGGGGATGCCGTGGTCACCGGTCCAACTGGGGAAGCCACAGCAGGGGAGGGTGGTACGGGAGAACTCTCAGGGGGTGCAACAACAGGCTGCGCCCTCTGTTCTAACATCTGCGTCAGCCGACCCATGGCCTCCTCCTGACGCCGCACGGCCTCTGACATCTGGGCCATCTGGGCCTGCAGCTCCTGCACCTCACTCTGCTGGCCCTGCTCGGACTCTTCCGGCTCGGGCTCAGGGGAAGAAGGCTGCGAACGCGTCAACATTCTACGTTGCGGAGGCATCCTACCACAAGAAACCACCCTTAGTATCCAACCCCCACACGACCCATTCTAGCGAAAGTCAAAGACATTCTCCTATTTCTGTGACTTTATGTTGTCTGCAGCCAACATAACAGTCTACCAGAAGTAGGCTATGTCGACCCCTCTTCCTTTATTGGAAGAGTTAAATAAGTAACACAACGACTTCCGCAAAATTGCCACGTCTTTCGCACCCTATCATCCTAGGGTATGTCAAAAGCCTAGGGTTTCCTAAGTCCCAACTGACCTATCCCTAAGCTCTGATACCAACTTAATCTGTCACGCCCCGGAACCCGGGCTCGCCAACAGATCCGCCGTGCACATGGGATTTCCCGAGTACACGAAGCGCTGGTAACCTGCTCCGATATAATATAAACAATAAAAGAGCATAATACAGAGCTGAAGTGGAAGAACCACATAGTATCTCATACTGGGACTAAAAATAAACTGTGATATGTACAATAATCTCCCAGCTCACCAAAATAATACAACCAGTCGGCGAAAGCCAGACTCAAAATAAAAGGAGAATACCACAGTCTGAGTGAAGGGTACAACGTCTATCTACAGCTCTCAGTCTCCCAGGAGATCTATCTATTCAGCGATCCCCTTACCTCGATCAGCTGCCGATGGCCTAGCAGCTCCCGCAGACGACTCTGCAAAATAAAGGAGAAGAAAGAGAAAAACAGTAATGGGGGTGAGAACTACCAGATAAACCAGTAGCCTCCCCTAGTGGGCAAAACCTCAACTCTGACGCACCCACTAGGACTACTAGAGGCCAGAAAGGAATAAGTGGTAAAGCTGTAAACAGAACTGCTGAATAAAGGGAAACCACCACTAGTATGCCTCTAAATGTCATGTAGCATGAAATGACTGTATGCAACAATACCAAACATGCCTGCCTGAAATAACTCAGTCTTGTGTCACTGGTACTGCCTGCTGTGCCTTGCCAAATCGGGTATGCTGGCCAATGCATAACACCGATAGGGGATAGTGCTTGCCAAATCGGGTATGCTGGCCAACGCATGACACCGATAGGGAATAGTGTTTGCCAAATTGGGTATGCTGGTCAACGCATAACACCGATAGGGGATAGGAGTCTCAAGGACTCAAAGTCTGTCTGTAACACACTCCGGAGTGGCACTCGAGGGGAGCGACCCACACGAGTAAAATATCTCAGTAATAAGTATCAGAAGTGCCATAAAACAGCAGGACTGGATCATGACTATGATCAAAGTGGGAAAAAACTATCCACTAAAGAAAACCCCGATCTGATGCCATAGTACTTAACAAGTGGGAAACCATCCACTAGGATAACCCGATCCTCAGCTGATGCAAAATAGACCAGACTCATCCCTAATCTGATGCAAGGATAAATATCTGGTCGACTGCCTACTGTCCGCGGTCACCGCAATACCCCACAAATCCATAATCTAATGCAATCTCGACTACACTATCCCAAACCCCTGCTCACACTTGAGCAACAAGCCTCTGGATGCACAGGGCAATAATGAAACATGTACAATTCCCAAGATGATAGTGTAGCAATAAATAGTGGCTAACTAGATGAGCAAGAAAGCATGCCATTATTTAAAAGCTGTAGAAAAGTGTCAAATATTTATAAAAAAAGATTGATTGTTATGAAAGTTATTGCATGCGAGATTATAGCCTTTGTCCCAATCACAGTGTCCCAATATAAGTCATCATATAATTGGTGGGGTTATATTAAATTTTAGGAGAGTTCGTCCCAGCGGTTCTCATCAATTGTCCTGTTAGTAGTCCTGTTAGTAGTCCTGTTAGTAGTCCTGTTAGTAGTCCCAATGGTTCTCATCATTTGCCATATTAGTTTATCCCAATTGTTCTCATCAATTGTCATATTAGTTTGTCCCAATTGTTCTTATCAATTGAATTTTAGGGGAGTTCCAGTAATCCCAGTGAGCTTGTCAAAAATGAGGTAAGCAACAACCGCCCACCTCGAACAGCTCAAATCACACCCAGATAGTCTCCTGGCTGTCCACAGTCCCCTAGAACTGCTGTCTGCCGAGAACGGTGCCCTACAGCAACACACATTGCACAGGGTGTAACTATATTATTCATAAAAATACAGCTTTTGCTGTTTTTCAAATAGCACGAAAAGAGAGGAGTTTTTCACCTCTGTATAGTGCTCAGAAAAATCCAGAAAAATTACGGTTGCGTTCCCCGCGAAGAGTAGATCAAAATCGACTCTTTAAACGCCTCGATCTGATGCTCCTACGCCAAGATAAAAATCGGAGAAGTTGACACTATCCAGAAATTTCTACAGCAAAAAGGGGGGTCAAAGAGACCTCGGGAAACGTGCCAAAAGTACGAAATGGAGCAAAGTGATCAACACGGAAATCGAAGCCTTACCTCTTAGGAACGCGCTGTCGCAAAAATCGTCCAAAAATTCCTCCTGGTTAGCCCACAGGGAATTTTCGACGGAACTGCGACGGGAAATGGGCTGAAAAAGAAAACCGTCGCAGTGCGCCGCGTCGCAGATAACTCACTAACTGTAACTCCAAAAATTCTGAGATTTGGAGGAGAGAGAGAAGAGAGAGAGAGGAAGAAATTTCGTAGAGGGCACATGCCCTGATTCTCACTCTAAGGCCCGCCAATCGAGGTGGGAATGAGAGGGGGTGGGGATTGCTATTTATAATGGGCTGGGGCTCCACACAGGATCGGATCCGAACAGGGAACACCGAAACGGGCCAACCAAAACGCGCCACGTGTCCACAAAACAGGGAACAACCGGTGCAAGGGCCACTCAGAAGCTGCCACGTGTCCACGTGGTGCACGGGCCCGGTCCCCGCGCCGGGTCTTCCGGAAGATGTCAGCCAATAGGATCTTGCCACGTGTCACAGTCCCCGTGGGCTTCTAGAAGCCGGCCAGCCAATGGGAAGCTGCCACGTGGCAGATGCAGGGTTCGGTGCTCCCGGTGCACGCCAGGCCCGTGGACCGCGCACCCGAGCCCCCCGCCCGCGCCTGCGCCGCCGCCCTCTGCCGCTGTGCCGCCGCTGCGCCGCCGCCCGCCGCCGTGCGCCGCCGCCCGCCGCCGCTTGCCGGTCGCCGGAACAGTAATTCCGGCGGCCGGAGTTACTGTTCCGGCGTGAACAGTAATTTTGCGCCGAAAAAATAAAGTAAATATACCATTTCGATCATTTTCGCGCGCTGAGTCCAAATCCGCTGTCCATTTTGCCAAATTCTCATCCGAAATTTTGCCGAAAGCTCCCGGAAAATTCCATTTGCTCCGATTTTCGCGCAGAGTCTATATTAAATGTCCAATTTCGATTCTACAAGCTCTGCTTCACCGAATAAGCTCCCTACAGTCACTGTTTAATGTTGCACAGTTCCCGCGGGAGTCCGGATCATCACATCCATAGCTCTCATCTGCTCACTTAAGTCTTTGATTCTGGTCCCTTCTGCCATCTCATACAGGTATGGATCTTTTGGATTATAGATGAATCTATTGCTTTTAGATTTCCCTATCTTGTTGAGTTACACTACTGATGCTTCTATTTTCTTAACCAGATTCAAACTTCAACAACGATTGGGCAGGTAATGAGATTCTTGGAAGAAACTCAATACCTCTAACAGAGATCCTTTGTTTGATGGTAATCCGATGTGGGAATCCTGCTAAGTACTTGATCTGTGATCTGTTGCTTAATCACTGCTCCTCGTTGCCTCGATTGCCGCCCGATTGTATGCTCAATGGTTGCCTCAGTTGTTGCTCGATTGTTGCCTCGATTGTATGCTTAATGGTTGCCTCGGTTGTTGCTCGATTGTTCACGATCCCTGGGATCGGAACTGCTCTGATACCACTTTGTAACACCCTGACGATCTGCAGCCGATCGGGGATGAGGGTTCCTCGGAGATCAGGCACGGCAGTGAGGATGACGGCCAATCTGATGATCGATGATGAACAATTTCTGAGATCGGTATATGGTGGATAGATCCAAGCTGGTTAGATCATCGAGATCAATCCAGAGTTGGATCTGGTAGAGATTAGGATGAGAATTGGGGAAATTGAGATAGGTTGGGAGAGGAGAAGAGAAGAGAGAGAAAGAGATAGTTTGAGAAAGAGGGAGAAGAAAAGAGTAATTGGATTCAAATGTTCGATCCCTTTATATCTCTTACAAATGCCTATTTATACTCATCCTGTGAAGGACTAATCTGTAATTCTTATACTACTGTATACTACTTGGTAATTGTAATATTGCTGCTAATGAATAAGGCTCAAAGTGTAAAGCAAGTGGGCCTCTTGGGCCGGGCCTTCCTTCGCTACAGTGAAGCTCCTTAACCCTCTGCCGGGTTGCTGGTTCCTCATCCATCGCTACCATATCCGCTCCGCTGTCCGGTTGCTGGATCCATGCCCGCTACTTCCGACCCGCTCCAAGGAACCCTCCCGACTCTGTCGCCTGTCGTATCTCACCTACCCCCGTACCCTCCTGCAGCTGACTCTACCACCCCCGGTTACGCCTAACCCTGGTTCTTCATCTTCTTCTCTTCTCTACTTCGCTACTCCTCTACTCCTCAACCGGTTCTACTCCTCTCTACCCTCTCTTCCTTCTTCAGGTGTTACATCCCACCCTCCTTACAAAGCTCCTTGTCCTCAAGGATCATCGTTGGGTATCTTCTCTTCATCTTCTCATAGTCTTCCCATGTAGCCTGCTCGGGCCCCAAGCTATTCCAACTTACAAGAACCTGAGTGCGGTTCTGGTTTCTCACCTTCCTCAACCTCCAACCCAACACTTGCACCGGCTGTTTCTTTGGCGAATCGTTCTCCTCCAGGGATGGCTCTTCCTCCGTAGTCGGTATTAACTGAGATGGTGGGTTAACGGGTGCTTCCTCCTCGACCGGTATCAACTGGGCTTGTGGAAGGTCCTCTGGTTCCTGGGAAATCTTGTTCTCCACTACCTGCTCTGGCTTCGGAACTCCCCTCTTCAACTGTGATACATGGAAGACTGGATGAACTTGGGCATCTGCAGGTAAATGTAATCGGTATGCTACGGGCCCAACCCGCTGCAGGATCTCAAAGGGTCCGTAGTACTTCGAGGTAAGCTTGTGATTTCTCCGCATGGTTACACTGTTTTGGCGGTACGGCCGCAGCTTGAGGTAAACTTCTTCTCCCACCTGATACTCCCTATCCACACGTTTTCTATCAGCATTCTGCTTCATACGATTTTGTGCCACATGTAGTCTCTCCTTAAGCACATCTAGCATTTGCGCTCTGTCTCTCATCCACTCTACCACTGTCGAGTTCACCCCTGGTTCCAGTTGAGTGGCCGTAGGTGTAGGTGGCTTGTACCCATAGAGGGCCTCAAATGGCGTGACCCCTAAGGAGGAGTGGTGGCTGGTATTGTACCACCACTCTGCCAGGGGTAGCCATTTGCTCCATCTATTGGGTTGTTGGGAACACATGCACCTTAGATACGTTTCCAGGCACCGGTTCACCCTCTCGGTTTGACCATCTGACTGGGGGTGATATGCAGTGCTCATATGCAACTTAACTCTAGAGAGTTTGAATAGTTCTTGCCATACCTGGCTGGTGAACACCTTGTCTCTGTCTGAGATGATCCCCTTAGGCATCCCATGTAGCTTGTACACTGTGTTGATGAAAGCCTTCGCCACTACCAGTGCTGTGTAAGGATGGACTAGGGGTATAAAGTGGGCATACTTGGTCAACTTGTCTACCACCACTAGAATTGTATCTTTTCCCTCTGACTTGGGTAGTGCTTCAATAAAGTCCATACTAATTAGTTGCCAGGATTGTGTAGGAATTTGTATTGGTTGCAATAACCCAGCATAGGGTGTTCCATCCACCTTATTCTTGATACACACTTCACAGGCTTTAACTCTCCCTTCCACATCCCCTTTAAGTCCAGGCCAGTAAAAATGCTGCTTGAGCCTATAGTATGTATTGTCGATACCTGAGTGTCCTCCAATGGCCGATGAGTGAAATTGATTCAACAAGGTACTCCTCAATTCACCCTTAGCTCCTACATACATCCTTCCCTTGTACCTCAGAATGCCATGTTGTTGTGAGTAGTTCCCTGTTGCATCTGTTGGTAATAGTGTATCCAGTAACAATTGTTGAGCCTTTGGGTCCCCCTGGTAACTCTCAATTAGCTCATTAACCCAGGTAGGAACATAAGCAGTTATTCCCTGATTACTACTTAACTCTGGGACTACCCTAGATAGGGCATCAGCAGCCAAATTTTCTTTACCCCTCCTGTACCTGATTGTGTACTCCAGCCCCATCAGTTTGAGCATTCCCTTCTGCTGGACTGCTGTTGTGATCCTCTGTTCCAACAGGAACTTGAGGCTTTCATGATCAGTCTTAATTACAAATGGTCGAGGGCTCAGATAATGTTTCCATTTACTCACAGCAAGCAGAATAGCAAGGAACTCCTTCTCATAGGTTGATAATCCCCTGTTTCTGGGACTAATTGCCTTACTGAGGTATGCCAGGGGTCTCCCTTCTTATGACAGCACTGCCCCCATACCAATTTCACAAGCATCCACCTCCACTGTGAATGGCTTAGTGAAATCTGGCATAGCAAGTACAGGGGCACTGATCATTGCTACCTTGAGTTTCTCGAAAGCTTCCTGAGCTTCATCACTCCACTTGTATGAATCTTTTTTTAAAAGTTCAGTGAGGGGTTTGCTAATTCCCCCATAGCCCCTGATGAACTTCCTGTAGTAGCCAGTAAGCCCCAGGAATCCCCTCAGTTCCTTAATAGAAGTGGGCTTAGGCCATTCCACCATAGCTGTGATCTTACTTGGGTCAGTGGCTACCCCTTGAGCTGAGATGATGTGGCCTAAATACTCTACTTGACCCTGTCCAAAGGAGCACTTGCTTCTTTTGGCTAGAAGCTGATTCTTCTCCAGCAGCTCCAGTACCACTCTTAAGTGGTCAACATGATCCTCCAAACACTTGCTGTAAATTAGAATATCATCGAAGAATACGAGAACAAATTTCCTTAACTGTTTTTGGAAGATTTCATTCATCAAGGCTTGAAATGTAGCCGGAGCATTGGTTAAGCCAAATGGCATTACCAAAAACTCATAATGGCCAGCATGTGTTCTAAAGGCTGTCTTTTCTATATCCCCTTCATGCATCCTAATTTGGTGATAACCCGACCTCAAGTCGATCTTCGAATACCATTTAGACCCCATAAGCTCATCTAGAAGATCATCAATGATGGGAATTGGGAACTTATCTTTGATGGTAGCTCTATTTAGTTGTCTGTAGTCCATACACATTCTCCAACTTTGGTCCTTCTTCTTAACTAGCAGTACTGGTGAAGCATAAGGACTATTGCTTTTACGTATGAAATGGGATTTGAGCAAATCAGCTACCTGCTTTTCTACCTCATTCTTTTGCTCGTAACTGTGCCTGTAGGGCCTCACATTAATGGGTGGTGCTCCTGGTTGCAGAGGAATTCTGTGGTCTTGTTCTCTTCTTGGGGGAAGTCCTTTAGGGTCTTGAAATATGTGAGAGTGTTGATCTAGTATTTCTTGTGCTTCCACTGGCACAGGATTCTCCCCTTTAACTGCAGACTTTTCAGGGTGGCCTATGGCACAACACTGTCCATGCAACCCAGCCTTGACCCATTGTTTAGCACCAATAGATTTGAGTCTAGCTCCTTCAGTGATTCCCTCCACAGTGACTGCCTTCCCATCTTTGTTGTAAGATACTGAATTGTTTGAGTAATCGAAGGTGACCTTCCCATGCTTCTTAAGCCAGTCAATGCCCAAGATGATACTAGAGTCATCTAGCCTTGTGACTCTTAAGTCTGCTTGATAAACTTCCCCATGCATCTTCCACTGGAACCCATTACACTTCAATTTGCATAATACCTTATGCCCATTAGCAACTGTGACTATTAAGGGGGTTGCTGCAGTTATGTTAGCCTTCAATTCTTTTGCTACTTGGAAGTCGATGAAACTGTGAGTACTTCCAGTGTCAATTAGTACTGCTAAGGGTCTTCCCCCCATTTCCCCTTGAACTTTGATGGTTTCCTGAGGAACCTCTCCACTGAGGGCATGTACAGAGATTCCCATCTCATCAAGTTCAGACAGTTCCTCCACTTCATTCTCTGTCTCCACCTCTAAGAGTCTCAACTCATCAAACACCTCCTCCACCTCAGATACACCCTCAATCTGGTTCAAATTTTTTTGTTGCCATTGGTGACCCTGATAATACTTGTCCCCACATTTGAAACACAGGCCTGCGGCCCTTCTTTGCTCTATCAATTGTCTACTGACTCCAGGTTGCCAGGTTGAGCTCTTGGGTAAGGTTGATTTGTTGTCTTCAACACTTCTGGCAGCAAATCTTGGGATATAACCTTTATTTCCTGGATTACCCAGTGTGGGTTTAGCTATTGCATTACTGTGAAACTTGTTTTTCTTCCACATGATTGCAAGAGCCTGCTCATGAAGCCTTGATTGTTCAAACACTTCTTCTAGAGTGGTGGGGTTGGATAAGTCTATAAAGGGCACCAATTCCTCTTTGAGCCCACTAATGTAGCTCTGTATGAAGTGTTCCTCACTGAGGGCAGGATTGAAATTTAGCATTCTAGCTCTTAGTTCCTCAAATTTCTCTTGATAACTGTCTACATCCGAGGTTTGCTCCAGTTTGTGAAATTCTCTTACCAACTTCTTCATGGTTGTACCTCCGAACCTCTTGCATACTGCCTCAGTTAACTCAACCCAATCCAAATCTGGCTTGTCAATTACATAGCCTTCCTTCCATCTATGGGCTCTGCCAGTGAAATGCATTGTAGCAATCTCTACCCACTAATCTTCTGGTATTTGATATAACCTAAAGAATTGTTCGCTCCTGCTGAGCCACTCTCTGGGCTCCTCCCCTCCAAATAATGGGTAATCCAACTTGGGATAGGGCACATACTGGTTTGGTCTGTGATTGACTTGTGGTAAGTTAAACTCTGTTCCAGTTTGGGGAGTTGGTAACACCCCTTTCCCTTTGACATCTCTGTGTGGCATCTTAGTGCTGCTACTGGGGCCTTCTGTAGCCCCTACCCTTCCTTCTCTGATCTGAATGGTGGGCATTGGCTCTAATTTCTGCGGATTGGACTGAGAACTCAGTAATTTCAACAACTGCTCATGCCTCTTCGTTGCTTCTAACTGCTGAGCTTCATATCTTTGTTGCCCTTCTAATTGGATGCCTTCCAGTTGGTGCACCAAAGTTCCCAATTTTTTATTATACTCTGCCCCAAACTGCTTTAATTTTTCATCTACATCATGGCACTCAGCAGTAAGTGTTAGCACCTTCTCCTCCATAGCTCTCATCTGCTCACTTAAGTCTTTGATTCTGGTCCCTTCTGCCATCTCATACAGGTATGGATCTTTTGGATTATAGATGAATCTATTGCTTTTAGATTTCCCTATCTTGTTGAGTTACACTACTGATGCTTCTATTTTCTTAACCAGATTCAAACTTCAACAACGATTGGGCAGGTAATGAGATTCTTGGAAGAAACTCAATACCTCTAACAGAGATCCTTTGTTTGATGGTAATCCGATGTGGGAATCCTGCTAAGTACTTGATCTGTGATCTGTTGCTTAATCACTGCTCCTCGTTGCCTCGATTGCCGCCCGATTGTATGCTCAATGGTTGCCTCAGTTGTTGCTCGATTGTTGCCTCGATTGTATGCTTAATGGTTGCCTCGGTTGTTGCTCGATTGTTCACGATCCCTGGGATCGGAACTGCTCTGATACCACTTTGTAACACCCTGACGATCTGCAGCCGATCGGGGATGAGGGTTCCTCGGAGATCAGGCACGGCAGTGAGGATGACGGCCAATCTGATGATCGATGATGAACAATTTCTGAGATCGGTATATGGTGGATAGATCCAAGCTGGTTAGATCATCGAGATCAATCCAGAGTTGGATCTGGTAGAGATTAGGATGAGAATTGGGGAAATTGAGATAGGTTGGGAGAGGAGAAGAGAAGAGAGAGAAAGAGATAGTTTGAGAAAGAGGGAGAAGAAAAGAGTAATTGGATTCAAATGTTCGATCCCTTTATATCTCTTACAAATGCCTATTTATACTCATCCTGTGAAGGACTAATCTGTAATTCTTATACTACTGTATACTACTTGGTAATTGTAATATTGCTGCTAATGAATAAGGCTCAAAGTGTAAAGCAAGTGGGCCTCTTGGGCCGGGCCTTCCTTCGCTACAGCGAAGCTCCTTAACCCTCTGCCGGGTTGCTGGTTCCTCATCCATCGCTACCATATCCGCTCCGCTGTCGGGTTGCTGGATCCATGCCCGCTACTTCCGACCCGCTCCAAGGAACCCTCCCGACTCTGTCGCCTGTCGTATCTCACCTACCCCCGTACCCTCCTGCAGCTGACTCTACCACCCCCGGTTACGCCTAACCCTGGTTCTTCATCTTCTTCTCTTCTCTACTTCGCTACTCCTCTACTCCTCAACCGGTTCTACTCCTCTCTACCCTCTCTTCCTTCTTCAGGTGTTACATCCCACCCTCCTTACAAAGCTCCTTGTCCTCAAGGATCATCGTTGGGTATCTTCTCTTCATCTTCTCATAGTCTTCCCATGTAGCCTGCTCGGGCCCCAAGCTATTCCAACTTACAAGAACCTGAGTGCGGTTCTGGTTTCTCACCTTCCTCAACCTCCAACCCAACACTTGCACCGGCTGTTTCTTTGGCGAATCGTTCTCCTCCAGGGATGGCTCTTCCTCCGTAGTCGGTATTAACTGAGATGGTGGGTTAACGGGTGCTTCCTCCTCGACCGGTATCAACTGGGCTTGTGGAAGGTCCTCTGGTTCCTGGGAAATCTTGTTCTCCACTACCTGCTCTGGCTTCGGAACTCCCCTCTTCAACTGTGATACATGGAAGACTGGATGAACTTGGGCATCTGCAGGTAAATGTAATCGGTATGCTACGGGCCCAACCCGCTGCAGGATCTCAAAGGGTCCGTAGTACTTCGAGGTAAGCTTGTGATTTCTCCGCATGGTTACACTGTTTTGGCGGTACGGCCGCAGCTTGAGGTAAACTTCTTCTCCCACCTGATACTCCCTATCCACACGTTTTCTATCAGCATTCTGCTTCATACGATTTTGTGCCACATGTAGTCTCTCCTTAAGCACATCTAGCATTTGCGCTCTGTCTCTCATCCACTCTACCACTGTCGAGTTCACGTAGAGGTTAATCAGAGTGTCGCACCCCCTTGGGTGCCAAGATGGAAGTAGGACCGTGCTTCTTGGGTTTTGTCGCCAGCTCCCCATGACCAAGGCATAGTCTTGAGGTTTTGGGTTGCGAGTTTGTGATTGTGAAGCAGTACAGATCACGAGGGGCGCAAGGCCAATGGGAAGCGCAAGTCGGACATGTTTGGCCACTTTTCCCATGTATTGGATCCCTGGTGTATCTAAGTTTCGGGGATGAAACTTCTTTTAAGGTGTGAGTGATGTAGCACTCGAGAAATTCTAGTGTGCTCGCGGGCGAGAAAGCAGATCTAACCTTAGCGATTTGCATACCGGTGCGTGAATTGCACAGTTTCCGATGCACAAATTTCCGCCTTTCCGATCCGATACCTGGGTATTTGGTTAGGAACGAACCCTAGGATGACTTGTGTTCACAAGAGAGCGTAGGGTATTGGCATAGTGGTTTGGAGCTCAGGTGTGTTTCACACAGTTGAGTCTCGTTGTTTGGGTTATTAGTCGTACGCACTCCGGTTTTTGGGATCGTTGTTAGTGCAAGGTTAGCCGCGGTCATGGTTTCGGCTGTGGGCTGATGTTTCAATGGAGCCAGAGTGCTCGGATCAGTTACGGTGGTTAAAGGTTAAATCACTGTTCTCTTCGTAATCGTCCAGCTGATGGCATAGCAGTAGATGACTGCTATTATTGCACTAGCCTCACAGTTTGCTTAGAGGTTGAACAAGTTGCTGACCCTTCAGTGTCCCCGTGTCTTAATTCGTTGGCCTATGGGCCCGATGGTAACCCTGTTTTGGGACGGATGCAAATTGACCCCACCTTTTGCACAGGTTTTGTGGATCGACGTGGACTCGCCTATGTGTTAGTCATGGTGATGTTTGTGACCACGAGGCGGTAGTAATCCTTGATAAAGGTTATGTTTCGGGCACTGAGATTGTGTTGGGAAGTATGTGATATACCTTCTGGTGGGAGTTGCGTCCCCAACTTGTTGTTGGCGACAAACCTTTGGTATTCCGCTGTTCTTTTGGTAAGCACGTTGGCTGCAGGCAACGGACGGTCGAAAGAACTGAGGAAATACCCTGCCCTGTAATGAGGAGTATCAGATTGGGTCTAAATTAGTAGCCTTAGAGTTGTAGATACCTTGCGACTGACTTGTAGCCCTCGATTAAACTTTTTGAGCAGTTTCATAGAGTATGACTTCAGGCTGTAAGCTCCGGGAATGAAACTTTTTTTTAAGTTGTAAGTTTCGGGGACGAAACTTCTTTTAAGTTGTAAGTGATGTAAAGACTCAAAATATTTTATTTTTAATAAATAGATTAAAAGCAGAATCGTAGTCGATTTCGGGTTTAAAAGACCTATGTTGATTTATTTAGTCAATTGCCAGTGTGCGAGTTGCACGATTTACGAGACAAAAAGGCTATTTTCCAATCCGGACATGATCTTGGAAATCCGAGTTGACCGTTGCGATCGTCTCGTCGAACTGAGCGAGATTCATATTCAGCACTTTTCGATCTGACGGTCGGATCTTCCAGAATTCAACTAAGAAGTGGGAGAATCTCGCGACTAATGTAACAGTGCCTGTGCACAGTGTCACTTAAGTGGCCACTGTAGATGAACAGTAAACCTCAATTTCGGGACTACGGCGGTTGCAACGCTGACTAATTCACTGTTCGGAACCCGAACATAGTGATTCAGGTAGTCGTTTTGATCCGTTTCGACGTTCTGAACACAATGGCACTGACGGAATTTCCGTCTGGCTACCCTAAGGCATCGTGACGCGTGCCGAACTGGATAATTTACAGTATAGGATGGAATTTAAAAATTCTGGAGCGAAATTTGAGCGAACCAAAATCGCTACCTGATAGGTTTCGTCGAGCCGGACGTCGTGGCGGTGTCAGATTTTCAGTTTGACCGTCCGGTTGTCTCGAAAAGCGTGAAATACGGCTAAAATACAGCTTTTTGCACAATGGTCCCTAGTTTTCTTGCCTCGGATAGCGTGCCACTCATGGGAGAGGGGCCTTGATGTAAATAATACATGCTGTGAGGGACCAGGTGCTAAAACACCAAGGCTAGAGGGACTACATCGCAATTTTGCAAACCCTATATATATAGGTTCCAACCGAGTTAGGGTTCCTCACGAACCCTAAACCCTCTGCCACCCAGCCGCTGTTGCAACAAAATCCCTCTTCCCTGCCGCTCTCCTCGGACCCAGCCGCACCGGCCGCCGCCTCTCCCGTCGCCGGGGAAGGGAGGAGCAAGGATCACCTTGTTCTCGGGTGGTGGAAGAGGAGGGTTCTCGGGAGGTTCTCGGGAGGTCAAGACCCTGTCTGGGAGACTCCATTGGGACGCCGCAACCGAGCTGTGGTGGTCCGGTCCCCAGCCGTCGCCGCAGCGCCGCCGCGGGCCAACCCATCTTCCTCGGGTTTCCGGCCAAGGTAAGTCTTGGAACACTTTTGTTCTTTCGGGCTTTTGGTCACGACCACCTTGTTCCTGACACCGAGGCGATCCTCCGGTTGCTGTCCGAGCCGCGGCCGCCGACCCGATCGCCGGCGGGAGCCGTCCCATCAAATTATTGCTTTTCCGGCCGATCTTCAACGCCGCCGTGATCCGGCCGTTCAACCGGAGATCAGCACCGTTGATCTTCCTCCCCTGGTTGACTGCAACCTCTCCACGAAGTCCCATCACGATCGGATCAAGATCGGGCCCGCGCAAAGGAGCCCTAGAAACCCGATTCTTGGCTTCTCGGCCGCGCGTCGCCGTCCGGCGCCGCCGCTGCCTCCCACCGGCGGCCACTGCCACCAGAAGCTTCCTGGCGCCGAGTGGAAGCTTTCCATCCAAGTTGCTCCGGCCGGAACCCAGCCGGCCGGAATCCACCATTAGAGCCCCTCCGAGCTTGACCGAGCCTTTCCGGCGCCGCCTCGCCGGCGCTCCTCTGCCGCCGGGAACCTCCAGGTAGGCTTAGCTTGATCCCCTGAGTCCACCCAGCAACTTGCATGGCCCTCTTAACGTGGCTCTCTTCCGTTCCAGAGTTGCACCCGAGGAGGGCATTGGTTCGAGCTCCGGCGATCCCCGGCGGTCTGGGCTCCGGGCACCTTGACAGGTAAGACCTAGAGGCCATGTTTAAGCTTCCCAGCATTTTACTTTTGGCAAGATAGTGCTCTGTTGTTGGCCTCATACCTTGTGCCCGAGAATATCATTCCGGGCTCTAGCTCCGGCCGCCGCCCCTCCGGCCGCCGGGACTCGACCCTACCTGGACCGAACCTCTTCTGGGACTCAAGTAACCTGGTGCTTACCTCTGGTACAGGTCTGGGCCAGAGTTGATCCGAGAAGAAGCCAACCCGAGCCTTGTTGGAGCACTACCTTGCTCCGGCCATCTTTCCGGCCGACCTCCGGCACCCCTCAGGTGAGCATCTCAGTTCTCAGTTGATAATATACATGATGCTCCATTATATCACAGCTATGTCTAGTGTTTAAACCTAATTTAGTGAAGTAATGCTTTGAGCTCTAAGTGGTCATGGGCCAACTTTGCCCTCGAGCTGCGTGTCCACCCAAACTTGTGAGCACGGGGTCTGTTTCCTCAAAGGTGACGCGCTGAAAGTTACGGCGCAGCTTTTGGACCCCCGGGTTTCAAGAACGTGCCGAAACGGGCCGGAATATAAGCTAATTATGCAATTTGAAAGCTGTTAGGGACCTCAATGCAATTTAGACACATATGCTGACTCTAGATAGTGTTTTACACCACTGGACATTTTGTTAGAGTCCCGTAGACTCTCGTTGATCGGGAATCGGGTTCCGTTCGATAAAACGGCTGTATCGAACCGTATTAGAGACACGTTACTATTGTGTTGTCAGGATGGGTATGTGTGAGTCTAGTTCTGACTACAGTCTCTGTTCAGGGCCCAGCAGTTCAGCACCAGCCTCCCGGTAGTCTAACGGGAGTTCGGGATCGGCCTTCATTCAGGTGGGTTTTATTTCCTTGGTTCTAGCATCTAACTCTATCATATTGGACGGGGTCAATTCTAAGTATACTGGGGTTAAATATTGATGGGTGATGGCTTATGCATGTTAATAGGTTTCGTCATAATGTTTAGCGTCGGTTTTCCGACGGTCGTTTTCCCTTTGATAATTACATGTTGGCGGGCTACCTTCGAGTGCACGTATTTCTGCCTTTACTTTGATTATACATGATAGCGGGTTACTTTCGATCGCATATGTTACGGTTTTACTTTGAGCATACATGTTGCCATTTTACTTTTGTTATATATATTATGATGCTGACATGATGATGGTTATGGTTACTTGGCTCGAGGCTGTCACACGCGCACCCGCGGTTTGGCCACCGCAAAGGGTGCGCTTTTCCGGAAAAGTGGTCTATGACCCGTGTATACCCACGAGGTGACGTAGTGGGGCCCCTTATTAGTGGTGGGGTTGAGGCGCCGAGGTGCGAGCGGTGCGACCCGTCGGTTTAGTTGTCCGACGTGGTCGGGTTTCTGCAGGTACGGTGTGGACCGTCGGTTTAGTTGTCCGACGTGTCCGGGTATTACAGGATACAGGTGTACAGGTTGCCTTTCCCCCTTGAGGGGGTGGTTGCTCCGGTTGTCTTCACGGTTTGTTTTACTATATTCTCCTACTCTATTACTTTTACGTCACTGACATCCCACTTCGTGACAGGGTTCGGACGGGGGGAGAGGTAGGCGGTGGTGAGGACGGGGCAGGAGCAGCTGGGTCGCTGGGGACCCTGGACTGTATTTCTTCTTTCATTCTCGCTTTTCATTGCATTGTAGTTATGTGAGAGGTTCGCGATACCCTCGTGGGGTCGGCGTGGATGTCGGTACGGGTTGCATTTAGTGCCCCTTGTGCGTTACTTTTCCTTTTATTTCTATTGGCCATTTGAAAATCAAGAAGGCAGAAGCCAAAGAAAAGATTGCGAAAACCGTTTTTTAAAATCTAAGTGTCGTGTGGGCACTGGTTTCAAAACCCTGTGAATTTATGGATTGCGAAAGGGATTTCAAAACTTGGTGTCGGGTGGGCACCGTTTTCAAACCTTGTGGATTTATGCTGATTTCGAAACTAGCTTTCAAAACGTAAGCGCCGGGTAGGCGCTCTTTCAAAACTGTGGATTTATCCTTTCCAAATTGATCGGCCATATGTTCTTCTTTTATTAGTTTAGAATACTGGTTGCTTGTGAACAACTGTTGTGATTGATTGGTTGTGTATGTTGGAACATGTACTGAACGCTACGCCGTGCACGTACAGGGGAGACTCTGTCCGGTTGCAGAGTGATCCTGTACGTGTGGCGGGTCTGGGCACGCGCCGGGGAAGAGGGGTTCTCTTTTAAACAAAAAAAAATTTACGCGTCAAATATTCGGCTTTTATGAATCGTTTCCGCTAAAACAAACCCCCGGGGCGTGACAGATTAAATGGTATCAGAGAGTTC
This sequence comes from Tillandsia leiboldiana, assembly GCA_029204045.2. Taxonomy (NCBI): domain Eukaryota; kingdom Viridiplantae; phylum Streptophyta; class Magnoliopsida; order Poales; family Bromeliaceae; genus Tillandsia; species Tillandsia leiboldiana. The sequence goes on along the minus strand of CM055069.1, from coordinate 48,316,037 downwards.
TTTCAATCACAACAGTTAGTGCCGACATCCGTGGACAACCCTCACATGCCTACATACGAATGAAATGGGTAGGGCATAGGACTGTAGAACGTGAGTGACCGAGGGGGGGGGGGGAAATGTTGAGTCCTTTCTCTCACTTTATGGTTGTTGTTAGTAGGGTAGTCTAAAGTTGACTCTTGTGATGTGTGACAGACATGGCCCGTACTAGATCATCGGCCGGGGACGCAGAGTCAGTGTCCGACATCCACGGAGATACCACACTTAGCTACGAATGAATGAATTGAATAAGGCATAGAAGCGTAGAACGCGAGTGATCGGGGGAGCGGGGGAAAAGTATATGTCCCGTTTTCTAGATAGTTGGTTAAGTGCTATACTAGCGGAGTCTAGAACTGACTTGTGGGGTGTGTGAGTACGGGTTAAGTTTTGTTTCTCGGTTTAGCTCGGTTGTCGCGTTTGTGTAGTCATATTATTTGGGCTCGTGTAGTAGTGTTGTTGTGGGGGTCTTGGGATTCCCCCTGGGGTCGAGAAAAGAGACCACTGGGACTAGCGAATCTTGTTCGTTTGGGCTTGATTCTTCCTTTTGTTGAGCGGGCCTAGAGCTTAAATACTCCTAGTTGGGAATGTGATCGTTGGCCTGGGGGTATGCAGCTCGGCTCAGGGTATGGTGCTTGGAAGGGCAATGGATTGGGACCGAGCGGTAGAGGTTAATCAGAGTGTCGCACCCCCTTGGGTGCCAAGATGGAAGTAGGACCGTGCTTCTTGGGTTTTGTCGCCAGCTCCCCATGACCAAGGCATAGTCTTGAGGTTTTGGGTTGCGAGTTTGTGATTGTGAAGCAGTACAGATCACGAGGGGCGCAAGGCCAATGGGAAGCGCAAGTCGGACATGTTTGGCCACTTTTCCCATGTATTGGATCCCTGGCGTATCTAAGTTTCGGGGATGAAACTTCTTTTAAGGTGTGAGTGATGTAGCACTCGAGAAATTCTAGTGTGCTCGCGGGCGAGAAAGCAGATCTAACCTTAGCGATTTGCATACCGGTGCGTGAATTGCACAGTTTCCGATGCACAAATTTCCGCCTTTCCGATCCGATACCTGGGTATTTGGTTAGGAACGAACCCTAGGATGACTTGTGTTCACAAGAGAGCGTAGGGTATTGGCATAGTGGTTTGGAGCTCAGGTGTGTTTCACACAGTTGAGTCTCGTTGTTTGGGTTATTAGTCGTACGCACTCCGGTTTTTGGGATCGTTGTTAGTGCAGGGTTAGCCGCGGTCATGGTTTCGGCTGTGGGCTGATGTTTCAATGGAGCCAGAGTGCTCGGATCAGTTACGGTGGTTAAAGGTTAAATCACTGTTCTCTTCGTAATCGTCCAGCTGATGGCATAGCAGTAGATGACTGCTATTATTGCACTAGCCTCACAGTTTGCTTAGAGGTTGAACAAGTTGCTGACCCTTCAGTGTCCCCGTGTCTTAATTCGTTGGCCTATGGGCCCGATGGTAACCCTGTTTTGGGACGGATGCAAATTGACCCCACCTTTTGCACAGGTTTTGTGGATCGACGTGGACTCGCCTATGTGTTAGTCATGGTGATGTTTGTGACCACGAGGCGGTAGTAATCCTTGATAAAGGTTATGTTTCGGGCACTGAGATTGTGTTGGGAAGTATGTGATATACCTTCTGGTGGGAGTTGCGTCCCCAACTTGTTGTTGGCGACAAACCTTTGGTATTCCGCTGTTCTTTTGGTAAGCACGTTGGCTGCAGGCAACGGACGGTCGAAAGAACTGAGGAAATACCCTGCCCTGTAATGAGGAGTATCAGATTGGGTCTAAATTAGTAGCCTTAGAGTTGTAGATACCTTGCGACTGACTTGTAGCCCTCGATTAAACTTTTTGAGCAGTTTCATAGAGTATGACTTCAGGCTGTAAGCTCCGGGAATGAAACTTTTTTTTAAGTTGTAAGTTTCGGGGACGAAACTTCTTTTAAGTTGTAAGTGATGTAAAGACTCAAAATATTTTATTTTTAATAAATAGATTAAAAGCAGAATCGTAGTCGATTTCGGGTTCAAAAGACCTATGTTGATTTATTTAGTCAATTGCCAGTGTGCGAGTTGCACGATTTACGAGACAAAAAGGCTATTTTCCAATCCGGACATGATCTTGGAAATCCGAGTTGACCGTTGCGATCGTCTCGTCGAACTGAGCGAGATTCATATTCAGCACTTTTCGATCTGACGGTCGGATCTTCCAGAATTCAACTAAGAAGTGGGAGAATCTCGCGACTAATGTAACAGTGCCTGTGCACAGTGTCACTTAAGTGGCCACTGTAGATGAACAGTAAACCTCAATTTCGGGACTACGGCGGTTGCAACGCTGACTAATTCACTGTTCGGAACCCGAACATAGTGATTCAGGTAGTCGTTTTGATCCGTTTCGACGTTCTGAACACAATGGCACTGACGGAATTTCCGTCTGGCTACCCTAAGGCATCGTGACGCGTGCCGAACTGGATAATTTACAGTATAGGATGGAATTTAAAAATTCTGGAGCGAAATTTGAGCGAACCAAAATCGCTACCTGATAGGTTTCGTCGAGCCGGACGTCGTGGCGGTGTCAGATTTTCAGTTTGACCGTCCGGTTGTCTCGAAAAGCGTGAAATACGGCTAAAATACAGCTTTTTGCACAATGGTCCCTAGTTTTCTTGCCTCGGATAGCGTGCCACTCATGGGAGAGGGGCCTTGATGTAAATAATACATGCTGTGAGGGACCAGGTGCTAAAACACCAAGGCTAGAGGGACTACATCGCAATTTTGCAAACCCTATATATATAGGTTCCAACCGAGTTAGGGTTCCTCACGAACCCTAAACCCTCTGCCACCCAGCCGCTGTTGCAACAAAATCCCTCTTCCCTGCCGCTCTCCTCGGACCCAGCCGCACCGGCCGCCGCCTCTCCCGTCGCCGGGGAAGGGAGGAGCAAGGATCACCTTGTTCTCGGGTGGTGGAAGAGGAGGGTTCTCGGGAGGTTCTCGGGAGGTCAAGACCCTGTCTGGGAGACTCCATTGGGACGCCGCAACCGAGCTGTGGTGGTCCGGTCCCCAGCCGTCGCCGCAGCGCCGCCGCGGGCCAACCCATCTTCCTCGGGTTTCCGGCCAAGGTAAGTCTTGGAACACTTTTGTTCTTTTGGGCTTTTGGTCACGACCACCTTGTTCCTGACACCGAGGCGATCCTCCGGTTGCTGTCCGAGCCGCGGCCGCCGACCCGATCGCCGGCGGGAGCCGTCCCATCAAATTATTGCTTTTCCGGCCGATCTTCAACGCCGCCGTGATCCGGCCGTTCAACCGGAGATCAGCACCGTTGATCTTCCTCCCCTGGTTGACTGCAACCTCTCCACGAAGTCCCATCACGATCGGATCAAGATCGGGCCCGCGCAAAGGAGCCCTAGAAACCCGATTCTTGGCTTCTCGGCCGCGCGTCGCCGTCCGGCGCCGCCGCTGCCTCCCACCGGCGGCCACTGCCACCAGAAGCTTCCTGGCGCCGAGTGGAAGCTTTCCATCCAAGTTGCTCCGGCCGGAACCCAGCCGGCCGGAATCCACCATTAGAGCCCCTCCGAGCTTGACCGAGCCTTTCCGGCGCCGCCTCGCCGGCGCTCCTCTGCCGCCGGGAACCTCCAGGTAGGCTTAGCTTGATCCCCTGAGTCCACCCAGCAACTTGCATGGCCCTCTTAACGTGGCTCTCTTCCGTTCCAGAGTTGCACCCGAGGAGGGCATTGGTTCGAGCTCCGGCGATCCCCGGCGGTCTGGGCTCCGGGCACCTTGACAGGTAAGACCTAGAGGCCATGTTTAAGCTTCCCAGCATTTTACTTTTGGCAAGATAGTGCTCTGTTGTTGGCCTCATACCTTGTGCCCGAGAATATCATTCCGGGCTCTAGCTCCGGCCGCCGCCCCTCCGGCCGCCGGGACTCGACCCTACCTGGACCGAACCTCTTCTGGGACTCAAGTAACCTGGTGCTTACCTCTGGTACAGGTCTGGGCCAGAGTTGATCCGAGAAGAAGCCAACCCGAGCCTTGTTGGAGCACTACCTTGCTCCGGCCATCTTTCCGGCCGACCTCCGGCACCCCTCAGGTGAGCATCTCAGTTCTCAGTTGATAATATACATGATGCTCCATTATATCACAGCTATGTCTAGTGTTTAAACCTAATTTAGTGAAGTAATGCTTTGAGCTCTAAGTGGTCATGGGCCAACTTTGCCCTCGAGCTGCGTGTCCACCCAAACTTGTGAGCACGGGGTCTGTTTCCTCAAAGGTGACGCGCTGAAAGTTACGGCGCAGCTTTTGGACCCCCGGGTTTCAAGAACGTGCCGAAACGGGCCGGAATATAAGCTAATTATGCAATTTGAAAGCTGTTAGGGACCTCAATGCAATTTAGACACATATGCTGACTCTAGATAGTGTTTTACACCACTGGACATTTTGTTAGAGTCCCGTAGACTCTCGTTGATCGGGAATCGGGTTCCGTTCGATAAAACGGCTGTATCGAACCGTATTAGAGACACGTTACTATTGTGTTGTCAGGATGGGTATGTGTGAGTCTAGTTCTGACTACAGTCTCTGTTCAGGGCCCAGCAGTTCAGCACCAGCCTCCCGGTAGTCTAACGGGAGTTCGGGATCGGCCTTCATTCAGGTGGGTTTTATTTCCTTGGTTCTAGCATCTAACTCTATCATATTGGACGGGGTCAATTCTAAGTATACTGGGGTTAAATATTGATGGGTGATGGCTTATGCATGTTAATAGGTTTCGTCATAATGTTTAGCGTCGGTTTTCCGACGGTCGTTTTCCCTTTGATAATTACATGTTGGCGGGCTACCTTCGAGTGCACGTATTTCTGCCTTTACTTTGATTATACATGATAGCGGGTTACTTTCGATCGCATATGTTACGGTTTTACTTTGAGCATACATGTTGCCGTTTTACTTTTGTTATATATATTATGATGCTGACATGATGATGGTTATGGTTACTTGGCTCGAGGCTGTCACACGCGCACCCGCGGTTTGGCCACCGCAAAGGGTGCGCTTTTCCGGAAAAGTGGTCTATGACCCGTGTATACCCACGAGGTGACGTAGTGGGGCCCCTTATTAGTGGTGGGGTTGAGGCGCCGAGGTGCGAGCGGTGCGACCCGTCGGTTTAGTTGTCCGACGTGGTCGGGTTTCTGCAGGTACGGTGTGGACCGTCGGTTTAGTTGTCCGACGTGTCCGGGTATTACAGGATACAGGTGTACAGGTTGCCTTTCCCCCTTGAGGGGGTGGTTGCTCCGGTTGTCTTCACGGTTTGTTTTACTATATTCTCCTACTCTATTACTTTTACGTCACTGACATCCCACTTCGTGACAGGGTTCGGACGGGGGGAGAGGTAGGCGGTGGTGAGGACGGGGCAGGAGCAGCTGGGTCGCTGGGGACCCTGGACTGTATTTCTTCTTTCATTCTCGCTTTTCATTGCATTGTAGTTATGTGAGAGGTTCGCGATACCCTCGTGGGGTCGGCGTGGATGTCGGTACGGGTTGCATTTAGTGCCCCTTGTGCGTTACTTTTCCTTTTATTTCTATTGGCCATTTGAAAATCAAGAAGGCAGAAGCCAAAGAAAAGATTGCGAAAACCGTTTTTTAAAATCTAAGTGTCGTGTGGGCACTGGTTTCAAAACCCTGTGAATTTATGGATTGCGAAAGGGATTTCAAAACTTGGTGTCGGGTGGGCACCGTTTTCAAACCTTGTGGATTTATGCTGATTTCGAAACTAGCTTTCAAAACGTAAGCGCCGGGTAGGCGCTCTTTCAAAACTGTGGATTTATCCTTTCCAAATTGATCGGCCATATGTTCTTCTTTTATTAGTTTAGAATACTGGTTGCTTGTGAACAACTGTTGTGATTGATTGGTTGTGTATGTTGGAACATGTACTGAACGCTACGCCGTGCACGTACAGGGGAGACTCTGTCCGGTTGCAGAGTGATCCTGTACGTGTGGCGGGTCTGGGCACGCGCCGGGGAAGAGGGGTTCTCTTTTAAACAAAAAAAAATTTACGCGTCAAATATTCGGCTTTTATGAATCGTTTCCGCTAAAACAAACCCCCGGGGCGTGACAGGGGCGCACGGTGGACCGGGGGGTTGGACACGTGGCATTACTGGATTGGTCGGTGCAGTGGACTTGGTCTACGGAGCAGGCGGGCGTGGTGCATGGACCGGCGGGACACGTGGCGTCTTCTGGTTGGTGGGCTCATGGAGTCTGGGTCCACGGAGGTGAACCGGGGCGCCTCGGGATTCGCGCCTGGCAGGGGGCGCAGGCGGCGGGCGCAGGCGGGCACGTGGGCGCGGCAGGCGGGCGTTGACTGGGTGCGCGCCACGTGTCGCCGCGGCATTGGCCCACGCGTCGCGCGGGGGGCGGCCAGCGTGGCTGTCCGCTGTGCGGGGGGCGACGTGGAGGCCTGGGGAACTTCCGGGCGCGCACAGTGTTGGGCCGGGCCCAACACTGTAGCCGCCCGAAAGTTGGAGCGCCCGGAAATTTGGGACAGGTTTGGTATTTTCGGATTTGTTTCCAGCTTGTATAAATAGGCCGAGTTCCTTTGCAGAGAACTTTTTCCCTGCTCCTCCTTTCACAGTGCCACCTTCACGAGTTTTCTTCATCTCCCTGTGGCGATTCAATCTGCAGAGTTCCAGATTTTTCTGCGGCACGCATCCCGAGGTTACCATTTTTACGGCGCGGCGCGACGCTCGTTCGTTTGTGGTCTTCTTCGCCGCGTTTTGGTGCGAGGACTCCCCCGGCTTACCCCGAGCACCTTTTTCTGTGATTCTTGCGCCGTTGGCTTCACGACAGGTAGGGCTATGTTTCCCATGTTTACTGGTTTTTCCCATTCCGAGCTTTTCATGGGTTTTTCGGATCATCTTGTGACCTCATTTTCTAGGGCGGAGTTTTGGGACAGCGGTGCGGTATTTTGGTGATATCTTCGCGCACAGGCATCGGATTGGGGCGATTCAAGAGGCGTTTTGCATCTACACATCACGAGGAATATCTCCAAATTTTCTTGGAATTTTCTGAATTTTGCCCCGAAGGTGAATATTCCTGTTTACAGAACCTTGTGGTTCAGTTTTTGTGAGCAGTTTGTTTCGAGGTGGTTCTCTTGTCGGAATTGTTTCTCAGTGTAGGAAACTCGGATTTGAGCGTACAGGTAGTCGTTTCGACGGGTTCGTCGCGAGGATCGTGACGGTATTTTTCTTGGAATTTTTCGGGCACTTCTCGCAGGTAAAAACAGGAGAACTGTGGACTGTTGTGTTTGGGGCAGATTTGTGTGAGCATTGTATGTTATTTATGTGTGTTCTTTTGGGAATTTTGTACAGCGATCGCGGCGGCTTATCGGTTTGGGGCGAGAGCACTTTTTGGACTTGGAATTAGCGATCGAGGTGGGTGGTTGTTGTTTACCTCTATTTTGACATGCTCACTAGGAATATTAGAGTGATCCCTTTATTTGGACATGCATGCTTAAGTGATATAAATTGTGAGCTTTTCCTATGGAAATTACTATTGTGGATATTTGATAGTGGTTGGGACTTATACATGTTTGTATGGATGGAATGTTAGCGGTTAACCTTGCATGTGGATTGGAATGTTTATTTTGGACTATATGATGACCCTGTTAGTGGTTGGTACTAGTTGAGGATTGTATGACATGCATAGGTGGATAGTGACGCTTTATCATGGATCATAGACATGTGTGGTTGGATAATGTTTTAGCATGATGGTTATATCTATGCGGATCTATTAATTGTTACACATGTGGAACCACTATTGGACACCTTTTCCTTTATTTCCTTGAGAACACTTGCATGCTTGTTTGGACATCTAGGTAGGCCATCTTTTATCGCTACACTTTCATGCTGGAACTTGACTTAGGAGAAACCTTGTTTGCTTCTTTCTCCTGTTCGTTAGTCAGGTGGGTTTGCTCGGGTTTGAGCAGGGGTTTGGGATAGTGTAGCCGGGGCCTGGATTATGGATCATGGGTTTTGGCGGTGACCGCGGATATTGGGCGGTTGACCGGATGTCGGTTATAGGACATCGGTGATGGGGCATGATTATGGACTAGAGGGTTTTGTGGCAACCGCGGATAGTAGGCGGTTGACCAGATGTCGGATGTGGGACATGATTGTGATTGAGGGTTTTTACGGCGACCGCGGATATTGGGCGGTTGACCGGAGGTCGGTTGTTAGACCTGGTCGTGGATTGTGGGGTATTACGGCAATCGCGGATATTGGGCGATTGACCGGATGGTTACTTTTGCATCTGATTGGGAATCAGTTTTCTTTTAGTGGAGGGTTGTGTTCCACTGGGGCTTTATAGTTGTGATACAATCCTGCTTTTATCACCGGCGCGGTTATTGCCCGGTGATGCTTTTATCTTACCGGCGCGGTTATCGCCCGGTGGTGCTTTACTCGTGTGGGTAGCTCCCCTCGAGATCCCCTTCGGAGGCCGGGGCTGGACAGTTATGGACAGGGTTTGCTATCACATCGGCGCGGCTTATTGGCCCGATGATGAGGGCGGCAGCAGGAATTTTGCTATCACATCGGCGCGGCTTATTTGCCCGATGATGAGGGCGGTACAGATTGGGTTCATCTGGGACGGTTGGTTATTGTTGCTTTCGGTTATTACAGTCTAGGACTGTATTTTAGAGGCATAGTAGTGGTAGATTTCCCTTTTGGCAGCGGTTTCATTTCTTACCACTCTTCTTTCCCTTTTGCCTCTGGTAGGCCTAGTGGGGGTGTCAGAGTTTGAGGATTTACCCACTAGGGGAGGCTACTGGTTTACTAGTAGTTCTCACCCCCATTCTTCTTTCCTCTTTTGCTTCTTCCTTGTTTTGCAGTGTCTTCTGCGGGTGCTGCTGGGCTTTCAGCGGCGGGTCGAGGAGAGAGGACGGCTGAGTAGATAGATCTCGAGGCAGGATGAGCGTGTTAGCTGGACTGTTGGTGTACCCAGGTTTCCTCAGACGGTTGTACTTTTACATTTGGGACTGGCTTTTGCCAGCAGGTTGTATTTATTTTGGTGAGCTGGGAGGGACAGATGTATCATTTATACAGATGTATTGTATTTTATTTCCAGCTTCAGTCTGAGGTGTATTAGTTTTAGTTCAGCTCTGTTTTTGTTGCTCTTTTATTGTTTTCTTATATCTGAGCAGGTTTGACGCTTCGTGTACACGGAAAATACCGTGTGCACGGCGGATCTGTGGACGGGCCCGGGTTCTGGTTTACACCCGGGGCGTGACACTGATCCTGCCCAATCGGCATCTGAGTATCCAACAATATCCAGACTTGTTCCCATAGGATACCAAATTCCGAAATTAATTGATCCTTTGATATACCGGATGATCCTTTTCACCGCTTTCAGGTGAACCTCCTTTGGTGCAGATTGATATCTCGCGCAGATCCCAACACCAAAAGATATATCCGGGCGACTAGCAGTGAGGTAAAGTAGACTTCCAATCATACTTCGATACAGTTTCTCGTCTACATTCTCACTTTGTGATTCACTTCCAAGTCCCTTGTGGCTAGTTCCCATTGGAGTTGGAAAATCTTTACAATTTTCTAGATCGAACTTTTTGACCAACTCCATTGCATACTTGGATTGACTCAAGTGAATACCTTCATCATTTTGTTTAATTTGCAATCCAAGGAAATAAGTCAATTCGCCCATCATGGACATCTCAAATTCGCTTTCCATGGTCTCCGCGAATTTAGAAGCATCATTATCTCTTGTTGCGCCAAATACTATGTCATCGACATATATTTGTGCTACAATGAAATTGTTTTGATAATGCTTCACAAAGAGAGTCCTGTCAGCTCCCCCTCGAGTATAGCCCTTCTCCAAAAGGTGCTTTGTTAACCTTTCGTACCATGCTCGCGGTGCTTGTTTCAGACCGTAAAGAGCCTTTTTCAAACGAAAAACATGGTTAGGTTGTTTATGGTCTACAAAACCTTTCGGTTGAGCCACATAAACTTCCTCATTTAAAAACCCATTTAGAAAAGCGCTCTTAACGTCCATTTGAAATAATTTGATTTTAAAATGACAAGCAATAGCAAACAGTATACGAATGGACTCGAGTCTAGCTACAGGGGCGAATGTTTCGTCAAAGTCTATACCTTCTACTTGAGAGTAGCCTTGAGCAACTAATCGTGCCTTGTTCCTGATGATAGTACCATCCTCATTTTTCTTGTTCTTGAAGATCCATTTGGTACCTATCACATTATGTTGCTTTGGAGGCTTCGTTAATTCCCAGACTTTGTTTCGCTCAAATTGATGGAGCTCTTCCTGCATTGCTTTAATCCAGTAGTCATCCTGAAGAGCTTCATCTATGTTCTTTGGTTCGATTAGAGATACGTAGCAAGCGAATCCACAAACCAACTGCCTCCGAGTTCTAACTCCTTCTTGTGGATCTCCAATGATGTTCGATTCCGGATGATCCTTGGAGATTCGTAATGTTTGTTGAAACGGAGTACTCGGAGATACATGAGATGATTCCTGCACATCAGATAAACTAGAAGAGCCATTAGATGCATCATTAATATTGGAAGTATTATCATGAGAAAATGCACTAGCAGGAGAATCATCATCTAGAGAGATATCGAAGGTAGATTTTCCAGATCCAAAGTGAAAAGCTTCATCTACTTTAACATTTATAGATTCTACGATCGTCTTAGATTCAATGTTAAATACTCGATATGCTCTGCTATTCGTAGAATAACCCAAAAAGATCCCTTCATCACTTCGAGAGTCGAACTTTCCAAGTTTTTCACGGTCACGTAAAATGTAACATCGACTCCCGAAGATACGAAAGTATTTGATATCCGGTTTTCTACTAAACCACAGCTCATATGGTGTATTTAAAGTTCCTGGGCGCAAGTAAACTCTATTAATGACATAGACAGCGGTGTTCACGGCTTCAGCCCAAAAATGTAGCGGTAAATTCCGGCTATGAAGCATCACACGCGCCATCTCTTGTACAACCCTGTTTTTGCGCTCAACAACACCATTCTGCTGAGGTGTATAGGGTGCCGAGAATTCATGTTTAATGCCATTTGAAGTGCAAAAATCAATGAATTTTGAATTTATGAATTCTCCACCTCTATCACTTCTAACACGAATGATCTTTTCATTCTTTTCAATCATAATACGATGGCAAATCTCATGAAAAGAGTCAAACGTATCAGCTTTCTCTTTTAAAAATGCTACCCAAGAAAACCGAGAGAAATCATCAACCAATAAAAAATATACCATTTACCTCCCAAAGATGGTTGACGGGTCGGCCCCATTAAGTCCATGTGCAAAAGTTCCAAGGGCCGTTTTGTACCAACGTGGTTCAAGTTCTTGTATGCAGTCCTAGACTGTTTTCCCTTTTGGCAACCACCACACACAACGTTTTGTTTAAATAAAAGTTTTGGAACCCCCTTGACCACGTCCTTGTTTGAAATTCTAGTAAGTTTCTTAAAATTTAAGTGACCTAGCCTTTCATGCCAAAGAGTTTCATTATTCAAAGTGGCTAAGTTACAATTTTCAGAAAATTTATTAGGAACAACATAACAATTGTTTTCAGATCTAACCCCTTTTAAAAAGAAGACATGGTCCTTATCAGTTACAACGCATTCAACAGATGAAAAGTTAACTGAAAAACCATTGTCGCAAAGTTGACTTATGCTTATGAGGTTAGTCTTAAGGCCATCAACAAATAAGACGTTTTTCAAAATCGGGCCATCTGGAATAGCTACCGTCCCTTTTCCAACAATTTTGTAAGATCGACCGTCTCCGAAAACAACAAGTCCTCCGGAGATTTTCTCAAGATTTTGAAAACTATTTTTGTCACCGGTCATGTGACGGGAACAACCGCTATCCAGATACCAAGACGAACTATCATATGCATGCAAGGAAACATTGGTAACAAGACAAGGGTAAATTTCACCTTTGCACACCCAAACCCTTTTGGAGTGCGTCGGTAATGGTCGTGAGGTTATTCTCCTAGGTGAAGGCGTCTTCTCAGATCGATTGCCGCTCCTTGATGATGTCGTCTTGCGCGGTGAACTACCAAGGCTCTTTTCTTTTGAAAGGTTTTGCTTTGATTTCCGGGGAGGCGCCTTTTTGGTAGTCGTTGCAAGAGGTGATTGAGGTGAGCGTTTGACTCCCGTCTTGCAGTTTCTTCTTATGTGCCCTGAAACACCACAACGAAAACATACCTTAGATCTTGACGATCCCAAAAAGGATGAAGTAGGTTTGTTGTCGTTGTTTGTCTTGAATTCCGGTGTCGGAGGAGGAGATACCGACTGAGGCACAAAAACTGTCCCACTCGAACTTGGACTGTTTCCAGTTTGAGTGTATCCGAGGCCGAACCGATTTGATTGACCAAGACCAAGAAGTCTATCCAACTTACTCCTTCCTGAAGAGAATCGCTGTAAGTCATCCTTGAGTTGGAAAATGGTCTTTGTCATTTCCAGGTTATCCTGTCGAGCCTCGTTGTAGAGCTTTGAGAAGTGATTCGCGTTATCCACCAGATTTGTATGTTCCTTCTCAAGTTGCTCATTGGACTCTTGAAGGGAAACATTTGCTTTTATCAGGTTTTCCCTTTCCACTTCAAGAGCGTTTGAGAGAGAAGTCGCTCTTTTTGCTTCTTCTTCGAGATCATGCACTCTCCCTCTCAAACTCTTGTTTTGCTTAGCCACTTTCTTTGAATCCCTCAAAAGTCTGTGGTAGGCTAGAGCAAAATCTTCACCTTCCGAATCATCCGATTCATTGTCCGTTGCATTCTTTTCAACAGTGGAGTTGGACAACGACTCGGATGTACTTGCCATAAAGCACATGAAGGGTGAAGATACGGACGCGTGGAATGCAGTGGAGCTCTTTTCTTCATCACTCGAAGACGACTCATTTGACGTTGAGTTGTCATCCCAAGTGACGACTTGCATCGCCTTCTTCTTTGCCGGATACTTGTTAGGACACTCCGTTGCAATGTGGCCGTAGCCTCGACATTTGAAGCATTGTAGTTGTCCTTCTGAACTTTTCTTATCCTTTGAGAAGTTCTCTTGCTTTCTTGACTTGTAACTTGAAGTACCCTTGCCTTTGTTCGACTTTCCGAAGGATGGAGATTTACTTGAATTACCCCTTCGAAAGTTGCGGCGAAACTTCCTTGTCAAGAGAGCGAGCTGCTTCTCAAATTCCTCCATAGAAAGGTTCTCGTCATCGTCTGACGAGGATGTATCCGCGTCTTCTTCCTTAGTTGTTTTCAACGCATAACCTGAAGACTTAGAAGTGGATGCCTTTCCAGAAGAATTGTTAGTAGTAAATGTCATTTCATAAGTTTGTAATGAACCAACTAATTCTTCTACACGTATTTCGTCCGGGTGTTTAATAGTTTCAATGGCAGTAACCTTTGGGCGAAATCGTTCAGGAAGAGTTCTTAAGATCTTTCTTACAATCTTAAATTCTGGAATCTTCTCTCCCAGGTTAGCACATGAGTTTACGATATCTTGCAATCGTGTATAGTAGTCCGTGAAAGATTCATTTTCTGCCATCAAGATAGTGTCAAACTTGCTCGTAAGCATTTGCAGTTTCTGAATCTTCACGAGGTTAGTTCCCTCATGTGTAACCTGAAGAACATCCCAGATTTCTTTCGCAGTCTCACATGCCGAGACGCGAGAGAATTCAGTTTGAGATAAGGCATTAAAAATAGCATTAATTCCCTTGCCATTGTAAGAAGATGAATCTAACTCTTCCTTGGTCCATTTCGACCTAGGTTTTAAGGTGTGAACATCACCAGTAAATTCAGTTGGATTAGACCATCCTAATTCAATTGATTGCCACACCCGTTCGTCGATGGAAATTAAAAAGGCTTTCATCCGCACTTTTCAGTACGCATAATTTGTTCCATCGAAGAACGGGGGTCGGTTGATGTTTCCACCTTCAACCATTGTTTACAACCCTATTCCCGCTCTGATACCACTTGTTGGGTTATATGTAATACGGATCTAAATAGGGGAAAAAACACCTAGAGGGGGGTGAATAGGTGTAAACGTATAAACACTCAAAAATCGTTGCGATAAAAACCCAATGCGGAAATAAAAATAATACGCAAGATTTTTACGTGGAAAAACTCCATCACCGGAGTAAAAAACCACGGGACCGATAACACGGCAGAAATCCACTAGAATTAAAACACGTACAAGGTGATTTACCGTACACACTTACGACTCAACCTTTTCCATACGCTCCTAGAGGATCTTCTCCGCTCGCTCCACGACGCTTCTCGAATCCACGATCTGCGCCCAACGCCGAATCCACGGCGTCCAACGTCGAATCCACGACGTCCGACCGAATCCACGGTCTTCACCCAATAGCACCCTTTGAATCCACGAACGTGCCTCGCTCCGAATCCACGAGAGCGGTTGAACCTTGAATCCACAAGGACACGCGAATCCACGCGCCGATTTTGGGGTAAATCGTTGTTTTTGGTGGTGATGATCCGCCGAATACTTAGATCAAAGATAGATCGGAAATACCATCTAAGTATTCATTAGTTTGATTCAACTCAAGATGTGAGTATGAAAACCTAGAATCAAACTAATCAATATAGATGAAGAAACATAGAGTATTCTCTAATGATTTCCTTTCTTCTCTATATGTGGATCTAGAGCCGTATAAGATGATATATGAAAATGACGGCTATTTGGATTTTCTAGATCCCCCAAGAAAAAGAGTCATAGGGTCTATTTATAGGTTAGAAACCCTAGGAAGGAGATAAGAATCAAAAACCTAACATTTCTGGAAATTTTACGGACGGCGATCCGGATCGGATAAGCTGTGATCCGGATCGTCGTAACGAGTCAGGCAATTCCAGAAAAACGAAGGTTCGGGATCCGGATCGAAGTGCTTGATCCGGATCGTTCATACAGTTCACCAAACATCAACGTTCGGGATCCGGATTGCGAAGCCTGATCCGGATCGTTCAAGGAAGATGGTAAACTCAGTGTTCGGGATCCGGATCAAGAGAGGCTACGATCCGGATTGAACTGGTGTATGAACGAACCACCTTCGGGATCCGGATCGAACAACCTGATCCGGATCCTGAACATGTCCCAAGTCCAGTTTTTGATTTTTATGCAATGAAAGATTCTTCCAAGTGTTTCTACACTACAAGAAGTATTCGGATCACACAAAATCTTTAGTTAAACATACCTGATCCTTTTGAATTCTTCTTTCTTGAGATTGAGTTAAATGATCCAACTTTCTTCACCTTCAATCTTGAAGACTTGAGACTTTCACGAAACTACGCCAACTCAAATTCCGTAACAACACTTGCACCGGCTGTTTCTTTGGCGAATCGTTCTCCTCCAGGGATGGCTCTTCCTCCGTAGTCGGTATTAACTGAGATGGTGGGTTAACGGGTGCTTCCTCCTCGACCGGTATCAACTGGGCTTGTGGAAGGTCCTCTGGTTCCTGGGGAATCTTGTTCTCCACTACCTGCTCCGGCTTCGGAACTCCCCTCTTCAACTGTGATACATGGAAGACTGGATGAACTTGGGCATCTGCAGGTAAATGTAATCGGTATGCTACGGTCCCAACCCGCTGCAGGATCTCAAAGGGTCCGTAGTACTTCGAGGTAAGCTTGTGATTTCTCCGCATGGTTACACTGTTTTGGCGGTACGGCCGCAGCTTGAGGTAAACTTCTTCTCCCACCTGATACTCCCTATCCACACGTTTTCTATCAGCATTCTGCTTCATACGATTTTGTGCCACATGTAGTCTCTCCTTAAGCACATCTAGCATTTGCGCTCTGTCTCTCATCCACTCTACCACTGTCGAGTTCACCCCTGGTTCCAGTTGAGTGGCCGTAGGTGCAGGTGGCTTGTACCCATAGAGGGCCTCAAATGGCGTGACCCCTAAGGAGGAGTGGTGGCTGGTATTGTACCACCACTCTGCCAGGGGTAGCCATTTGCTCCATCTATTGGGTTGTTGGGAACACATGCACCTTAGATACGTTTCCAGGCACCGGTTCACCCTCTCGGTTTGACCATCTGACTGGGGGTGATATGCAGTGCTCATATGCAACTTAACTCCAGAGAGTTTGAATAGTTCTTGCCATACCTGGCTGGTGAACACCTTGTCTCTGTCTGAGCTGATCCCCTTAGGCATCCCATGTAGCTTGTACATTGTGTTGATGAAAGCCTTCGCCACTACCAGTGCTGTGTAAGGATGGACTAGGGGTATAAAGTGGGCATACTTGGTCAACTTGTCTACCACCACTAGAATTGTATCTTTTCCCTCTGACTTGGGTAGTGCTTCAATAAAGTCCATACTAATTAGTTGCCAGGATTGTGTAGGAATTTGTATTGGTTGCAATAACCCAGCATAGGGTGTTCCATCCACCTTATTCTTGATACACACTTCACAGGCTTTAACTCTCCCTTCCACATCCCCTTTAAGTCCAGGCCAGTAAAAATGCTGCTTGAGCCTATAGTATGTATTGTCGATACCTGAGTGTCCTCCAATGGCCGATGAGTGAAATTGATTCAACAAGGTACTCCTCAATTCACCCTTAGCTCCTACATACATCCTTCCCTTGTACCTCAGAATGCCATGTTGTTGTGAGTAGTTCCCTGTTGCATCTGTTAGTAATAGTGTATCCAGTAACAATTGTTGAGCCTTTGGGTCCCCCTGGTAACTCTCAATTAGCTCATTAACCCAGGTAGGAACATAAGCAGTTATTCCCTGATTACTACTTAACTCTGGGACTACCCTAGATAGGGCATCAGCAGCCAAATTTTCTTTACCCCTCCTGTACCTGATTGTGTACTCCTGCCCCATCAGTTTGAGCATTCCCTTCTGCTGGACTGCTGTTGTGATCCTCTGTTCCAACAGGAACTTGAGGCTTTCATGATCAGTCTTAATTACAAATGGTCGAGGGCTCAGATAATGTTTCCATTTACTCACAGCAAGCAGAATAGCAAGGAACTCCTTCTCATAGGTTGATAATCCCCTGTTTCTGGGACTAATTGCCTTACTGAGGTATGCCAGGGGTCTCCCTTCTTGTGACAGCACTGCCCCCATACCAATTTCACAAGCATCCACCTCCACTGTGAATGGCTTAGTGAAATCTGGCATAGCAAGTACAGGGGCACTGATCATTGCTACCTTGAGTTTCTCGAAAGCTTCCTGAGCTTCATCACTCCACTTGTATGAATCTTTTTTTAAAAGTTCAGTGAGGGGTTTGCTAATTCCCCCATAGCCCCTGATGAACTTCCTGTAGTAGCCAGTAAGCCCCAGGAATCCCCTCAGTTCCTTAATAGAAGTGGGCTTAGGCCATTCCACCATAGCTGTGATCTTACTTGGGTCAGTGGCTACCCCTTGAGCTGAGATGATGTGGCCTAAATACTCTACTTGACCCTGTCCAAAGGAGCACTTGCTTCTTTTGGCTAGAAGCTGATTCTTCTCCAGCAGCTCCAGTACCACTCTTAAGTGGTCAACATGATCCTCCAAACACTTGCTGTAAATTAGAATATCATCGATGTGGTGACCCAGACCTTTGCTGGGTTTCTTCAGTGTGACCAGCAGCTTCTGGAAGCCTACGTGGCTTGTCGGCGGTGTTCGCGCGCCTATTTGGACACAAGAGATGGACCCTGTGAGCTTTGGTTGGCTGTATTGGCCTTCGGCTGCTTTTGCCGAATTTTAGGAAAGGATTTTGGCCAAACAGAGGGTGGATTTGGGTTCAGTGCGGAAAAACGCTTGGAAATGGCTTTTTGTTTGCTTAATTCTGAGTCCGGATGCCCAAAAGCGGGCTCCCGGAAGTTTTGGCAGTTTTTGGGGTTTGCGGGAGCCTCCGGCAAATTATAGGTTTGGAATTTGGCAAAATGGACGTCGTTTTTGGAATCAGCGCGCGAAAACGGTCAAGATGGGCTATTTGCTTGATGTTTTTGGGTTGGCGGTTACTGTTCATGCCGGAACAGTACTTCCGGCGATCACCGGCGGCGGCTGGCGGCGGCGGGCAGCGGCGGAAGGCGGCGGAAGGCGCTCGGGCAGGCGGCGCGCGGCTGCGGGCAGGCGCACAGGGGCGCGGGCAGGCGCGCGGTCCACCGCGGAGGTCGTGCACCGGGGGCGGGCCACGTGGCGCTCTCCGGTTGGCCGGTTCAGCGGGAGCGGTCCACTAAAATTGGGCCCGGGTGCACGGTAGACCGGGTGGACACGTGGCGTGAGGTGACTGGTTCGGTGCATTGAAATTACGTGCACCGGGCGCAGCAGGCCAAGGGTGTGACACGTGGCGCCTCCCCATTGGACGGGGTACTGTGCGTGGCAGGTGGGGCGACGTGCGCTGGCAGGCGGGCAGGTGGCCGTACAGGCGGGCAGGTGGCCGTACGCGCGGGTCAGCCGGGGCGACGTGCGCGGGGCAGGCACGGTCAACGCCACGTGGCGGAGCGAGGGACGCCGGTTTGGCTGTTGCCTGTTCGGGCGACACGTGGCGAGCACTGGGGCGGGTCGGACGAAGCCTGGATCCTGTCCGACCGCGTATTTTGGGCTGGGCCGCACTGTGCGCGCCCGAAAGTTGTGGGCCGGGCCGCACTGTGCGCGCCCGGAAATTTCCGGGCGCCCGAAATCCCGGACAGAATGGGAATTTTCCCATTTGTTTCTCCAGCACTATTTATACCAACCCGAGCCCCCCTTCTTTGCTTCCTTTCTCTCAACCCTTTCACTTTCTGCCCGAGCCCCCTCAAGCAAAGTTGTTCACCTCTTCACCCTTGATCTTCCTGCCAAGTTCTAGGATTTTTGGGGGCACGAATCCCGAGGTTCCCCATTTTACGGTGCGGCGCGACGTTGCTTTCTAGTGTTCTTCTTCGGCGCAGCAGCAGTGTTTTAGCTCCCCTGGGCTACCCCGAGCTCCTTTTTCTGTGATTCTTGCGCCGACAGACTCCTAAGAGGTAGGGCTTCATCTTTCGTATTGATCGCGCTTTCCCGTTGCGAGTTTTTGGCATGGATCCCGAGGCAACACTGTGACCCTTTTTCTGTTTGGCTTTGTGGGACAGCATCGAGGTGTTTTGGCCATATCTTTGCGCCCAAGCGTCAGCCGGAAACGAGCTTATACAACTTTTTCATCTACAGATCGCAAGGAACGCGCTCGTATTTTTATTGGATTTTTCTGAGATTTCATCAGAGGTGAGAATCACTGTTTCTCTGTGTACAGTGCTACAGTCTTTTGTGCTGAAATCTTTTGAGTGTACCACCTTGTCGAATTTTTATCTTGACTTACCGAACTCCGATTTGGGCGTGCAAGGTACCGTTGCGAAGCTATCGACGCGAGGATCGCTGTGGTATTTTTCTTGGAATTTTCTGGGCACTTTCTGCAGGTGATAATTTAACAGTTTCGGGACTGTTGTTGTATGGGATTATAAGAGTTATATTTGGGAGCCTTAGTGTAATTAGTGAGCTTTGTATTGTGCCAGGAGAGTTACGGGTGTGCTGAACTTATTGGAGCAAGGGATTAGAGTTATCTGGTGTTTTCAGCTGTTGGGCTTTGGACAGTCAGCTTTTCAGGTGGGTGCCTTATTCCCGGAACCGGTGGACGGTTCTCTATATTGTTATATGTTAGCATTGCATGCAGGTGTACGGTACAATAACTGAAATTGGTCGGTAAGTTTAACAGTGAGGATTCTATGGAAATTGCAAGTGAATTTCTCATAGTATGACAATGGTATAATCAAATATTCATGTTGGTGATTAGTGGAAGCCCACCTAAGGCAAGGTTACCATATCAGGATTAATTATCATGCCATATTAGCACATAACCTTTTATGAGGCTGGTTTATGCATTGGGATAGGATTATGTAGTTATGTGCAGGTTCTACTCCAAGGAGTGATTATGGATCGAAAATCATGGACAGGTATGGTCATTGCTAATTCTGGCATGAGGTTTATTTTCTTTATCCTTCTTAAGGACAAATGCATGCTTGTATGGACATATGTGTATGAACATATAGTTAGGCCATCTTTTACTGCTGCACTACATATTGGAATTTGACTTAGGAGAAACCATGATTGCTTTCTTTCTCCTTTTTATTTAGACTTTTGAGTCATGTTGCTCGGGTTCGAGCAGAGGTTTGGGATAGTGTAGCTGGGACCTTAGGGTCAGAGACAGGGTGTGCTTGATGTTGGATTGTGGGTTATTGCGGCAACCGCGGACAGTAGGCGGTTGACCGGATCTTGATTAATTTACCCAATTGTGGGTTGTGGGTTATTGCGGTGACCGCGGACTTTGGGCGGTTGACCGGATGTTGACTATTGCATCAGATTGGGTATCAGATTTGTTCCAGTGGATGGTGTTTCCCACTTTTTGAGTATTATTGCATCAGATCGGGGTTGTGTTAGTGGACGGAGTTTCCCACTTTGATCATAGTCTTGATCCAGTCCTGCTATTATGAGACAGAGGTTACAGAGATACTCGATACAGTGATGCTTGATACAGTGATACTTTACTCGTGTGGGTCGCTCCCCTCGAGTGCCACTCCGGAGTAGGCTTTCCACGGTGCAGAGCGCCGGGCACCATGCTGGGTTTTGAGTCCTTGGGACTCCTTTGCTTCGGTGTTATGCGTAGGCTGGCATACCCGTCGCGGCAGAGCAGGCAGTACCAGTGATTACTGGTCTATCGATTGGGTTTATTCAGTCAGATACTTTTTGTTACACTCGTGCCTGGGGGACCGAGTGGAGTCTAGTAGCTGTGTTTAGACCAGTGCTAGTATTGTTGGGAACCGTTCGGGGTTTGACGGTGGTCCCGTGGTCGTTGTGAGTTCTTTGACCATTGTGTGAGAGGTTGAGCATCTTGAGTCTTTCCGTTCTGAGAGAGAGAGGGCATGGATTTGACTATAGCCTGCATGAGCCACTACTCGATAGCGAGTCAGTCCGTTTGGACGCCCTACGTAATTCCTGCCCGTCAGCGGGAGGTGGTTGTAGGTAGGCGCAGGTTTGACTGGACCCGATGCGGCAGTCAGCTCGATTGGGTCGATTGAGCATCTCGTGTGAGAGTGTTGCATATCTTCATCAGAGTTGCCCCATTTGAGCATTTGGTTAGAGGCATGGTAGCTGTAGAGTGTTTCCAGCTTCTTCTTTCAGTTTTACTGCATCGGTTATCTTTTGCCTCTAGTAGTCTTGGTGGGCAGATCGTCGGGCCTTGTGGCGATACCCACTGAGAACTCCCTTATTGCGAAGTTCTCACGCCCGTTGGGGGTTTTCCCCCTTTTGTCCTTTCTCCTCTTTGTTTTGCAGAGTCTTGGCGGGTGTTGCCGTTCTGTGGTTGCTGTGCGTGGTGAGGGAGTAGCGAGCTAGATCCAGACCCATCTTTGGAGAGTAGCAGTACCCCCTTTGGAGAAGATCTTCCGTATAGTCGGTAGAGTGGTATTTATTTCCTCTTTTGAGAGACTGATGTAGTGAGGATATGATGTATTGAGAGCTTGTACACTGATGTTGTATTTGAGATATCTCCCTGTGGAGCTATGAGTTTTGTACTCGAGGTTATTGTATGATTATCTTTTAGGGAGATGGACCTTATTGTTTTATCTTCAGTTGTACAGTGGTTGATTTTATTTCTATAGCAGTTTTTTCTTTTAGCTCTGATATCTGTTAGCTGTAGTTCTTTTTGCAGGTAGGACGCTTCGCCTATGCGGGTTTGGCATAGGTGGCGGATCTGTTGGCGAGCCCGGGTCGCAGTTTCGACCCCGGGGCGTGACAATCGAAGAATACGAGAACAAATTTCCTTAACTGTTTTTGGAAGATTTCATTCATCAAGGCTTGAAATGTAGCCGGAGCATTGGTTAAGCCAAATGGCATTACCAAAAACTCATAATGGCCAGCATGTGTTCTAAAGGCTGTCTTTTCTATATCCCCTTCATGCATCCTAATTTGGTGATAACCCGACCTCAAGTCGATCTTCGAATACCATTTAGACCCCTTAAGCTCATCTAGAAGATCATCAATGATGGGAATTGGGAACTTATCTTTGATGGTAGCTCTATTTAGTTGTCTGTAGTCCATACACATTCTCCAACTTTGGTCCTTCTTCTTACCTAGCAGTACTGATGAAGCATAAGGACTATTGCTTTTACGTATGAAATGGGATTTGAGCAAATCAGTTACCTGCTTCTCTACCTCATTCTTTTGCTCGTAACTGTGCCTGTAGGGCCTCACATTAATGGGTGGTGCTCCTGGTTGCAGAGGAATTCTGTGGTCTTGTTCTCTTCCTGGGGGAAGTCCTTTAGGGTCTTGAAATATGTGAGAGTGTTGATCTAGTATTTCTTGTACTTCCACTGGCACAGGATTCTCCCCTTTAACTGCAGACTTTTCAGGGTGGCCTATGGCACAACACTGTCCATGCAACCCAGCCTTGACCCATTGTTTAGCACCAATAGATTTGAGTCTAGCTCCTTCAGTGATTCCCTCCACAGTGACTGCCTTCCCATCTTTATTTTTTTTCGAATTCGGATGAATTCAAAAGGTAGGCATGGGTTTAAAAAAAAAATGCACCAAAATATGAATTCTATAAAATTTAGTTTAACTCCCAGTTTAAACTAAAATTTTAATTTAATTTCTATAAAATTTATTTTAAATTATATATTATGTCAACCCCTTCAGAAATTTCGTCGTATCTAGTCCTAATTTTGGCATATCTAGTCAACACCTTCCAAAATTTTGACATATCTAATCCCAATTTTACCCAATAACCGAATAATCCAAAAACTGTCCAAATT
Source organism: Tillandsia leiboldiana (assembly GCA_029204045.2). Taxonomy (NCBI): domain Eukaryota; kingdom Viridiplantae; phylum Streptophyta; class Magnoliopsida; order Poales; family Bromeliaceae; genus Tillandsia; species Tillandsia leiboldiana. The sequence goes on along the minus strand of CM055069.1, from coordinate 48,293,247 downwards.
ATCGGATCACTTCACCCGAAACGGCTCGGCTCGTTATGCGTCAGCCCGGCCCGAATATCTTCGATAGGCTCAGTTCAGCCTGGCTTAGCTGGACAGGCCTTGGCCGGCTCGACCTTGCTTTTTTCGGCTAGGCTAGGCCTTACGGGCTTTAGTTATTCTGTCAATTTGTACTGGTTCAGCAAGCTAGTCCCCCGAAATGGAAAAAAAAACAAATGGAGTTAGGTAGGATGATAAAATATAAAATTTTAAATTTTAAATTTAAGATTTTAAAATTTTAACGTTTAAACCATAAATTTTAAAATTTAAATTATAAATCGTAAATTCATGAATTTTAAATTTTAAATTCCAATTTTAGATTTAAAAGTTGAAATTTAAAATATAAATTTAGATTTAAAATTTGAAGTTTTATATTTTTAGTTTCAAATTTTAAAATTTAATTCTCAAATTTTAAAATTTTAAATTTAAATTTTAATTTCGAATATTTTAAATTTTAAAATTGAAATAAAAAAATTATATTTATATTTCAAAATTGAAATTGAAAATTTAAATTAAGATTTTAAAATTTCAAATTTAAATTCATATTTAAAATTTAAATATAAAATTTAAATCTTTCTCCAAATTTTAATTTTATATTTTATTTTGAAAATTTTAAATTTTAATTTTAGAATTCGAGTTGAAAATTTAAAATTAGATTTTGAATTGGATTAAGTAGGCCGTTGTTGGAATTTTTCCCTCTTAAGGGAGTATTAGGCCCAAAACAGGCCTTCGTGTACATTTTAAAGGCTTAAACAGGTCTATGCCCAGCCCGACTCGGGTCTGCACGACGTGGCTCGGCTCGGCGCGGTTCGGCTCGGATCGGCGCGGCTCAGCTCGGATCGGCGCGGCTGGGATGATACGGGCCGCAGAGGCCCATGTTGGCCGTTTTTTAAGGTTGGACGAGGCCTAGCATGGCTCGGCCCAACAATTTTAAAGTGAAGGCCCGGCCTGTCTTTTATGATAGGCGCGGCGCGGCTCGGCTCGGCTCGGCTCGGCGCGGCGCGGCTCGGCGCGGCTCGGCGCGGCTCGGCTGGGCTGGGATTGGATCGGCTGGGCTTGGATCGGCCCCGCCTGGCTTAGCCTGATTTTTAAACCGGGCCTGGCCGAGCTGGGCTCAGGCAAATAGAAAACCATGCTGAAAAACAAAATAATTAAAATATTTAAAAATGTAATTATTTATACAAAAATAATAAATATATCAAATCAACAATTGTTTAAATTCAAATAGCAAATTGAAAATTAAATTTATATTTTAAGTTTGATCCATAAATTTAAATGTAAATTATAATTTAATTTTAATCCACTTTAATTAAAATTTGTTAATTATTAATTCAAATTTCATATCGAAAAATAAATTTAACACACAGTTTAAAATAAAATATTAATTTAAAAATTATAAATTTAAATTATAATTTTGATTTTTTCACTCTCTCTTCTCTCTCTCTCTACATCATCCGCCACTGCGTCGTAATGCTTCTATGTTGGCATGACTAAAGTAGCCACTACAAAATTTAAATCGTGACTACAATCAAATAAACAATTGTTTAAATTCAAATAGTAAATTAGAAATTAAATTTATATTTTAAGTTTGATTCATATAATTAAATATAATTTATAATTTAATTTTAATCCACTTTAATTAAACATGTAAATTTATAATTAAATCTTGTATTAAACATGTAAATTACATAGTAAAATTTTTAAATAGTATATGAAATTTAAACTTTTAAATTTATCATCTAAATTTTTATTATTCTCTAACGTCCGATTCCGGTCCAATACCGGTTTGATTCCGATCCTACCGGGTTTTAAAAATATAAAAGAATTAATCAAAATTGTTAATATTTTAATTATTTTTGTACAAAAAAATAAAATTTACAATTTAAAATTTTTTGAGTCACGTAAAATTCTAAATAAAATAAAAAATATACAAAAATAAATTACAAATATAAATAAAAATTATGTTCGATGAATAAATTGATTTTAAAATATATATATGTCAAATCACTAATTATTTAGATTCAAATAGTAAATTAAAAATTAAATTTATATTTGTATTTTTATTCATAAATTTAAATATAGTTTCTTATTTAATTTTAATCCACTTTAATTAAAATTTGTTAATTGTTATTTCAAATTTAATATCCCAAACTATGTTTAGCTCATAATTTAAACTCAAATTTTAATTTATAATTTATAATTTTTTTAAAAAATTATATAAATAAATTAATATATGGTTTATATATTTTTAAATTAGATATAAATAAACTAAGATACATTTATTTTCATATATATATATATATATATATATATATATATATATATATATATATATATATATATATATATATATATATATATATATATATATATATATATAATTTTGTTATTTTTCTTGAATCTAAATGAACCCAAAATATAAATATGCGTTTTTAAAATAAATATATTTAATTTTAAATTTTCATTCAATTAAAAAATTAAAATTTCTCATCATTTAAAACTCAGGCCTAACCAAGAGAGAGAGTTATATAATTTCAGTAACCAAATTATAATAAAATAAAATTATCCCCAAGAGGTAGCGAGTATGGTCACCCTCAATGAAGTTATCCTGCCGCAACATAGGCCCATTTGCCACAAAATGTTTTTTTTATGGGAATTCACGTATAAAAATTTTGAGGTCACGAATACCGGGAGGTGACCGTAGCGATTATTAATAGAGATTCAAACGGGCCCAGTACGGCCCGGCCCGGCCTATTACGAACAGACGGGCAGGGTTGGGCCCACAGATTTAGCCTTGTAGGCTCGACCGTAATGGAATTTGGCGGAATTAGTGGGCTCCCTTCTCCCAACTTCTAAGGGCCCAAGAGAGCCCATATTCAATAAAATTTTAAAGTCAAATAAAATTTAAATTAAAGTTAAACATATATACTTATAAATAAATTAAAATATAAATATTGGTTGTGGTTAATAAAAAGTTAATATAACATCTAATAGATAGAATTGAGATAACTTTTAAATATTCTTTCATTTTTAGTTTTCTTTTTAAAAAAAAAATAAATTCTTCATGATTTTTTGAATAAATGTGATTCATATTTTTAAATTTTTTTTTGATTGATTTCAAAATTCAAATAACAATTAACTAAGCAGGGGTTAACCAAATAACAATAGGACTAAAGTAGTGAGTATGGTCACCGGGAGTGACGTTACCCCGCATGCAACATCGTCCCATCTGTAGCAAAATATATGTTTTTCTAGAAATTGGCATAAAAAAATTTGAGGTAACAAATACGGGGAGGTGACCGTACTCTGTTACTTGGAGCCCATTATTATTAGAGATTAAAACAGGTCCAGCTCAGCTCGGCCCGGCTTAAAGAAACGGATCGGACTGGGCCTACAGATTTAATATAGAATCCGAGCAGGTTGCATTCGGCCCGGTCTATTCCGCACAAACAGGCCGGGTTGGGCCTACGAAATTAGAGCCCAAGAGAGTATATATTTATAAATTTTTTAAACTTTTATTCAAATATTTTTAAAAATTTATTTATTTTTGTTAAAACTTTAAAAAAAATTAAATTTTAAAATTATTATTTTTTAACCATAAAAGTTTTTTTAATAGTTAATCTTTTGGAAATGTTGCAATGAAAAATTAGAAATGATTAACAAGATGAAAGATAATAAATTAGTTTTTAAAATAGTATGTCGCCAGTAAAAAGATTATTCATGTCTTATGACCACCATTCACGTCTAGATTCTTCTCGATGCGTAAAGGTCCTCCTTGACATTTTCTCTCCAAACTCAAATTAAGAAAAACAAAAAAAAAAAAAAAAAAAAAAAAAAAAAAAAGTATTTTCCCAAAAGTCAAATCCAATTCAAAAGACACCGTTTAGGCCCTAAAATAATAGAGAATCAAACTTTCGATTTGTTGGAGAAAAAAAAAAAAGCAAAACTTGGAAAATATTGCCACCTAGGTGGTGGCATCGAATTAAGTTCAACAACTGGTTGTTAAAACTTTTGTTAAGGGCCGCAGCATACTTTTTCTCTATTCATGAAAAATCGGACATGATATTTTTCGATTTCATTTATCATATCATCATATCGTTTTTTATGATCTATAGCAACTAAGAAAACCTGAGTAACGAATCAGATGGCGAAACGAGGAGAGGAATTTGTTGGGGACCGACATTAGTCCTCACGTCCCAGTCCCAATCCCATGTGATATATATTCTCCAATATCTCCCAAAAGATTAAATTCGCCAATTAAATATTTGCTGTGATATTGAAAAATTTTGTTCCATGCACTTTACTCTAGCCACTTCTGGCAAAATCCAACTACTTTTGATTAATTTCTTTTTTTTGGATGAGTTTTTCACTTTTTCTGTGTTGTTGTATAGTTTTTTTGGCTTAGACTTTGATCCTCTTTATTGCTTTTACATTGCTTACACCATTCAAAGCAAACCTATTTATTTTTGTGAATCTTGATGGTTTGAATTCATAATTTTGAGAAAGTTGTGGGATTATTCGAATTTCAACTCACAATTATATAAAAATTGATCTTTCGACTTTGCTATAGTAGAAAAGTACACAAAACTTATAAATTTCAAATTATCTTTCGACTTTGCTACATCATTTCTGATAGAAGTAATTTGAGAATAATATTGTACAAGGAAAGACAATTATCCCAAATCAAACCCAAATCAAGTATAATGTAGAAGGTTGTAGAATGCGCCATTAATACGTGATGATGCCATTAATACGTGATGACACCCCCCGGCAAACTCAAGGTGGATCAAATACCGAGAGTTTGGATAAGAAGAATTTATGCCGTTGTAACGTATGTCCTTTTGTGAAGAAATCAGCGACTTGATTGCTTGATTGAACGAATGGTAGTGTAACGGTGCCAGCAAGATAATGATGACGTACAAAATGATAATCAATTTCAATATGTTTAGTACGTTCATGAAAAACCGGATTGTTGGCAATTTTGATAGCACTTTGATTGTCGCAATAAAGAGGAGTTGGGGCAACCAAAACAATACCAAGATCAGAGAGAAGACGTCGCAACCACACAATTTCAGAAGTGGCAGTAGACATAGCACGATACTCAGCTTCTGAACTGGACTTAGATACTATATCTTGTTTCTTGGACTTCCAAGATACAAGTGAATCACCAAGAAATACACAGAAGCACTACAAGAAAAAGGGCATGTAGAGGCGGTTGCGTAGAGGCGGTTGTTGCAACCGCCTCTATGTTTTACCATAGAGACGTCTTAGAGGCGGTTTGGCACAACCGCCTCTACATGAAAACAAAAAAATTATAATTTTTTTTCCCCTTTTTTTTTTCTTTTCTCCTAAGAAGCCCTAATTTTTTCCCCCCAACATTTCCCCCCAAAAAACCATCTTCTCCTCCCACAGCCACCCAATCTTCCCTCTCCCGTCAGCGGCATCACCGGCCGGCGTGTGGCCCCTCTTCCATCGGCGGCTAAGGTATGGCCGCCCCCCCTCCCCCCAGCCCACCCCACTGCAGCTGCCCGCCCCGCCCCCTCCGCGCGACCCCCCCGCGCGACTCCCCAGCAGCCCCGCCCCCTCCGCGCGACCCCCCCCGCAGACCCCGCAGCCCACCCCCCTGCAGCTGGCCGCAGCCCCCCGCGCGACCCCCCCGAGCGACCCCCCTGCGCGACTACCCCGCAGCCCCGACCCCTCCGCGCGACCCCCCCCCCCCCCCCCGCGCGACTCCCCCGCAGCCCCCATGCGACCCCCCCGCAGCCCCCGCAGCCCCCGCAGCCCACCCCGCTGCAGCCGCCCGCAGCCCCCCGCGCGACCCCCCCCCCCCCCCCCCCCGCGCGACTCCCTCGCAGCCCCCGCGCGACCCCCCCGCAGCCCCCGCAGCCCACCCCGCTGCAGCCGCCCGCATCCCCCCGTGTGACCCCGCCTGTGCGACCTCCCCGCAGCCCACGCGCGACCCCCCGCAGCCTTTTCGTTTTTAAATATTAATTTCTAGTTGTGCTATTGTTTTACTGGATGAGCTCTGTTTAGTTCATTATCTTTTGATGATTCAATCCCTGGTTTCAACTATCTAGTGTTGCGCTGAAGTAGAATAACAGGCTAATTTATGGGAGTTTGTTTGGATGAAATATATGAAAGAGGTGGGCAGTTGAATGCATCTGAAACAGTTCGTATATTTCAGAACTTAAGAAAACATAATGCTTTGCCACCAACATGCAGATGCAATGAGCTTACGACTTTGTCAAGTTGTGTATTAACCTTCTCTGGATGTAAGAGAGTGAGGGCTTAGTTCTTAATTCGACTATTTAATTATCTAGGAAGCAGTATAATTCTACTATTTTCGAATTGATTGGAGTGTTGGGCTTTACATATTCTAGCTATAGCATGATTTTTCTGATTTGATTGCCTTTCGACAAGTTCAAGTTTGTTTAGATATAAGATACCACAATAACCGACTTCTTTAGAGAATAGTACTATTGATAAATTCATTTGCTGATTTAGTGTCCCTAGGCTCCTTCATATTTACTCCATATTCAATGTAGCACTCTCTGATATCCACGTATTGGAATGGTCCGAATGAAACATGACTATGAACAACTGTAATCTGAAATTTGTGATATTATGTTTTAAGCGATCATCGAAGCATGCATATTCAGGTGAAAAGGTAGTTCATTGATGTTTGATGATTCTGTTTGCTGAAGAGCTTTTCACTCCTTGTTCTTCTTGCATTATGTTTGAATTGCATGGGTAATAGACAACTGGAAGTTGCAACTCGCAAAGCTATGCTTTGTTATATCGAAGAATCGCTCGTGGAAGGTCCACTTCACCACTTGTGATGCTTCAGCTCTTTTCTGATTTCTCATTTTCACATTTCTCTGCACATGCTTTCATGTCAACCCACTAGTTGGAGCCTCTTCGATCGCTAGAATATGTGCTTTTTAGATTTCCTTAGGGTTCTAGGTAGAGATTCTTAGGCCATAGATCAACTTTCTTAGATGCAATTTCTTTGGTCTTGGTTTTATCAGAATGGTCATATACAACTTTGCATATCAAAATGTCAAACTTCATGTACAATTCTACCAATAGAATTTGTAAAAGAGTGCTATATATTTGTGCTACACGCAAGCATTTGTCTCTCCACTACACTACCCTTTTAACAGGAAGATGGTAAAAATGTGTATAACTTATCTGAACTATAAGCTATTTTTAAGTCGACTATTTTAACTTTCAAAATTTTAAGTCGACTATTTTTAATTCGACTATTTCATAGATTCAACAGCTCTCATTGTTGCATTTCTCTCACTCTGCACCACAAACTTTTTCTCAGCTGAAGCACTTCGCAGGCCCATCTCCAATATCACTGTTTTGGGCTCTGTTTATGGTGATGCTTGCTCGAACAACACCTTCTCCGAACACAGCTTCTTCCTGAAAGGTAAAATTCTACATTGCACATTTGGCATCATTTTTGCTTGTGCTTTTTTTTAGATAGAAACCCTCAGGTTCTGCATGTTGAAGGCACTTGAAGGTATACTTACTTTACCTTTCTTTCTTTCTTTTTTTTCTTTCTTTTTTACTTAATTATGCTATTGTTTATTTTCAGCAAACTATATACTTAAGTGGCTTTGCTTGACTATATATATATATATATATATATATATATATATATATATATATATATATATATATATATATATATATAAAACCCAAAATATATTAGTAGTTTTTTTTTTTTAAGTGATGGAAATAGTGAATGGATATCTTTGACTGATTCGAGACCATTTTTTTTTTTTAACTAGAAAGAAAAAGTGAGAGAAGAAGTCATTTGTGGGACTGTCGCGGTTGAGGTCATCTTCTACATTTCTTCTGTTTGAAGATTAGGTAAGTTATACCATATCCCATTTTTTATTTCTAATTTTTATTAATATTTTAATTTTTTTATTATTAAGTTAATTATTATCGCTAAGTTAGTCATTAGCTTCAGTACTATGCATTGGTAGTAAACAAAGTTTTTATTTTTTTCAGAACTTTTTCTATAATGGATAGGAGTTGGATGACAAAACACAGAAATAGTGATGATTATAAAAATGGAGTCTCACAATTTCTTGAATTTGCATTTTGTAATGCATCCCATAGTGGAAAGATATTGTGCCCTTGCATACGTTGTGTTAATTGTTTATTACAAACTTATGAGGATGCCAAAATACACTTGATATGTGATGGGTTTCTAAGAGGATATACTAGGTGGGTTTGCCACGGAGAGGAACCTTTATCTTTTACTTCCTCAGTTAATACCGTTGATAGTACTTCAACTTCTCAACCTATGCAAGAAGTTTCACATGTGCAAGAGTATAATCCTATCACCCAAAATTTTGAAAGGTTGGATGATGTATATGGACTTTTACGTGATACTGTTGGTCTTAACAGTGCGACAACTAATGAAGCAGAAATACCTATGAATGAACTTGATGAAATGGTAGACCCACAACAAGCGACAGTAGAACCTCATGCAAATCAGCCTAGTCAAGAAGCTAATTGTCATAATCATGAATTTCATAAGTTGTTAAAGGATGCAAATGAAGAATTATATCCCGGATGCAAGACATTTTCAAAACTATCATTTATACTCCATTTGTTCCACTTAAAGTGTCTAAATGGATGGTCAGGAGAGTCGTTTAGTATGTTACTTGAATTGCTAGCTGATGCATTTCCTGAAGGTACTTCATTACCTCGTTCATCATATGAAGCGAAAAAAATTATTAAGGCCTTAGGGCTAAATTATGAGAAAATTCATTGTTGTCCAAATGATTGTATGTTGTTTCGGGGGGACAAACTAAATCAAGAAGTGTGCGATGTTTGTGGATCTTCTCGTTGGAAAGGAAATAATATGGAAAAGGAATATATTTCAAACAATGAAGAAAACACTTCTGGCTTATCTAACATACCAAAACAAAAAAGAAAGATTCCAGCAAAAGTGTTACGATATTTTCCTCTTATACCTAGACTCCAAAGACTTTATGCCTGTACAAAAACATCAAAAGATATGAGATGGCATGAGGAGGGTTGTAAAAAGGATGGGTTGTTAAGACATCCCGCAGATGGTGAAGCGTGGAAGGCATTCAATGAACGATTTACTGATTTCTCCTCTGATTCTCGTAATGTAAGGCTTGCTCTTTGTAGCGATGGATTTAATCCATTTAGAACAATGAGTACCACTTACAGTACATGGCCAGTCGTGTTGATTACATATAATTTACCTCCTTGGATTTGCATGAAACAATCTTCTTTTATGTTATCAATGATTATTCCAGGTGAAAAGGGTCCTGGAAATGACATTGATGTTTTTATGCGGCCTTTAATTGAGGAGTTACAAGAATTGTGGAATGGCGTAGAAACATATGAGGCTTCAAGCCAAATTTTTTTTCATATGCGAGCTGCATTACTGTGGACGATAAATGATTTTCCTGCATACGGAATTTTGTCAGGGTGGAGCACAAAAGGAAAGTTTGCATGTCCTTGTTGTGCGGAGCAAACACATTCTAAGTGGTTACACCATGGAGGAAAGTATTATTATATGGGTCATCGTCGTTGGTTGCCTGAGGGGCATTTATTTCGTTCTCAAAAAGATCTTTTTGATGGTACTGAGGAAGAAAGATCTGCACCTACTCGGATAAATGGAGTTGATATATTAAGACAATTGGATGGCATGCAATTCAAATTTGGTAAAACACCAAAAACAAATAATCAAGGAGCAAATAATAAAAGATGCAAAAAGAAAAGACAAGTGAGAAATGACAATGCAACATCATATGATATCATTTCTACGTCAGAACCTAGCAGTGCTTTGAGGTGGTGGAAAAAGAAAAGTATTTTTTATGAATTACCATATTGGAAATATAATTTATTGCGTCATAATTTAGATGTGATGCACATTCAAAAAAATGTGTTTGATAATTTGATTGGCACTTTGTTGAATCTTGATAAAAAAACAAAGGACAATTTAAAAGCGCGACTTGATTTAGTGGAAATGGGCATTAGACCTGAATTACATCCTGAGTTGCTCGCAAATGGGAAGACAAGATTACCTTCAGCTTGTTTCACGATGTCCAAAAAAGAAAAAAGAATTCTTTGTCAAGTTCTCAAGGATATTAAAACACCTGATGGTTATGCCTCCAATATTTCAAGATGTGTGAATGTTGGTGACTGTAAAATTAGCGGGCTTAAGAGTCATGATTGCCATATTTTGATTGAAGATCTACTACCATTGGCATTAAAAGGTTGTAGTCCATCAAACGAAGTGACCTTAATAGTAATTGAATTGGCCAATTTTTTTAAATCATTATGTTCGAAGGTGTTGGATGTGAATGAGCTCGACAACATACAATCTCGTATTATAATTACACTTTGTCAGATGGAAAAAATCTTTTTACCCTCATTCTTTACCATTATGGTTCACTTAATGGTTCATTTAGTAGAGGAGACAAAACTCGGTGGACCGGTACAATATAGATGGATGTATTCATCGGAGAGGTAAATAATAATCGGCCTGTACGGAATCCTGATCTACCTAAAAACGGAACAGAAGGAAACTATTTATTTTCTACTGCCGGTATCCCAATTGGAAAGATTGAAAATATTGTATTAGACGAAAAATCATGGGTCCAGGCTCATCGTTACGTACTTCGCCATTATGATGATCTTAAATCTTTTCGCCAGTAAGTACCAATGATTATTTTATTACATTATTAATATTTGAACTTGTACACCAATTTTAAAATATAATTTTATTTAAATATAGACAATTCATTGATTTGGAGAAAAGAAAACGACGTCGTCATGCACGTCTCACTGGAGTGGAGATAGAAAAACTTGTGAACGAGAGATTTCATGAATGGTTACAAAATAAGGTATACATATTTTAGATCTCAAACTATTTATTATTATTTAAAAAATAAATAATAATAATATTTTATTTTTCTATAGGTTATGATGATGGATGAGTCAATCATTTCAGAAGAAATTATAGCCCTTGCTAGAGGCCCTAACAAATTTGCAAGAAGCATTAGTGGATTTATTATTAATGGTTTCAGATTTCATACAAAAGCTCGTGAAGAAAATAGAAAGACCCAAAATAGCGGTGTTGTTAATACTTCAGAAGCAGATGGCATAAACTATTATGGAAGATTGAAGAATATTATTGAATTAAATTATTATGGATCTTTTAAGATTGTCTTATTCAAATGTGATTGGGTTGATGTTCACCATAATATGGGCCTTAAGCAGGATGAATTTGGAGACACTTTGGTAAATTTTTCTCGCCTAATACACACTGGTGCAGAACTGAAAGATGATCCATTTGTATTTTCATCGCAAGTCGAACAAGTTTTTTATGTGCAATTGCCGGGAGATGAGAATTGGTCTTCAGTTGTGAGAACCAAGCCGAGGGACTTATTCGATATGGGCGAAGATTCGATGGAAAGCAATTCTACATTGCCCTCACATGTTCAATACGTAAATGTAAATGAAGTACTATTGAAATAATACCTTTCATGCATATGATATATTTTATTTTCAAGTTTAACTAGATCAATATGCACTCTCATACCTGATTTCTATTATTCATCTTAAAAGTATAATTTTATCCTTTTTTACTAATTTATTTTTATTTGCAGGAGAATTAAGAAATGACGTCGAGATCAAGAAGATTACGCAATTGCAACATAATTGATTCTACCTCTCAAAATGATTCTCAAATTCAAGAACAAGCAAGAGAGGAGCAGTCGCCATCTTCCTCGCAACCTCCTTCAGAATCAAATAATACTGAGTTTGAAAATAATAATCAGAACGAATTATTTCTTTCGATCATTGGTTAGCAATACTATATGACACTTCTTATTTCTTTGGATCATTGGTTAGCAATATAATATGCTAATTATATTGCATATAAATTTAATTTTTTATTTAAATTAATATATTTAAGCTTATTTTTAGGTGGTGATAATAGTCGACGTAAGAAGCGAGGACGTACAACATTAGCCGATGTATGGAACCTATCTGAAAGAGAGAGAATTGAAGTTGAAGTAGATAAATATGGGGTTCCTTGTACCTATGCTGGATCTATCCTTGGATCATTTCTAGGAGTCATCGCAAAAAATGGATCATTTGCTCCTTTAAACATTCCGCGATGGGATAACCAAGCTTTTAATCCATTCAAGGAAAATATGTTAAAACTTATTGAGGTTTGTTTACATGCACTTGTTTTATATTTTTACATTCTGTTTTTTCTATTGTTTTATATTTTACATTATACTTAATTTTTTGTATTACACTTTTTATTTTATGAATAATAGGCAAAGTTTAGATATCCGGAGGCAACAAGACATTGGGTATTGGCGTCTTTAAACAAAAAGTGGAGAGACTATAAGAGTGAACTAAGGTGCGAATATTTCTCAGAAGACAAACCAATTCAAGAGTTAATCAACAATGTACCGCTCGGTGTAATTCGGGATCAATGGACTAGCCTAGTGGCACGTTGGTGCACCGACGAGAGTAAGGTATAAAAATTTTTTATGCCAACTATTCTAATTATATTAGTATGTTCAGTTTTAATGTATTCTATTTATTTTCTTATTCATAGAAACTTTGTGAAGTAAATTCTATATCTGCAAAGAAAGTGAAGATAGCCCACACATCGGGCCGAAAAAGTTATGCTAGAAAGCGAAAGGAATTGGTAACGACTTAACATTAAAATTTATTTGATTGCAAATGATATTTTATCTCTTTCTATTGTTACAATTTATTTTTTATAATTATAGGAAATCGCTCTTGGCAAAGAACCTGATCGACTAGCTTTTTGGGAAGTGACCCATAAGAAAAAGGATGGAAATTTTGTAAATAAGGATGCGGAGGATAGTATGGTAAATATAACTTTCTTTCGCATCACTATGTGTTAATATTCATATTATTTGTGGATTGATTACTATTTTATTTCTTCAAATGATTAATAGGAAGCAGCGCGTAGAAAATTTGATGAATTATCGCAAAATTCTGAATCTGATGAAAGCAAGTTAATAGATCAGGCTTTTCTTAGCGCTATGGGTCCCGAACATAATGGGCGTGTGAAAGGTTTAGGCATGGGACCTACGCTAAGAACATATTATGGCTTGAAACAAATTGATTCGCTTGCAACGACGGGATCAAGCGGGAGCCAATCACAGGAGGTAGAAAGGCTAAAAGGGGAATTGGAACGTATGAATAACAAATTCGATGATGCTGTTAGAGAGATGCGAGAGGAAATGCGACGGGAAATGGATCATTTAAGGACGTCACTACTATCAAATACTCAGGTATATTAATTTGATCACAAGTCATTATTAGTAGTATAGTTAAATATTTTTGTATTTTCATATCATTGACATATATATTTTACATTGTTGGATAGGGTGCGGGTGGCAATATCAATCCGATTGATGCATTTTCTCCTAATCATCATCAATCATCGAATGCAAGTCATGAACCTACAAGTGAAGGAAACCGTCGAACAATTTAAATTTTTGTAATGTAGAAAACTCGAATGTTGACTACTCTTAAAACTATTTACACTTTTTGTTATTTAGTATCTTGCTATATACTATTGGATAAACATTGAATGAGATTGTGTTTTGGATATTTTGATCGAAAATCGGAATGTTAATTTATTGTGAAGACTTGTGTTAATGTTTATATGGTTGATGATATATCTTTTCTGTTGTTGTTGAGACTTGTGTTAATTATGCTTATTGTTGTTTGATGAGAAATGTAATTTTTTTTTAATATATATTATTAATATTATATTTTATTCTGATTTGGCTTGTAGAGGCGGTTTAAACCGCCTCTACATATTGCCTTATCCATATTAATATGTAGAGGCGGTTTCAACCGCCTCTACAGATTAATATGGATAAGGCAATATGTAGAGGCGGTCTAAACCGCCTCTACAGACTAATTTTTGTAGAGGCAGTTTAAACCGCCTCTACAAAAAATAATCTGTAGAGGCGGTTTAAACCGCCTCTATATGTTAAAATTTATTAACTGAAAATAAATAAAAAATAAATAAATAAAAATGTGGGGACGGTCATAACCGCCTCTACATAACGCCTCGGTCATAACCGCCTCTACATAACGCCTCTACGCTCCCCCGGCGGTTGCTAAAACCGCCTCTACGTTGTAGAGGCGGTGTCTACGCCGGCGGTTTAGAGGCGGTTGTTGGAACCGCCTCTACAATTTGTAGAGGCGGTTTAAACCGCCTCTACATTGCCTGAAAACCGCCTCTACATGCGCCTTTTCTTGTAGTGAAGCCAGTCGTGGAACGACGGTCGGTAGGGTCTCCTGCCCAGTCAACATCAGTGTAGGCTTGTAGGTCTAATTTTGAGGAGGAAGGAAAGAAAATAGCCCGATTAATTGTTCCTCGAAGATATCGTAAGATGTGAAGAAGAGCAGCATAATGATCGGAGGTAGGTACTTGCATAAACTGGCTGACTATGGGAGAACTCTTAGAAAATCCCACTCGTTATCGTGAATTGGTGGGTGCTCTCGTTTACCTAATTACCTTGTACAACTTGTAGAACCTCTCTATATTAAGAGAGTATTATAATGAATAATGACACAACATTATTTCGCTTATCCTTTTTCAGAGGACCGGAAGAAAGATGAGCAATATAGAGTTGAGAGGGAGGTGATGCACCTGCTGCCAAAACAGTTGGCTGAGAAGGTTGAGACGAATGAAGTACGCGAAGTCGAGTTTCTTCAGCAATAAGCTCTGCCAAAGCTGTATCAAGCGTGGGAAGGGGTGACCGATGAAGGAGTTGACCCCGTAAGGCTTCAAATTCTGGTCGTAACCTCATAAGAAATTGAAAGAGGCGTTGTTGGTCGCGCATCAGCTTTTGTTTTGTGGTGCAGTCACAGATAGAGCAAGCTCGACACATGGGTTGCTCCATAGTCGCAAGTTGACGCCACCGAGTTTGCATGAATGTATAAAACTCCTGTATGGTACGCTCTCCTTGATGGGCAAGGGACAACTCTTGAAATTCGGCATAGGACTGAGCGTAACTTGATTGTTCATATAGACGTTGGAGATGTGCCCACATCTCTCGTGCAGTAGTAAAATTTACTAACTGCATGCGAATGTCAATATCAACAGATGAAGAAATGATTCCACGGGCTCGTCGATCTGCAACAGCCCATTCATTCATTTTCTTTTCATCTGTTGGTGTTGGAGTGTTATCAATATGGCTCACAAGATCAAGGGCATCAAATAATAGCTTTAGTGAAATAGACCATTCACGGTAATTCGTCCCTGTTAGCTTGACATCTAGTTGAGCAAAGGAGGAAACTGATGATGCCATAGAGGAAGTTGCTGTAGTAGGGAGAATAGAAGAAGATGCCATGAAAATTCAAAGATTAGAATAACAACACCTTGACTAGAAAAAAGATGATGGTGAAGAAAACTTCTTGCGAGTAACGGCGCAAACTAGGATTGATCCGACCTGTCTCTGATACCATGATAGAAGTAATTTGAGAATAATATTGTACAAGGAAAGACAATTATCCCAAATCAAACCCAAATCAAGTATAATGTAGAAGGTTGTAAAATGCGCCATTAATACGTGATGATGCCATTAATACGTGATGACAATTTCAAGGTGAACGTCATATGCTAGAATATCATACTATATTAGTTATATTTAGTCTAAAATTCAAATTGTCTTTTCATAATGTAACTTATTTTACTTTGTCATTCTGTAATTTAAAATTTTTTATTTTGCAATATTTGTAAATTAGCTAATTTCTACTTTGTCGCCATGTAATTCAAAGAAAAAAAAAAACATTTTTTTTCTTACCGTTTAGCCAATTTTTTACTTTGCCTTCACACAATATTAGTATAATTTTCATTTTACCTTCTATATTTGACATTTAATTTTTTGCTAAAATAAAGATTAAATCACAGAAAAATAAAATAAAAGCTTATGAAACAGAGATTTATTTATTTTTATTAATTCTATAATTTAATAATCAATGAATAAAGCTGCCACACAAAAAGATGGAGACATGCAGGAGAGGGAGAAAAGAGAAAGGAAGAGGATAGAGAGAGAGGAATCAATGAACCTCCCCCAGCCCGCACCTCTCTTATCTAAAGTCTAAACACATGTCCTGCCAAAAAAAAAGATACCAAATATATTCATTCATTCACCTACGTGATCTTTTTTTTTTGTTTTTTTTTTTTTTTTTCCGCTCTCTTATGTATTTATCACTAGCTTGTCGCTAATTTCTTTCTCTATCACTACCTAAATAAATACCAAACCCCAAAATGGATCCCCACCCACTCGGAAACAAAAGCATGCATATATATATATATATATATATATATATATATATATATATATATATATATATATATATACGCGTATTTTTTTTTATAAAAATTTAATTTTTTTATTCTGATTTAAAATTTAATTCCATAGATTTTAAATTTAAATTAACATTTAAAATCTAATTACAAATTATATTAAAGTTATATTAAATTTTATATTTTTACTCTGATTTTAAATTTAATTCCACAGATTTTTAATTTAAATTGACATTTAAAATTCAATTACAAAAAATAATTGAATGAAAGTTACACTATTTAAAATTATTTGAGACTAAGTTGTATCACAAAAAATAAAAAGTTACACCGTTTGAGACTAAGTTGCACTATGTGAACGAATTAAAATTGCACTATTTGAAACAAAAATTATACTATTTAAAATTATTTGAGATTAAGTTTTACCATATAAAATAGAAGTTATATTTTTTAGATTAAATTATACAACAACATATTAAAACTAATTTTTATTACAAAATATGTTGAGGGACTACTTTCTTATTAAAAAGGAAATGTAAAGATCTTATTTAGAAATTAGAGTTGATATATATATATATATATATATATATATATATATATATATATATATATATATATATATATATATATATATATATATATATATAAAATAAAAAAACTAAATTATTAGTAAAAGATATAATATTATAATATTTGAATAAATTATACTATCTAAATATATATTACACAATATATATTTATGTATAGAAAAAATAACTAATTTAATTTTTTTATTTCCGAATACAATATATATAATTTAAAAATTTTATAGTGACTGAAAAATTTTTGTGGCTAATATTGTATTTGACTATAAAATGTGTGGCATTATGTGTGAACATCAAATAATTTTGTCACAATAATTTCAACATTATTTGTGGCCGACTATTTAATTTCGCCATTATATTTACACCACATTTTGTGTCTAATATTATATTTGGCCATAAAATGTGTGGCATTATGTGTGATCATCAAATAAATTTGTCACAACAATTTTAATATTATTTGTGGCCGATATTAAATATTGTCATAAATTATATGATATTTTTTGTGGTCAAAAATAATTTTTCTCACAAAACGTTAGATTTTTTATTATTATTTTAATCACTATCTGTAGTCATATGGTAACTTATTATGGCGAATGTTAGAAGTTTTGTGACGAATTTTAGCACCGCAAATTAATAGAATATTTTGTGGCGAAATATTTTTTTGGCTATAATAATTTTTTGTAGCGGTACTATTGTGGCGACGTTGTGGCGAAACTATTTTGGGCACAAAAAATATTTTGTGACGAATTTGTATATTATTGACGCCGTTAGTTTTGCCACAATATGTCTATTTTCTTGTAGTCGGTGGAGGCAGAGAGGACGTGGAAGGAGCAGGAGGCGAAGTCAACGGAGGTGTCGGACTCGGTGAGGATGGCGATCGGGGCCGGCGACGACGGTAGCGAAGTCGACGGAGCTCCGGATGGCGATCGGAGCGACGACGGTGGCGAAGTAGACGGAGCTCCACCCGCGCAATGTAAATTGCGGTAGTGTGGCCGGGAAAGAGAGAGAGAGAGAGAGGGAGCCGGGAAAGAGAGAGAGAGAGGGGAACCCACTGAGGGGGGGACTGGCCGAGCCGGTAATAATCCCTTAGAACACAACATGAGAGGGGATGAGAGAAATGAAGAGGAAAGGGAGATAGAAAGAGAGAGAGAGGGAGGGGGGGAGGGGGGGGGGGGGGGGGGGACTGGCCGAGCCGGTAATAATCCCTTAGAACACAACATGAGAGGGGATGAGAGAAATGAAGAGGAAAGGGAGATAGAAAGAGAGAGAGAGGGAGGGGGGGGGGGGGGGGGGGGGGGAGGGGCGAATTAGAGATATTTTTAGGATAGGAGATATTTTGGTACGGGAGGATTTTTGGGATAGGAGATATTTTAGCTTAGAAGAGAGAGGATGGGGAGTAGAGTTGAGGAGGACTCGACACGTCAGCGCTCTCAACTCTTAATTAATATATGTATAAATATGTATGAATATAAATATAGATAGATATAGGGATCGGAAAACAAAAGCATATGCATAGCCACACATATGATCACGCATCTCGATCGCCTCCCTCAGTAAGCATCGATCTTTTGGGTCCCAACAAACCCAAAAACTCTCTCTCTCTAAACAGTATTAGATTACGTGGAATTCTTGTACATAACGTGACATATGATGATCGTAGGTAGCAACTGGGGAAGGCACTGAGAAAGTACCTGTACAAGGTCCGTTCATTAATCTTATGGGGCCTTCTTGTAGCGACGCGCATACATAGTATGGTATACAGTATGAATGAAATTAGCCACATGTTCTCCTAATCTGTAACATATTAATACTTCTAAATAAATTGGAAGTGAAAGAGATCACATGAGGAAGGACGAAGCTTTTTCTATATATTATATACAAATTTTATAATTATATTCTTTATTTCTAGCCTTCGTATTTTTCATTTTATTTATAATTTAAACCTTTATTTATATCTTCCATTCTATTTATAATTTTATTATTACTTATTTTCTAAATTGGAAGTGAAAGAGATAGGATGATATGGCACTAATTCTTTATGTGTAGAAAGGATTTTTTTTTATTATTATTATTATTTTACCGGCGGCATGCATGTATAATACTAAAAGGAGATGAGATGAACTTAGTCCGCTTGACAAGGAAAAAAATAATAATGTTCTTCGTGAAAATTAGTTTGTAGATCCACCAAAACTATAATACGATCCAAAATTTTACCCACTATTCTGTGAGTTTATTTGGCGCATGTTTAAGCCGCCTTGAGATCTAGAGAGAACAAAAAAAAAAAAAAAAAAAAAAAAAAAAAAAAGCATAAAAAAGAAAAAACAGAAAAATACATGAAGACTACAATCTTTGAACAGAGGAAAAAATATTATTAATTAACTGTAAAAAAATAATTATATTAACTGAACACTCCATTTATGTAGCTACGATATTCGAATTCTATTATAAATTAAAGTTTAAAATTTTATTAAATTTTTTAATACAAATATTTCTAACTTCTACAATTTTTTAATACAAATATTTATTAAATTTTAGAAGTTAGGAACAGTTTTAGTTCAAAATAACTAAAATAAAATTTTAAAAAAATTAATCCATCAAATTTTATTTTATTTTATTTTTTGACTGCGTCACTATTCAACTTATCTGATCAGCTAGGATACAGTTGGCAAACTTTAGGTTCTATATACAGGGTTTAGTTTGGAAGAGATTGGGCAATAATATTAGATCGGGTAAATTAAGATGATGCCGAACATTCTTTTTTTTTTTTGTTTTTGTTTTTTTTTTTTTTGAGAGAGAGAGAAGGAAAGATAGTTTGTTATATGCTTTGTTAATTTTTAAAATAATTTTAGTTGAAAATATGAAACGACTAGTTTTTGAATTCGAAATCTGAAATATCAACTTATTAAATTTTTTTACTGCTTGTACTAAAAACGGTTGGTTGATGTTGAACACTTTTTTTTTTGTTTTTTTGTGATGAAATCTGTCTGTTAAGTGCACTAGCTGTGGTTCAAATCATCAACATATATATGTTGACCCATTCATGCAATTCATATACGCCGTTCTCAATATTGTACGGATGCTGAAATTAATAGCCATAAATTAAACCTGAATTATGTACTGTGTACGTATGGGGAGTTTCTCCACTAATCAAATTAATTCAAAATAACCACGTCATGACCAAATCAAGGAAAGGTGTGCAAGTTTTATTAGCTTGTGTTACGTTTTGCTGCATCATTCTGACTATAATATTAATATATCTGGCGTAGCTATTTATTTTGGGCCAAATATATGCTTCAAATTATTAATTAATTCTTTGTATCTTCTACGGTGATCGACTTGACTAGTTAATTCGTTTATTTTGATTTTACACAATTAGCAGTAAATAATTTATAAATATTTAACTCTGATATACGTTTGTTAATATTTAACTTTGATCAATTCCTTATTTGCACTACCCCAATTTTAACTTTTGGTGGGTTCAGAGATTTTTAGTTTTTTTATTATTATTATTATTATTGTTGTTGTTGCTATTATTATTTGTAAAAAAAAAATTGTATTTATACATCCCAAAATATATGTGTAGATTTTACACTTTTAATTCTATACTTTATAAAAATTCAAATAAATTATAGTAAAAAAAAATTAATATAAAAATAAAAAAAATGATATAAAATGTATACCCTATATAGCATTGCTCTGTTATCCCGTTAAGTTTTCTTTTAATAAAAGAAGTGCACAAATAATTTTTTAAAAATTTGATTCATTATAATTAAAACATATATATTAGGAGGATCATGCACACAAATTTTTACAATATTCGAGATAGAAAACTAGAAAATAATGGAACATGACATTGAGCTGTTTTTCTTTTCCCTCCAATCGAAGTAGGGTAAAATTAAAATAAAAAAATATACATTCGCAGGTCTAGACTATAAATTATTTTGATTTAACTAATTTATTTTAAATTATTTAAATTTTAATTGTTTATTTGTATTTGGTCTTTTGATTTATTTTTTAAAAGTAATTTAATAATTTTTTAATTCAGAATTTGAAGGTTATGTTGCATACCTTGATTTGAATATTTTATATAATTTACGTACGTGGATAAAATTTTATTAAAATATTTGATGCATTTAAATTTTATCATAGAGAAGCCATATCACTCACGGTCTCCTTCAGAATTCAGACGGCGGAATGCGCAACTCGACAGGCCAGTCGACTGTAGCCGCCGGCGCCGCGCATAAAAGCGACGTCACTCACTCTTTTCATTCATAAGCACTGCTTTGTATCGTTACCTAACGGAGCCGTGAGTTCAGAGAAAATGACGTCACCTCTACTCTTCTGTTTGTCCGCTAGTAGTAACGTGTATACTGAGAGGGAAAAGCCGGACAGGGCAAACGCAAAAAATGCGATATGACAATAACCTCACGAGCGAAGCCACTGTATCAGTTTAATTAAATTTTTTACTTAATACATAGAACAAAATTATTATATTATTAGTAACATTAAATTATTAATATTATTATACTTTTGGTCTTAGATGAAAATATGTCCAATTAAAATGCTAGTGATCCTCTATAATTTAGTAAGTAGTTGGTGAAAATATATAATTTAAGAATAAATTTAACGATAAAAAATTTGATAATATTAAATAATTTTATTAATAATATATAAAAATAATATTATGAGATATATTTAGAGTGTGTTTGATTTCATAAAAAATTATGAAAAATAATTTTTAGTGAATTTTTTTTTTTCAGAGGAAAAAGAGTTTTAAGCATTTTAGTAAATTAAAGAAAAAGAATTTTTCATCTATACTTTTTTATTTGTAGAAAAAAAAATAGATAAAAAATATTATATATATATATATATATATATTAATTACTATACTATATATATTATTATTATAATTTATATTTATAAATTAAAAATATTCAAAATTATATCATATAATAAATATGTAATATAATATATGCTAGTTATAAATTTAAGGATTTATAATAAATAATTATATATTTATAAATAAAATAATATATAATAATATTTCTATATAAGAATAAAATATTTTATATAAAAATAAATATATATTTATAAAATAAAATTATATATATGTATTTTTAAATAAATAAATAAATATATATATATATATATATAATTAATAAGAGATATTTATCATGGACTTCTCTCTCATGCGGTGCACGAGGCCACTCTTAGCTCGTGGACCACCTAAGAGCATTATCGTGAGCCACCGATACTTTGCTATCATTATTTTCGTTTTGAGCTATGCTATCTGTACACACTAAATAGAGCGTACATCATATATTTTATTTATTTAAGGATGAAGATTTAGTCATCGATCATTTCGAAGTGATCGAACAAATTTATTTCACTCTTAAATAAATAAAATGTATAATATGCATTCTATTTGGTATGTACACTTAGTATTTTTTTTTTTTTTTTTTGCTGCTCATTTGCAAAAAGCGAAATGAAATTTTCATTCAAATGCTTAAAACTATTTATCAGTTTTTTTTTTACATCAAATCAAACAATCAACAAATTATTTTTAAATAAAAAATATTTTTTTCACTTACTTTTACAACAAACCAAATTACTAATTAGGAAAATACTCTTTTTACCATCCTAAAATAATATATATTTTATATTCCATTCATTTAAAAATAAAATAATCATATTAGAATGAACAATAATTTTTTTTTATTTTTAAATAAATAAAATATATATATATCATATATTTAAAAATGAAATGTATTAGCATTCCTCAATCACCAAACACAACGTTAGCGTTGCCACACGACAAAATCGTGCCCTTTGAGTCCCACATCTGCTGACGTGGTTCCTCCAATCCCGGCACACCACGACACGATCAGCCAAACGGCACACATCCAATAAATCAACCGTTCAAGCGCCGTCTGTAGCTCCGATCCGCTAGCGGGTGCCAGGTAATTAATTAGCAATTTGGCGGTGATCCGTTAGTGTGTTTGGTGTTTGGTGTTTGGTGTTTGTGCTCGAGCAGGAGATCTGCCGAAACCTTCCCCAAATGGATTGGGATGAAGTCGGCAGTAGGGGCACAGCGGAATGCAGAGTTTAATTAGACGAGACGAATACTTTTCCCCGCTAATTAATAACTCCCCGGGTTCGGAAAACGATGCAGCATTACACGCGTTTGGACGTCGCATCCACCAGATCGTCTATTCTCTATCCCGTACGTATTAAATGCAAACAGAGTACGTGGTTGAATCTGGTTAATCAAGGAGCAAATCAACTATGCTCTTTGGCAAATTGGATGCCTGGCTTGTAGCATTCGTTACGACCTCCTTTGTAGAGAAGCCTACTTTTCCTAAGGATAAGGGTTTGCCGTTTTCCATTTAGGGACACCGTGTACTCCATAACAATTGAACGTTTCTCAGTTAAATAGTAAAATGTTTATTAAATCACACTCGAGATTTCATATTTGAAATCTAATCTAATTGCGTCACATTTATGTACAATTAAATTTATTTTTAAAAAAACAAAGTCAGTTTTATACTATGTTTCTCTCATGAAAAAAAAAAAGAAGGATGAATTGTGAAAACATAGATGAGTTAGGACGTCTTTTTGTGGATGTATGTGTTTATTTTTATTGTATTTTATTTTTTTCGAGATTTCGTTGTCTCATCTCTTGTAGCTAAATTTATTTACTGAATGAATAAAGCGGGTAATAAATTATCTTTCTCTCTCTCAAAAAAAAAAAAAAACCCTCCCAATTTAAATCATTTGTGAATTTATAAAAAAAAATATATAAAATAATTAAATTTCAAACTTAGTAGCTGAAATAACAGCCACCGAGTCCTTATAAATTAACCAATTAGGCTAGACTAGATGCTACCTAGGGTAGTTGTTTAAAGAATTAATGACTAGTATTAAAATACTAATTACTTTATATTTGTTGTTGAATTCATTTAAAAAATAAATAAGATGGACAGAAATAGCTTGATATTTTTTTTTTTCTTGTTAACAAAAAAATGTTTTTATTTTTAAAATTTACGGACGAAAATATAATACTTGGATGATGAGAGTTAATTATAGAGAGATTTTATGAAAAATTATTATTTAAAGCAGTTGATTATCAATTATAGTGTTGTTCAAGAGTCTAGAGATTCGAAATTTTGAGTGTATCGTTCACAAGCCTTCGGGTTCAGAAATGGGGTTGAGTTTGCTGCTGTAATTCAACCCCTCCCCAGGGAACGTTTTGGGGTACACTCGGTGCGTGCATGCCGGAAGAGTCCAGTTAATCGAAAGATTAGATTGTTTCATATTAATTAATGCTAAAGTGCGGTGTCTTAATCTCCTCTACGTACTACAGTATATATATATATATATATGGTCTGTAACTCTGTATTAGTAAAGCCCCCCCTAAACGCGTTTATTAGACACTCATCTATCCCTTCCCATCCATCCATGTCACACCCCGCTCAGCGCAAACCCCCGGACCCTTCGGTGCTACGGTCGCATGCCACCCACATGTTCCCCACATGTCAGCTTCGCCGCGACCGTCACATACCACCGTTACAACTTTGTTTCGCAGGCGCCGCCCCCGCGAAACAAAGTCAATCTTTAGAATATTCAAAAAATTTTATATGTATTTTATTTATTTAATAAATAAAATAATTTTTTATTTATTATTTAAATATAGTAAAATTATAATATTTCAACTGTTGAATAAAATGTACTTTAGTAGATAAACGGGGTTCGTGAGGGAAGGGTCATCACGAGATGCACACTGCACTGCACCACCCACTGGCAGAGCCATGTACGTCTGTCCCACCCTGCGTACGCCCGCACGGGTAAATTTCTACGCGACGAGCCAGATCATCGCCACGTCATCGCCCTCTCAGATAGGTCCCAACGACGGACGGCGCTGATGGGGCGGACCACCGCGGCAACTCTTAATTTGTAGGCGATGGCACATACATACAGTGACATCTCGGGGGGTATTCTAGCTGTTGCGATATCTCACAGCATTCAGTACGAATTTTGGCGCTTACACCACTCCCCTTTCCTCTTATGTTTTGGGGACTAATTTAACCCTACCAGGGTTAGGATTTCTTAACCCTACCACCCAAGGGTTAGTTTCGGGCCTTTAAAAGGCGGTGCGGAGCGCTCCTCCTTCCTCACCCATTTCCCATCGTCATTCCTCTCCTCTCCTCTACGAAATCTCGAGCTCATTACTCTGCTGTATTCCTCTCCATTGCATGATCGCTGCTCCCATCTTCTTCTCCTTGTTCGTCTTTTAATTTTTTTTCGCGTAATTTTGGTGGCGACTTCTTCGCTATTCATCTAGGTACGTAAGGCCGTAATTTCGATCACAATTTCTTGATAATTAACAGGATCTAATTTGGTTTGGAATTGATCGAATTGGGGATCGATCGTAGATTCGCAGGTAGGGTTTTCGGGAAATTAATCAACTAAGAAGGATGGCGGCGGAGAACGGGGATTTCAGCTTCGCGAACGGGCTTGTGGTGGCCCGTAACGGGCTGCCGCGGATCCAAACGCGCGGCGGCGACGCGAAATCGAAGAAAGAGGAGGATAACAACGACGGGATCTGCCACGACGACAGCGGCCGCCCCACGAAGGCGCAGACGATCGACGAGCTCCACTCGCTGCAGCGGAAGCGTTCGGCCCCCACCACCCCCATCAAGCGTTCGGCCCCCACCACCCCCATCAAGGGCGGCGCCGGCGCCGCCGCAACAGCCGCGTTCGCCTCCATCTCCGAGGACGAGCGCCAGCAGCTCCAGCTCCAATCCATCAGGTCTTTACGTCTCCTCTTTTATCATTCAAAATCCATTTTAACCCCCCCTTTTTTTTCTTCTCTTTATTATTTTTTCCTTTTTATTTTATTTTTTTAAAAAAAATATACCATATTTAATAGATCTACATATTAATCATCTACTAATTAGTTTACTTAGTGATGAGTGATTATTTAATAATGTTTAATTCACGAGAAATGCGTGGAAAGAGAACGGATGGGACATATGAGGACGGTGACGGCGGGAGAACCGTCCGACGGATTTGTTTTGATGCGGGACGGATGCATCAGAACCGTAGGTTTTTCAGGAGATTTTGTAGGTTATTTGTTGGGCAGCAGCATAAACAAGATCGAGCGGATTAAGAAATAATAATAAATAAAAAAAGAAAAGTTGACTTTGCTCACTGTAATTAAAGAAAATTTTCTTTTATAATAAACAGATTGTTTTAATCCTACAAAATAAAATAAAATAAGCGAGGTATTCTCGTTTATATATCCCATTCAGAGAAATAAATGATTTTGGTACAAGAAAGAAACAATATATCTTCTTTAGACAATTAATTAAGAACAAAAGTATAATATTTGTAAACATTATATAAGAAATATTTCAGCTAAAAGTAAAAGTACCAATATTAATATTTTAAGTTGAAAAAGCAAAAAATAACTATAAAGCAAACCTCTTGCCAATACAAATGAAAGTGTCGAAACTGGGCTTCATTTATTTTGATATTAGCATTTAATGATTTTTTATTTAAAATATTCACGGGATTGATGATATATATAGACAGCTCTAAGTAGTAGTCATTTTTTATTTATATTATTATTTTTCCTTAAAATAGAGTTTTTCTCAAATTTACTTTTGGACCCTCTAGGGTTAATTTGTCTTTATTATTTAGGGTTATAACTATATTTTATCTACTTTATTTGGAAGTGAAAATGTTTATTTTTTTCTCTAAAAAAAAAAAATGTTTATTTTTTACAAATTTATTTTTCTTGTTTTACAAAATAATATATTTAGCTAGATATTTTTCTTTCTACGTTACGTTGTCAATTACTAGTTGGATCGTATATTTGGGAGGGCTGAAATGCTAAATTCAGAACTCAGAAGGGCTATAATCTTATAATCCTTCATCCCAGCGCTATAATATTCTAACCTTCTTTGTAAGGGCTATAAATTTTCTGATGAATGCTAAACTTATAACCAACGACTATAATCTCTACTCCTTGTTCCTGGGCCTCCTAAAATTATTCAAACTCTTTTTTTTTTTTTTTTTTTTTTTAGTGTTAGGAGATAAAACTAATAATACAAGTTGAAAATAATTGGTCCCTGGTTTATTTTTAAGGGTAATATCAAATCTCCAACTCACTTTTTGTAAAAGTTTTTTTTATATCTACTTTATCATTTGTTTGATTAAAAATTATAAAACAAAGGTTAGCAAATCCTAAAATTAAAACCTTTAGACAGGGAGTGTAGAGGTTATGAGTTACAGGCCTTTTAGTTGTAAACTTTGCTTCTTTTTTTTTCTTTTTTTTTTTTTACCGCCGGTGTCACCATAGTCCAAACCTCCTAATATAATATTTTAAAAAGAGCACGTGTCCTGCACGAGCCATCCTATAGTAGTTGTTGCCAGGTCAATTGTAGTAGACACGATAGGTCAAACAGCAGATTGGTTTTCATTGACTCAGTTTCACAAGGTGATGAATTCATTTTTGGTTAAGCGGTGTTTGGTTGTATGTAAAATCGTAAAAAAAAAAAAAAATGATTAAAAAAATATTTTATATTTTGCAATGTTTGGTTTGTAGGAAAATAAAAGTTTTCTATCAACATTTGTTTGGTTGAAAGGAAAAAAAATTATATTTTTTTTTTATTCGGTGGAAAAAAATAAATGAAGAAAGTTTTTCGAAACTTGTGTTTTTGTTTTTGTTTGGCGGAAAACAAAAACACACTATTTTTCTTAAATCAGTAAAAATAATTGTTTGAAAAAAAGTTTTACGCCAAAACAAACACGAAAAATAATTTTTCAATCCGAAAAGTAATTTTCACTGCATTATACAGCGAACCAAACACACCCTTAGTGGTTGTGTCGCATTCTAACTCGATGGGTCCACGGATGACCCAGTAGGCAAGATCGATGCGACGTCTTTGTTTGATATAACCCGGAGAGGAGTCAGGGAATCGGTAAATTCTTAGGCTGGTAATGCAATTGTAGGGTACCTACTTTAGCATTCGTAAAGGATTTAAGTAGCAGAGGTTCCTTTGCCGTTGATACTCTCCTGGGCCTACCTGAGTCAAAGTGAACATAAAGTGAAGATTCAAATTAGCCTTGCCATTAAACACTCTCCTTTTTCTTTTCTTCTTGAACATTAAAAATTTGTCCACTTCTTTGCTCTTGAAAAATTATTTGCCCTTGTCTGGAAGAAAACTTTACTCAATGCCAACCAGTTGTTCTTTTTTTTTTTTCTTATTCCTTTTTTTTTTTTTTTTTTTTTATTTGTAACAAGCCGTAGGCTTGCATGCACCAACATGTTCAAGCTCTTAAGTGTTACTTAATATGAAATCCATCAGTTTTTTAAGGATACCAGACCTACAGTTATTCTACATAGAATTTACAACATCTAATCAAATATTTTCACATTGCATAAGGATACAAATTATATTTTCAACATGATTTGACTATGAAATTTCTCTTTTAACCCTCAATAGACTTTCTTCTATCTACTTTCTTCTATCTTGCATGGCATAATATGATTGGTTTGTGGTATATTATATGTGGTGTAACTATTACAATAAGAATACCGTTCTTATGTAGTACAGATTAGTGATATTGACATACATAATCTAGAGGTATTACTTTGATTTATGCATGTATTTCAAGGTGCCACGAATTTGCTAATACGTCTATAATATTGTAGAATAACCCGCAATGGGAATCCAAAGGATTTTCGTATGCATTGGGTGGAAATTTTTGGAAGCGCTGTTCTGTTTTTTTAAGTAGAATATTATTTTCATAAGCTCTTGATTTATTAGTATACATAGTACTAAAGTTTTTGACTAGTTCATGCATATAAGTTAAGAGCGTTATATATATTAGCCAATATTTCAACAATTAATAAAAATAAAATTCTTGAGAACTTATTAACTTGATTCCAAGTGGTAAATTTATATCAGTTGGTTTACATTATTGTATTTTATGTTGACAGTGCATCATTGGCGTCCCTGACCCGGGAGACGGGGCCTAATGTGGTGAAAGGTGATCCAGCAAGAAAGGCCTCGACCACACCCAAGGAAAGTGCTGCGTATCACCACCACTACTTCACGCCCACCATCAATGTCACCGACAGTTCCCTCAAGTCCACCCATGTCTTCTACAACCTCTCCCCTGCTGGTATGCATGCCTCTTTTATCTTTTATACGATTGCAGCTTCCAATCATTATGTTTAGTTGGTAACATTGTATGTATACCCCTTAACTATGTGAGAAATTTTTGCCGACAACCCACTGCTGTCCGCCCATTATATCTCATGCTTCAATTCCACCATTTATTATTCGCAACGAATTTGTTTGTGGTGGTTGGATGGCGGAGATCGCAGTATGAGATGTGATGGGGGATTCGAGGATTATGGAAGTAATGGATGCAAAAAACAGTTTCCTCTCAACTATGGACTATGTTGACCCCAGAATTTCTTGGATCTGACAACCCCTCTACATTCGGCTTTTTGATTTTCTCTAATTCAGTCTGTTGAGCTCAGAATTTCGTTTAAATCAATGGCTCTATTATCTATTCGACAGACGAGCTAATAGGATCATCAAATTTGATAGTATTATTGTTTAATTTATTGAAATAACCAATTTTCTTAGTTAAAATCTCTGGTGTCTTCTCTAAAAAAGAAAAGAAAAAAATCTCGGGTGAAAGTTGAGGGTTATTAATCAGAAAATATTGAAATCCCATGGGCCTATTTTGAAATGTTCTGTAGTTGAGAGCTTCTCCATACACTTTTACTGTTTTGTTAGGATGTTACTCACCATTTATGTCCTTAAATATCCATGTTCATGTAGAATTGTATGAGCAAGCCATTAAGTATGAGAAGGGTTCATTCATTACATCCACTGGTGCATTGGCGACCTTGTCGGGAGCCAAGACGGGTCGTTCTCCGAGGGACAAGCGAGTCGTGCAAGATGACACCACCATGGAAGAGCTCTGGTGGGGAAAGTAAGAACTCTCACTCACCATTTTTTTTTTATCATTGTCCTCGTTTGCAATTTTATTCATGTCTTCAAATCTTCAATCTTCTTTTTTGACCTGTATTTGTGTAGGGGCTCACCAAACATTGAGATGGATGAGCACACGTTTCTCACCAACCGAGAGAGGGCCGTTGATTATTTGAATTCTCTTGAGAAGGTATTAGTATTGCCATTGTATTCTGCCCTATCTTAATTTCCATCTATTGTTCAACATTATCTAGGAAATTGGGTCTTTATTCTTTTGTATCTTACTAGTTGATTTCTAGTACAAATCTATTGTGGCTTGGAATTCCTTAATCATGTAGAGTATAAATAACTAAAACACCGTTTTTTTTAGATTGTCCTGTTAAAAAAGTTCTTTTAGGTCTCACCAAGAAAATCTGAATGAAATTGTTGGAGACTCATAGTGTCATTTAATTCAAATCCACTAGGTGGCATCATGGTCAAAATTGGCCTACACACACAC
Source organism: Tillandsia leiboldiana (assembly GCA_029204045.2). Lineage (NCBI taxonomy): Eukaryota > Viridiplantae > Streptophyta > Magnoliopsida > Poales > Bromeliaceae > Tillandsia > Tillandsia leiboldiana. The sequence goes on along the minus strand of CM055069.1, from coordinate 48,262,731 downwards.
TGGGGAGTGCCGAGTATCAATGATTAGGATACTCTTTTATCTTGTTTCAAAAAAAAAAAAAAAAAAAAAAACAATGTTGTTAGTGGCTTAGGACCCACTAATCAAATATTAACTAGAGAATCAAGATATTGTTTCACCAATCCTTACTATGATGTAGTATGGTCTAAACATACATCTCTGTCAGTGGACCTATTCTCTTGTAATTTATGATCTATTGATTTCACTGTCACATGCACTTGGGTAAGATGCAGCTCAATGACATATGCCTCCAAAATTCATGATTGGCATGAAAATTCAGCGCACCTCATCAAACCTCAGTCATTCTTTCAATATATGTTTCTAATTGAAATTGCGTTTATTGATAAATGACTATTCTATGTCTCTAAGATCCTGGCATTTTCTTCATGTGTGCTTCCCTCCCATTCATTATCCCCATTTAGATTCGCTCCATCACGCCAACTTTCCATGCTTGTAAGATTTGTATAGTGGGCACCGATGTCTTGAAAGACTAATTTGCTACTTTGCTATTGCTTTTCTCATCAATTCCAAATGTTATAGGTATTCAAACATGAAAGTTAAAGTCAAGCAAATCTCTCTCTCTCTCCCTCTTTTTTTTTAGGTGTTTGTAAATGATCAATTCCTGAACTGGGACCCCGAGAACACGATCAAAGTCCGGATTGTCTCGGCAAGGGCGTATCACTCACTCTTCATGCATAACATGTAAGCATTTATATGAAAACCTTAAATTAATTCTCCAGCCCTGGCTCAGTACCGTGTCTCAGATAAGTCCATCCTGACGTTGCCTACATTATATTAACTAAAAATATTAGTTAAAATAGTAATACTCCTCTTGCCTTCCAAGACAGTGGGGATCAATATCTTGAGAATTGAGTGAAATACTTGGTACGTATAGCTGTTGTATGTACATACGATAACTGGGTGGGTGACAGGTGTATCCGGCCCACGCCTGAAGAGCTAGAGAACTTTGGTGATCCAGACTTCACAATATACAACGCGGGCCAGTTCCCGTGTAATCGTTACACACACTACATGACCTCCTCGACCAGCATAGACATTAACCTTGCGAGGAGGGAAATGGTTATCCTCGGCACACAGTATGCAGGGGAGATGAAGAAGGGTCTTTTCAGTGTGATGCACTATCTCATGCCTAAAAGAGGAATCCTCTCCTTGCACTCTGGATGCAATATGGGCAAGGATGGTGACGTGGCACTCTTCTTTGGTTTATCAGGTAAGTTGAAATACGAAATGGATCAACAGATTGTGGTGCCCGTACCCACCTGCCCACCTGCATCCACGCTTTTTCTTTTGCCCTCTCAGCATTAAATCCTATTGATTATTGGTACCTCGATAATGAGTGTATGAATAGTGATGCTATAATCTTTTACCATACTTCTGTTATTGCTGAAACTTTCCATTTTTTATGTCTTTTCTAGGTACCGGAAAGACCACATTGTCCACGGATCATAATAGACTCTTAATCGGCGATGATGAGCATTGTTGGAGTGACAATGGTGTTTCGAACATTGAGGGTGGTTGTTATGCAAAATGCATCGACTTGTCCCAGGAAAAGGAGCCTGATATCTGGAATGCCATTAAATTTGGAACTGGTGATTTTAAGTTGCTCTTTTGCTCTCTGTTACCCTTTTTGAATTAATTCCCTACTGGTTATTGTTCAGATCCCTTATGTACTTTTTGGTTGTCATTTAACAGTGTTGGAGAATGTGGTTTTCGATGAGCACACTCGTGAAGTGGATCACACGGATAATTCTGTCACAGGTAACACATTTAGATTCATCTCCAGATGTAGATCTTATTCATGATCTTAAAGCTAATGAATTCTCACCAAGGTGCTTTAGATGCTATTGAAGCTAAGAGTAATTTGTGTTTAACATGCAGAGAACACCCGGGCGGCTTATCCTATTGAATACATCCCTAATGCAAAGATCCCCTGTGTTGGGCCTCAGCCTAAGAATGTTATTCTCTTAGCATGCGATGCCTTCGGCGTCCTACCACCTGTTAGCAAGCTGAATTTGCCTCAGACTATGTACCATTTCATTAGTGGCTACACTGCTCTGGTATACAGAAACACTTACGTGATCGGAGAAGAATGTCAAAGCTTCTTGATTAATCTATCCTCTTGGTCATGGTATATATGTAGGTGGCTGGCACAGAGGATGGTATTAGGGAGCCGCAGGCTACTTTCTCAGCTTGCTTTGGGGCAGCATTCATTATGCTGCACCCTACCAGGTATGCGGCCATGCTCGCCGATAAGATGCAGAAGTATGGTGCAACAGGATGGCTCGTCAACACTGGCTGGTCTGGTGGAAGGTACCCAATTTAGATTTTGGCACGAGAAAAGGATTTCAGATTGATTAAAAAATAAGTCCTGTAATTTTGGCTCTGTTTGAGTTATGTTCTAGGAGGTTCAAAAACAATTTAATTTCTACAGTTTGATCTTTATGACAACAATAGAAGTCTTATGTGCCTATTATTTTGAGGATTTAAGTGTCCATCAGCACGAGTCATATCCGTACCGCATGATCTTGCGACACGGTACTTAAATCCTTGTGCAAAGCTGGCGTCATCATTAAAGCTTGTAGGCATGACGGCTTTTTGGAGGTTTCAGTTTTATGATGATGCAGCTCTTTCTCTTTTTTTGGAAGAAAAATGTGTAGCTTTTCTTGATTGTAGGCGCAGGTAGAGCTCAGTTGTTTCATAGAACAAATTTTAGCTACTTAAATTATTAAAATTGAATTTTCTACGTAGTGTAGTTTAGTGGAATCAGGATGAAACTTACAGGGACCAACATTTGCAAGTAACTCATGAATCTAATTGTTGTTAGTTGTTATCTCTTTTGGCATGCACCATTCTCGCTTTCCTTTGTTCCAGGTATGGTGTGGGCAAGCGCATCAAGCTGCCGTATACGAGGAAGATCATTGATGCCATTCACTCTGGCATACTTCTCAAAGCCAACTACAAGAAAACTGATATTTTTGGGCTGGAGATACCAACTGAGATTGAAGGCGTGCCATCAGAGATTCTCGACCCGATAAACACTGTAAGATGGCCTTTTCAGGAATGTATTTTTCAACAGGTAATTTTCTTGGCTTACTGTATGATGTGGGTGATTGTTGGTTGTTATGATGATAGTGGGAGGACAAGGCAGCATATCGGGAGACACTGCTGAAGCTGGCAGGGCTGTTCAAGAAGAACTTTGAGGTGTTCGCGACCCACAAGATCGGCAAGGATGGCACGCTCACCGATGAGATCCTCGCTGCTGGCCCAAACTTCTGAGGCATCGAATCCTCATCAAAATTAAGCGTAAGGAGAGGGTGAGGCATAAAAAGTGGAAAGGACGAAGAAATTTAGTGGTGGAAAGTGTGATATGGTAGTATGTTGAGTAGTTTATGCTTGTTTCATCTGCAATGTCAATTTGGTTTGTTTGTATATTTATAATTGATTAGGAGCAACATGCTGTGTGGGGGCGTGGGATATGTCATATGAAATCAATGCAAGTTACGTTTTAATCAAAACGATGTCTCTCTCTCTCTCTCTCCATTCTGCGCCAGGCTTATCATAGTTGTTTGCGCTAATAAAACGACCTGCACAGTTGTCGGTACACGAATTATTCAGTTGTTGGTACACGAATAATTCTCTTTACAACGTATCAGAAGGCCCGCAACTATTTTGAAAATTATTTGTCTAAATGCGTTTTCGACTTTTATTTATTTTAATTCAAGTAATCAGCCATTTAAATTAATAATTTTATAAGCTATTCATTATTATTTACCAACGAAATTTATACTTTACTCAGTCGAAGTACAATCAGAAAGTTGAGGGGCTTATTTCCCCCCATCCATAGTTTTATGCTCATTTTGGAAGTCGTTTCTGGTGGATATCATCCGCAGCAACTCTCAACACAGAAAAGCTTTAAACAATTATATGAGAAAAAAAAAAAGAAACAGGAAAGCATAGACGAGCCATTGATGCTGGAGCAACACAACGGCACACTAACATTTGAAGGACGGTTCTTTCTATACATGAGGCCCTTCTCAGAATGCTAAACTAAACATTTTGCTAGGACGTATGTTAGAATCCTTCTTCAGAAAAAGAGAGGGAAAAATTTGCAATGTTAGGAAAGTCAACCTACTGGTTAATAACAGCTTGACTAACTGCTCAAGGTGTCTTCTCAAACAATGATAAATCCTCTGCGGCTCCCATAGCGTTGAGTAAATTTATCCGTCTCTCATCAAAAGGTGACAGAATTTCGTTATTTCCATTTTCCGTGGTATTCCTATCCAGAGAATGCAGTCCCATCTCCCCTGGCAACGGTTCAGACTTGGTTCTTGATTGTTCGGGTTCTCTTTGGCTCTCCTCAGGCGGATGAGGTGATGATTTAGTTACAGTGACTCCTTTGGCTTTGATCTTGGCCTCAATGGCCATGATCAAAGATTCTGCAGCCTTGGGAGGTACGACGCGCGCCCCGCATGCAATGGCAGTGGCATGAACTAAAGGGTTGGGCCCTCTATATCGGTCGGAGTGACCAGACGGGGCTAGATTCTGCGATTGAGAGACAGGTTGTTCCACAGGGCAAGAAGAGAGAGGGAGTGCTTCGACAGGGGTAGCCACAAGTGTGTAAGACCTGCCTGGTGTCGCATCTGATTCACCCACATTAAAAATATAATAATAATTAGAGTCGTTAAGTAATTGCTGAAAAGCAGATAGTGCAAAATAGAGAGATGCTTGTTATGCAGGCTCCATAAACTAAGATAAGTCATGATGGTACATCTGCGATAGTATAGCACATGCATGCCCAAGTACCTTTGATAAAACTTCTACTTTTTTACAGGTTCTTTAGATATTTCATGTTTTCCCCATTTTCAAGAAAAGGTAACAGTGCATCATCCTTTAATCCCCCTTCTTGGCTCGGTTTTCCTAGAAGATTGATGAAAATCAAGCAAAACAAGATCATGGTACATGCATGCAGAAATATTACAGTTCGAAAAATAAAAAAACCCTTGATAATGATTTAGTCATGAACTAAGTACTTGCATTCCTAACATGCCTTTTCCGGGTATTTTCTCCTCAAACAGAAATATTTCTTTTGCACCAAAATTTTAGGCACTATATAGTGCAAGTTGAACTTGGATAATGTTCTCACTCCCACAATATCATTGCTGCAAATAATACTAAAAGACCTAATTCTCTGGACATTATTCTGAATAGGCAAGCAAAACAATTTTAACAGGGTTAGAACTAGTCTGACAAGTGACAAAGTAGGCATACTTCTAAATTAACGATTTAATAAACCGGGAGAATTAATTTTAACTCTGCTGTATCAAATAACAACAATTGTCCCTGTAATTGATTCCCACTCTTATACTGAGCAGATATTTTCCTCAAATCTTGATCACCAAAAGCTTAGTAGTGTAAATGAATTATAGAAAAACCAAGGACAAAGTTGTTGATTTATTTACTCATGAATTTTAAAATAAACTTGAAAAAGAATATAGGTTAAAAGTCATGATGGTAAATAGTGTTTTATCTTCAAAGCTTGACATTCATAAAGAGTTTTGAGAACCAACAGAATGGTATCCAGTAGACATTTAGTGGAAGTTTTCAAACACTCGGCTCATTCTGATCTCTGCCATTCTATGCTCAACATTACAGGTTCAAGTAAAACTATCACAAGACGAGTAAATTCAAAAATCCAACATTGATATATCCTCACTTATCTCAAAAAAAAAAAACCATTTTATATCCTCAGTTCGTCACAGAACTTGAAACAGTTACTATGTGTGCATGGCCTACCAAGATTACAAATAAAGTTAATAAAATGAAGGTTATTAACCTATAGTATTAAAATGGGACAAAAAGGATAAGGATGGTAACCTGCACAAGCTGTTGGTAAGCTTCCCACAACAGGCATATACAGTGTGACTGGGAGTGCAGGAACAGCCACCATATTTGTTTTTGAAGGCCCGGAAATGCTTCTGTCGCTGCTCTGTATTATGCTGATTTGGCCATCGCCGGCTTCCTGCAAATGTAAAAAAAAATATTTTTGTTTATTTAAAAAAAAAAAAGGCAATGCTCAAAGATGTAATAACTAGAAACAGGTTTTGTAAAGAAAAAAAATATAATCAAGGAAAAGAAGAACATGCAGAGGACCTTTTACAACTTGAAATAGCAAGTTACTAAGAGGTTTCTGAGATTATTTGCAGTATAAAGGTTAATGATTACTTGCAACAATTAAAGACTAATCATAAGCAGATTTCTACTAATAATCTTGAAATAAGGCTAATCAGCAATTTATTTGGATAACAATCAATCAGCATGAAGATAGCACATAAACTCAATACTTTACAAGTGTTAAAGGTAGATTACCTGCGAATGCTGGGAAGATCCAGATCCATTAACATGCATATATTTATAAGTTGTCTGCACTTCCCTTTTGTTTTCTGTAGGCAAATCCAAATCTTCAGGTTGATCTCCACCTTGCCCTCCTGTAGATGATTGTGACACAAGAGATAAATAATTATTTAATTAGCAACAAAGTCAAATAAGTCTTTCGACCCATTAACTACTACGGGAGGTGAAATATACCATTTGAAGGAACATTTAGCATCATCGAGCCTTCAGTAGAACAATTAGATGAGCCTGAATTGCCTAAAAGATTCGATGGAATTAGCACAAGACTGACGGGCTGTTGCTGTAGAAGCTTGAGTTGCTGTTCTGTATTTGCCAGTTGGACCTCATTGGAACATTGTACCTCATTCAAAGATTTCCCTTGTGTCGTGTTAGTAAAGTTACTTCTGTGGGAAACAATAAAAGCTTGTTTCCTCAAAATCCCTCTTTTAGCTGCAGAAACCTTCTCCACTGCCTCTTTCAAAGCAGACATGGCGACATTGTAAATTTCTTCCGTCACCGAACCTTCTTGTGCGTATTTAATGGCTTCATGACATAACTGATTATACAGAACTGTTAGAGATTCATGAGAAGCACCACCTTGAGTCCCATAATAACATTCTCCTTCAATTTTTACGCCATTAGGCACTAGATTTTCATCTAGTGAATTGAATAGTTCTTTCCCAGAGCCAATATCCAACTGACCATACGGCACTTTCTTTGTAGTTAGTAAATCATGGTTATGCTCCTTCTCGAACTTGGTCACCACCCATTTTCCAGAATTTACCTTCTTGACAATAATCATTGCTTTGCAACCAATTCTTGTTACCATTCTGGTGCGCTTGGCTTTTCCTTCATCTGCACTTATCTCCTTCTTCATCCTTATTTCCCGAAAACCTTCTTTAGAACAAACAATTTGGCGAGAAATAATAGAATTATCGCGTCTTGACCGACAATACTTACTAATGCGTGCTCTAAAACCTGTATTTCTAGCATAGTTTATGTAGAACAACTTTGCCGCCTCTTCAGAATCAAATTCCATACCCTCAAATGGTTCTTGAATAGTATCGCCTACAATAAGGTATGGGTTCCCAATCAAATCGTGATCAGGCTGAACTGACGTAATCTCCGCTTTTCTCGGAGGCACCGGCCCGTGGTTGTGTTCCTTCACAAATTTGGTAACTACCCATCTGCCAGGTTCAAACTGTTTAACCATAATCATTGCCTTGCAACCAACCCTAGTGACAGCTCGTTGCCTGTGTCTTTGCTCCTTCAAGAAGCCTTCATGGGCACGCACTTCACGAAAACCCTCTTTGGAACACACTAAGCACCGAGAAATAATAGAGTTATCTCGCCTAGACCGGGTGTACCTACTGATGCGGATCCTAAAGCCAACATGTCGCGCATACGCACTGTAGAATGCCCTAGCAGCCTCTTCTGATTCAAACTCCATTCCTTCACATGGCTCCATGTCTGTGTCACTTTGCGATGCAACTAGTTTACCTCTATCGAGGTCTAGTGCTGATGAAGGTTCAATATCCATGGAAACCATGGAAACTTCCGTTTTGGCATCTTCCGACTCAATGTCAGCTTTGGCGTCACTAGTGGTGCTAACTAGTTCGCCTTCCATTTCTGACATCCACTGCCATAAAATGCACCAAAATTTAGGAAATAAAAATTATAGATCCACAAAACTTGGTTGAAGAGAAAGGCAACATATTCATCCATGATTATTAATAATTGAATTTGCATATGTAATTAGCTTCGCAATAACTTGTTGGGAATTAAATATTGACGGATAAAATAATAAAAATATTGTTCGTGTTAGCAACGAGCGCACAAACCAAACAAAATCAATTGGCGATCACGACACAAAAGTAAATCCAAAAATGCACGACAGAAAGATAACACACAGATTTACGTGAAAAATCCTTTGCAGGAAAAAAACTACGGACGAAAAAGGAGAATTTCACTATGTCGAAAAGAGGGAATACAAAAGTTCTTATTCGTACTACTTCGCTTGATCTCTCTAGGACAAACAAAAGAGAAAATTAGGATTTTTCCACCACAGATATCCATTTTTCTTTCTCAAAAAATTACCAAATTTGTCGTCGCACCGCGAGCCCATCGGCGAACCAGAACCCCAAAATCGAAGCGATTCTGATTTCGAGTCACATCTAACAGTTCGTTCTCTGGTTGTTTCACATGGGGTATCAATGCAAGAGTTCCCGAGATCAAATATCACGAGGCTCCTAATTTGGTTTAATTTTCTCCCATTTAATTTAAGTCCACATCTTGAGCTCAAATCCCAGACATGAGAGAGAGAGTGTGTTGACAATAAGATATTAAAAATACCGGTATCCAATAGCTTACGTTTTTTAGAGTATGTAATAGTTTTACATTAAGAACATTTTGCAGTGAAAACATAATGTCTAAAGCAGAAAGGCAGATTTTTAGAATTAGATGCCAAAACTAAAATAAAATGATAGAAAATTTCAGATTGCAGACTCATAATGCATGCTTAAAAAATAAATATATCAACATTCCTTGCACGTGGACGAGCTAACATGTTGTAATCTTCCCAATGCATTGCAATAAGGAATAATTCAAAACTCACTCATTAGGCCAAAAATGATTACAACTTGTAAAACTGGTATCAAAAAAAAAATACAAGTATGGTATACTTTTTAAATTTTCGAAGACCTAAACCATATATGGGACGAACCCATCAACCAGTCCCCACCATTTTAGATACTCAAAAAGGGCAAACATTCGAACCAAAACCTACCTCCTTTATAAGGCAAACAGAAACATCAAAAAGCTACTTTTTGTGCCCGCATTAGCTACTCCAATGCTACTTTACAAGAAAGAACGCACTAAACTCATCCAAAAAAAAACCTGGGCGACTCAGTTTAGAGCCAATTACCTCGAGAGAGACGTCTAAAGCCCCGCGTTTTGGAGCTAAGAATCGTTCTAATCCATGGTCGAAAATGGTAAGGCGGACACCCTAGCTCGGTGAGCTATGCTTCTACGACCATGGCGACCATAAAACGAGGGATTCTGAGCTTCGATCCATGGAGGAGAATGGGTTAGAGAGAGAGAGAGAGAGAGAGAGAGATCGGAGGAGAGAGAAGAGACAGAGAGAGACAGAGAGGGAGAGAAATGGACGGAGGAAGTTGCGAGGTGGGCGGAGATCTCGATAAAGGCAGGGAATGAATAGAAGGGAATGAGAGGTCACAAATTATTACTGTCCGTTTTTGTGGGCCCTAAGGCCCACAGTCCTGTGTGATATCCCTAATATATACATATGATTCTGCAAAATGGGAAAACATTGGGCCGATTTGGGCTTCCAGAATATATCTTGTTGGGCCATAATCGATTGCCGGTATAATATATGGAGAGTCCTTTTGTCTCTGTAAGTTTTTACTTGAACGAGGAAAGCATACATGAAAAAATACCAAGTTTATAGATAAAAATTTTTTTAGGCTAACTTACAATTTTGGCTCTTAAACTATAAGGTGTGTGATATTTTTATCCTTAACTTTTAATTTATTATATTTTTTTTATATTTTTTTTTAGAATAATAATTATAATTAAATCTCACAGCTCAATTTAACTCAATTTAATTAAGAAAGTAATGTAGTAGGGATTGATTACACAATAACAATTAAAATATCACATAACTTCTATATTAACGATAGAATAATATTTAGTCGACTAATTTGGATTGTAAAACTGGATTATGATAATTTGTAAAAATTGAATAAAAAGTATTATAAATTAAAATTTAAAGAATAAAAATGTGCATCGTTTGAGGACTAGGAGTGTAATTTATTTGACATGTTTATGTCTGAAATAAATGTGTATAATGCTCGTGATTATGTAAGATTCATCAAATAGTCCAATAAATTTCTCCTCTAAAACAAATTTAGTAATTAAACAGTTGGAATTCATTTGTAGCCTTGCGAATCACTGAAATCATCGGTAGCAGCTCCGTAACGGAAATTAGACCGGCGGATAGGCTACATGCACTCACACGCGCATCTCACTCAAAAGGAGAGCTAAACTCAGGTTTCCTCGTATGAAAAGAAGGTACGTACTTATTAAGGCCCATTTAATTTTGCGGCGACTATAAATATCTATTTAATAATTTAAATAATTTTTAAAAAATTAAAATAATTATATATGCTTTATTATTATTATTATTATTACTATAAATTTATGATAATAAAATATAAAAGTGATTACCACCATAATATTAAAACATAAAAAAAAAAAAGAAAGAAAGAAAATATCTTAAAATTTGATAAAATATATAAAAATATTTTTAAATTTAGCCACTCGCGTACGTGCAGTGGGTAGTGGAAGACAGTCCGGTGGTTTCTTGGGTTCCCGGTTTGGCTTGTTGGGCTGTGTCAGAAGGACTACAACTTACGGTCGCAGAGGGGAACCACCGAACCAGCTAGCTGTACCCCATTCTATTTGATCACGGTACAACGGAGAGCAAATTCGTAAATTCACCACGAGACCCGACAACCTTCGGGTACAACCTAGGGTGAGCAGCAGCAGCAGCAGCAGCAGCAACTCATTCCCCCTTCCCCCCATTCTCTGCTCCGGCTACCGTCCGTCCCACCCACACTCACGACTAGTCTTCTGCGCCTCTGCAGCTGATAGTCGGCGGCGATTGCCCAGTTCGCCGCCGACTTTCTCACCCCGGCCTCGCCACCGCTGGTTTGTTCTTCTCCCCTCCTCCGTGCGTCAATAATCGTGCTCGTTCCTCGAATTTTGTCTGCGTTTTTTATTACCTGGGAATTGTGTTATTATTATTATTATTATTTTGGTCATTATCATCGTTTTCTTGTAGGCTAATTCTCGATCGATTTATGCGTACCAAAAAGAGGCGGATGGAAAACCTATTCAGAGACTCTTCGGATAGTTCCTCTCCGAGCGACCGCCGCGGCGGCGACGAATCGGAGAGATCTCTGCAGCGAGAAATTGCTTCCGATGGGAGCTACGATAGCCGCGGAGAAGAATCCGAGGACAAGGGCGGGGACGGGGACGGGAACGATGATCCGTCGGCGGCGGAGGAGGAGGAGGAGGAGGAGGAAGCGAATGGTTCGTCGGAGAAACCTGAAACGATTGCTGATACCCACGAGGAAGGGAACAACGAGGACGATCCGGTTCGCACGGCGGACGTTCGATGCATTCAAAAGAGGGAGTATTATAGCGAGGAAGAAGAAGAGGAGAAGGAGTATATTCCCAAAGATTTGGACGACGCGCTGACACCGAGGGTCGGAATGGTGTTCGGATCGGTCAACGAGGCCTTTGGCTTCTACAAGACCTACGCCTACAGGACGGGCTTCACCGCAGTCAGAAGAACGAGCCATAACCTCGACGGGACCCGATACAGCTCCACCTTCGCATGCATCAGAGCCGGCAAGCCCACATTCGATCCGTACCGCAAGTTCGATCCGTTCCCTCGGAATCGAAGGCGGCAATCCGATAAGAAGACGGAGTGCCGGGCCACCATGGTGGTGAAGGATGCGAGGCTGAAAAATCGATGGAGGGTGCAGTTTCTCGAGCTCAGGCATAATCATCCTTGTGAGCCCGACATGGTCAGGTTTATGAAGTGCTTCAGAGAGTTGCCGGATTTGGTGAAGGAGAGACATAAGATCAGCGAAGGGAATCTCGGTGAATCCCTTAAGAAGTCGTTCAATGCGGCGACCCAAGGAAGGAGATGCACAATTAACCCTAGGAAGGGCGGTAGCAGGATGGAAGCGGGGGGGATAAGGTTTAAGGCGGGAGATATGGAGGCTCTTATGAAGTTCTTTGATTCCATGCAAGCGAATGACCCAAACTTCTTTTACAATTGGGATCTTGACCAAGAAGGGAGGCTAAGAAAAGTTTTCTGGGCTGATGCAAGATCTCGAGCTGCGTATCATTTCTACGGTGATGTAGTCGCAGTGGAGACGATGTGTTTTTCCGGTCAACCCGCTAGTCATTTGGCTGCCCTTGTGGGAGTGAACAACCATGGTCAGCTTGTGTTGTTGGGGTGTGGCGTGTTCTCTGATGAAGCTAAGGAAACTTATGCGTGGCTTCTCAAGAAGTGGTTGAGGTGTATGGACGGTAAACCGCCGGAGGCGGTGATTTTTCCATATTGTGAAGCGATAGCAGAAGCAGTTGCGGAGGTAATACCTGATGCTCGGTGCCGCTTCTGTGTGTGGAATATCATGAAAAAGATTCATGAAAGGATGGTGCTTCAGGATAGGGATGCGATATGCTCCAAATTCAAAAAGGTTGTTTTTGATACCATCACTATTACCGATTTTGAAAATGAATGGGGGAAAGTGATTGAAAAACATCGGCTTGGTAATGATGCTTGGTTGTCTTCCTTATATGAGCGTAGGAAGCAATGGGCACCCGTGTTTGTGAATCACTCGTTTTGGGCGGGTATTTCTGCCATCAAAAGGAATGAAAAGTTTGACTCCTTTTTTGAGGGGCAAATGAGTTCGAAGACTTCTCTTAAAGCATTTCTGGAGCAACACAATGCTGTATTGAAAAGCAGGTTAGAGAAAGAGGCTTATGAGGATCTTCAGTCATTTTATTCCAGGCCACAAATTTTATCTGGTTTTCAGTTTGAGGAGCAGATTGCTGATCTCTACACGGTTAACATGTATCAGAAGTTTCAGAACGAGGTGAAACAATTAATGCATGTTATTTGTAAGGAAGCTGATAGGAACGGGCCCTCAGTTACATATATGGTCAGTGAGTTGGCAGAGGGTAAAAAGGTCGACTACACAGTCGTTTACAACAATGCTGAGAAAGATGCTTGGTGTATATGCCGATCTTTTCAGTTTAGAGGTATTTTATGCAGCCACGTGTTGGCTGTGCTGAGACAAGAGTATGTAATGTTGATACCACCAAAGTACATTCTTGACCGTTGGAAAAAGGATTTTAAAAGAATCCATGCACCAACAAACTCACCAAATGAGGCCATAGTGCGGGACCTGCGAAGCTACGATGATGTGTACAAGCGTGGCCACCGATTCTTTGCGGACGTTGTAGGTTTGGGATCGTTGGAGCCCGAATTGAAGGAGTTTGTTTTATCGGTTATGAAGGATGCAAGGGACAAAATGGTTAGATATGTGGAGATGCAGGCAGAGAGATTAGTTGACGTTAATATGGCTTCCACTGGCAATGTTGTGAATGTGAACATGGGAAATGAGCAATTATCTATGGCTCCAACGGATTTCATGCAAGTACATCGTACTGATTTCCCACAGAAAAGGCTTAATAATCAGAGGGATAAGACTGTGGACGATGCAAATAAGAGGTTGAACATGCAAAGGGGCATTTATTTCATGAGTTCTGGCATGCATGTAAGTTTTGTTCGTTCATCTCAACTGTTTTCCAGATTTATAATCTGTAGATAGAATTTAACTCATTCTTTTGGTTTAATAATGTTTCCTTTTCTTTTTTTCCTGAACAGGTGTAAAAGGACAAATGCCAAGTACGTGCGACAACTGACCTAAAAGCTTTATAGTAGTGTTGTTCCATCTCATATCCTTGTTTGTCTCTTTATCTCTTCAAACCATTGTTTTATTTTTCTGTTTATTTCTCTTGAACCTCTCACTGTACAGTGTCGCTCCTTACTTCCGAATGCTGCTATTGGTAGGTTAGATTTCTTTGCTCAACCTGTACCTTTTTGGTGTAAACATATTAGATGGTTCTGCAAATGTCAAAACTTGGTACTTTTTGTACTTCTAGTGAAATCATCCCTATTTTTTAGTTACCAATTCGGTAAATTTTAACTTTGTAGACTTTTTTTTTAAAAAAAAATTCTATTATGTTTGTAATGTATTGTATCTATAAGTGAAGGAACTTAAATGGAATGAGGCTGGGAGGGACTACAACCACCCCAATTTCTTCAAATTTCTTTGTGTAGATGCGAGCCCGTAAAGTATCCAGTTTACTAGTTGTTGGCCGTCCCATTTTCTTAAATGGATCACTAACCATATGGAAAACATGTGGACTGTTAATCTTAAATGAGCAGTTTTGTCGTAAATAATTAATTGAGAGAGCTCAATTAGCATTTGTTACTTATTGGGTTGTTATCTCTCTATTTGTCTTTTAACATATAGGTAAACATAATTGTTCTAACATTTAATCGCATTTGCATACTTTTCATTCAACCCATTATCAAGAAATAAGCAATCTTTCTACTATAAAATTGGATTTGGGTATAAATATTGACAACTTGGATATTTTTACTTTCATATATGTAATAACTTAAAATGCAACTTTTATGCACCTTTTAAATATTTTATTAAATATCATACTTTCGTAATCACTTTTTACATATTTATTTGTTGGCCCCTGCATTTAGTAAATCCTGGTTCTGCCCTTGCTAGTAACAATGCTCAAAATGCTTATGCTCAAGTTGTATATATGCATTTACTCACTTATCCAATCTCTTTAGGATGACTATAAAAGTCTGACAAAGTACCTTGAAACATATCCATTATGTTGGAAGACTAATCAAACTTTTGTGACCTTCCTCGTCCTATCGCTGCAGTTTAAATAAAGCCAATACATAAGATGCATAATTAGGGTTTGTGTGGAGGTTGGAGAGGAGGGGTATGTGAGTGCACTCTATGCGTATATACTGGCTAAATGTGTCAGCAACGTAATTCGAATCAGTGGCTTTTATCTGTTTTGTCTTCAAATCGCTTGTTCGCCATCATCAAGCTCTTCCTCTTTTACAAAGAGACTTCATGTCTGGTATCATATCTTGATTACTACAGTGGATTACTCGGTATGCTTTACAGCACTTACTACTGTTAGCATAAAGGCCTAGGTGAGACAACAAATCTGTTTCTGAGCGTGGGCATTTCAGACCTAGTATATCAGTTTACAGTGAAAAAGTTTGTAATTTGGAAAGCTCATAAGGTTGTCTTCTCATTAAGGTTATTATAGTAATGTGTTGTTATAAATCTCTAACCTTCAAAGTAGCGCTAGAAGGCTACCATACACTTGGATATTTTTAGGCTATTAACTTTATACATTGTTCTGTGAGTTCAAATATCCACTCTATATGATTGGATTGGACAACAATTGAGGGGCTGTTTATTGTCTTCCCTACCGTGTTAGAATTTTGTTGTTCTAAGGCCGAAATTTGTATCTTGTGCTTCCAATTTAGGTAATTTTACTTTGACTTATTTAAGTTATTCTAACAGAACTTGCATTGAAATCTTGTTTACTGAAATGTCAAAATTCTTCTATTAAATGTACTGGCTTGATACAGATTGGACCAAAGTTGAAGAGTTGGGATCCGTCACTTTTGCCGTTACATGCTGATGGTATTGTTGACACTGGATTACCTACATAGCTTAATTAAATAATAAGCTTACCTACGTGTATTTAGTATTTATCTCTATAAATCATTTGCCCACCTTATAAATTGTCTCTTTCATTTTTGAGGCAATCTAACTTTTCATTTTGTCAGTGTGAAGTTTTCATACAATGCTTCTGTTAATGTTTTTGCTTCACTTTCTTTGGTATAGGCTAGATTACCTATTTAGACAGATCTGAGTGAGATTTCTAAGACTGCACTTTTGTCTACGCTCAGGATCCCTTAGAATTTATGAACCAATGTACAGCATCAAATTATTTAGAGCCTACTAAACATGATATGCAAAAGATTTTTATTGATTGATAACCTATGTTGCTTTATTCAGTTAATTTAGCGATCATTTATGGCCCTTATGAGCAATTACATCTGAAGGAAGAGAAAATGAATAGGAAAATCTGGGCTCGGTGAATATACGCCAGTATTGTTGGCTGGGCAATCATATACTATTTTTCTTGACTACACATGTTTGGAGTTCTAACTTTGATTGATCATCATTTCGGAGTAAAAATATTTGTTTCTTGCTTCATTTATGTAAATTAAGATTTTAATCTGCTTGGTTTATTGTTACAATAATGTTATCTCATAGACTTGAAGACCTCATGCATTGCCAACTGAATGTGTGTGCATATTGAAGCGTGTAAAGTTGTTATTTCTCGTTATTTTGGTTTTGGATTAGTAAGTGCTTGTTCCTTTTTCGGCACAGGGTGTGTTGGATTCATTCTTTTGACTTTAAAAAGGATAAAAATTTCACATTTGTGTGAGAACTGGAATCATGGATTTTTAGCCGTATGTTTCTGTTTTCTAGATCTCAAAGCTAATTGATATGTTGTTTTATTTTCTGATGAAGAAGATAGTTAGGCTTTCTTTATTCCATGTATTTAAATGCTGTGAATAAGGAGTTATCACAAGCTCAGTAGCCTTCTGGAGATACGAAATTTGTTTTATGATCATACCAGGGATTAGAGTATGAATGATTCGAGCGTGGCTTGTCATCCAAAATTTCCCTATCAAACAAGGAATCTACTATAGAACATTAGTCAATTTTGAGAAGCTTCACTAAAAAAACTAGCCAATTATTATAAATGCAGAGCTGGGCAGTGATGTCTTATTGTATAGTTTGGTCTCGCTTTAGTGTACCAGTATTTATTTTGTATCCTTTGTGGGGGGAAAGAGTTAACATATCTAAACAAATGATAGACGAATCTCAGTTAGAAGGATTGTAATAAGAATCACAAATGATCAAAAGAATGATACTGAAAACCACTCAATAGGTGTTGTATGGTGTTTTCATGGGCATGGTGCCTAGTTTTAAGATAGTTATTAACATATTTCTCTGATGATTCCAACTTTTATCTCAGATCCTTAACTATGTCTCCTTTGAATCTTTGAATCGTCATACTTATTTGCTTATTACTTTGCTCGTAGTTGGTAAATTCTACTGTTTGGGACCTGCTACTGTAGCATCTTGTTTCTCACTTCTGAAGGCTGCAACTAATAGGGTGGATTTTTCTGTCCTAATCTTAGCACGTAACACGTAGTAAATGTAAACTATGCCTAAATATGTTTGGTGTTGATGGGAGGTATTGTGTGCTATTTATATAACATTCGAATTTGAATATAAAAAAGTATAACTTTTTTGGATCTACTTTTTAGGCATCGGACTTAAACTTAAAAAAGTAATTCGTGCTTATCAAATTCAAATCTCATTTAAATATTAAATATATGGAACATAAATTGTGGCGCACCGAAGCACCCTGATCATGGAATAATTTCCCAATCGTCAGCCACCGCCGTTCGGCGCAAAATGTGGCGCTCGAAAACAGCATAAACCTTTCTAGAGTACAGTCCATCTAAAATGACCCAAAACTAACAAAATTAAAAACGCCAAGGCCCATTTTTCATCATCAAATTCGAATTTTACTTGTTATTCGGGCTTTAAGATTAGGTCGCCGTGGGGGTCGTTGTTGCTACCCCTAGAAACAAGCCCTTTACTTCTTTCCTTCTCATTCTCTCGCTCTCTCTCTCTCTCTCTCTCTCTCTCTCTCTTCGCCCCCACCAATGGCGCCGTCGGAATCCCAAACTCCGCCTCCGCGCCTTCTCCAACCCCAAGGAAAACCCTAGCTCCCGCTCTGTTGGTACGGGTCTTCGATCGCGCTTCTTAATTTGATGTTGATTCTGATTTTGGTTCGGAGAACTACTAATTAAAAAGGTTTTTTTTTTTTTAAAAAAAAAAAATCAGTTCTGGGATTTGGATTTGGAGTTTTCTTTTTTAAAAGTAACTGGGAGCGCAAAGAATAAGTGTTAAACTTGCAGTGAAGGATTGGCTTTGGGGATGTAATCTGTGACATGTACCTCGATCTAGGGAGGGCTTAGGTTTGCAGAGAGTCTTTTTAGTTGTTTGTTACGACTCGGTAACTTTTTGATGGAAAATTGTCGAAGAGTTGAGCTGGGTAGAGATGAGAAGAGCTCCTTGTATGAAGATTCTTGCGATATATTAGACATTAGACATTGTGAAAATGGTAGGTTTTTGCGCTAGTGTTCCTTTAATTTCTTACAATACAAACCCTAAACCCTAATGTATTGCTTAATGCCAGCCGTGTCATCTCATCTCCCCACTGTTTTCTCAAATCTTTCACATCCTTTTGGATTGCTTCATCACATTTATTCATTATTTATGTGTGAGAAGTAGATCGGCGTTTCTTTTTTTTTTTGTAGACGACCTTACCTTACATATTCACTTGCAGTTGTGGTGTCGTATTTGTGCTCCTTGACTCCTCTGGAACTTGAAGTCGGAATATTTCTTTCTAATTGAGATCCTCTTGACTTTTTTTATTTCTCGTTAGGAAGCTCCGTCGGTATCTCGTTACATACCCATATGTTGATTGCGTTACTCTTTATTCGCTAGTCTTTCTTCCTATGCAGAAGGTCGTTGCACTGCTGATCCCCTCTACAAACTCAGCAGTTTTTTATAGGTTGGTTGCCACCTGGTAGGAATTTCTTGTGTTGAGCTGATGGAAGAAGCGCGCCATGATACCTTTGGATACCCTTCTTTGCACGAGCAATTCAGAGAGGGGAATGACTGGCTGGGAAATTTAAATTTTGCGAAAGAAAACCAATCAAACAAAGATGACGATCCTTTGGTCCCTAAGCTAGGTATGATCTTTGGGTCCGCCGAAGAGGCGTACCAATTCTACATGGCTTACGGCTACCGCATGGGGTTTGGAGTAATCAAAAGGAGCTGCCACAGCATCGATGGCGTCAAGGTCCGTGCGGCGTTCGTGTGCTGCAAAGAAGGCAAGCCGAAAGTACGGCCTGGCCCGAAATCCCGAAGGAGATTAGTAGCCAAGACCGAGTGCAAGGCCATGATGGTTGTCAAAGATAATGCTCGGAAGAGCCAGTGGGAGGTCGATTTCCTTGAGCTTAATCACAACCATCCATGCGATCCCGAAATGGTTAGGTTTATGAAGTGTTTCAGGGACTTGCCAGCATGGCAGAAGGAGCACCGCCCATTCAATGCCAAGGCTAGAGTGGCTCCTAAAAGGCTGTCGATGAATAGAGCTTCTACGCAAGACAAAGAATATGTAAATCGTCCTTTCGCCCAAAGGGAGTTCAGAAATGAAGTAGGAAAGGGAGGTAAGTTGAGGCTTGTTGATGGAGATGTCGAAGCTCTTATGAAATTCTTCGATAAGATGCAAGCTCAAAACTCCAACTTCTTTTACAGTTGGGACATGGACGAAGAAGGCCGATTAAAAAATGTGTATTGGGCTGATGCAAGATCTCGAGCAATTTACCAGTATTTTAATGATGTTGTAACTTTTGATACAGTATACTTGGTCAATCAGTACATGATGCCATTTGTCGCATTTCTTGGTGTCAACAATCACGGACAATCCACCTTATTGGGATGCGGTCTTCTAGCCGATGAAACCATCGAAAATTATGTATGGATTTTCAAGAAGTGGTTACGTTGTATGAATGATAAGCCGCCTGATGCAATAATCACTTGTCATTCGAAAGTCATAGAGAGAGCTGTTGCGGAGGTGTTCCTGAATGCTCGGCATCGGTTTTGCCTTTGGCATATTTTGAAGGAGCTTCCAGAAATGTCCGGAAGAACAGAGGATAAGGAAGTCCTAAGTTTGAGAATGAAAAAGATGGTTTATGATACGTTAACTCCCACCGATTTCGAAGGAGAATGGGTGGAGATGATCAACCAATATAGGCTTGGAGATAATCAGTGGTTAATGTCCTTGTTCGAGGATAGGAAGAAATGGGTGCCGGCATACATAAAAGACACTTTCTGGGCTGGCTTATCCACCACTCAAAGGAGTGAGAGATTGGACGCCTTCTTCGATGGATATATAACGCCTGAAACTACGATCAAAATGTTTGTTGAACAATACGATGATGCTATGAAGCATAAGTTCGATAGAGAGGCTTATGATGATTATCGCTCTTTTCAACATAGGCCACAATTGTTATCCGGATTGCAGTTTGAGGAGCAAATCACAAATTTATACACAATAAACATGATTCAGAAGTTTCAAGATCAGGTAAAGCAACTAATGCATGTGATTTGTAGTGAAGTCAGTAGAAGTGGACCCGTGATTACTTATTCAGTCGCTGTTTTAGGAAAGGAGAGAAAGGTAGAATACACAGTTATGTACAACAATGCTGAGAAGGATGTTTGGTGTATTTGTAGGTCTTTTCAGTTCAAAGGGATTTTGTGTAGCCATGCCCTAGGTGTTTTAAGACAAGAGCTCGTGACAATAATACCAAACAAATACATTCTTAATCGTTGGAGGAAGGACTACAAGCGGTTGCATGCGTCTTCTTCATCACCTCCGCAAGTTTCACGAATTCGTGAAATGAGGATTTATGACTATCTCTACAAGCATGGCCACCAGTACTTTGCAGACATCGTCGAGATTGGTGCCACAGATGTTGATTCGATGGAGTTTGCATTATTAGTGATGAAGGAGGCAAGGGAAAAGGTGTTAAAGTATGAGGAATCGAGAGGAGATAGAACAGTTAATGGAAACAGAGCTTCTGATGCCACCCAAAGAGGTAATAGCTCAGCTGATCATCCAGTTAATGAGAACTTAGGAAATGGTGCATCTTCGAAGAGACTTGCAAATCAGAGAGAGAAAGCTCTTGAGAATTCAAAGAAGAAGAAGAGGGGATCCAACTGACAAACAGGAGCAGTTATCTTATCAGACATGGTAGGTTATTTGCTCCACGTTCTTTTATAACATAATCTTCAAATTTTTAGTGTTCCTTTTTTTTTCTCACTATTCTATTTTGGTTTTGAACAGGCTTTGCTCTCTCCTATGTATCTATTAGCTTTTTGTATAATTATTTTTTCATTATTGTCTTTCGGTGGAGTTGATGCTTCAAATTTTCAACTCTTCCTGCTCCTTCCAGTGGCGTGAAAACAATACTTTTGAGGATGGGAGGTGTCTAGGATTTTTGTTCAATTGGTGAAAGTTGCTTTAATATCTAAACTTGCCCAGCCAATCTGTATTACTACTGTTATGGGAAACCGTTCATCATGGAAGATCATGAAGATTTAGTAACTTGGTGTGAATCTATGATGTTTGAAAACGTCGATTCCTAATTGAACTCACAACTTTTCTGCCTTAATTTTGTAAGTATAAATTGCTTCAGCTTGCAGATGCCTTTTACTTATTGGTGTAGAAGTTCTTTTACACTCGGGATGATCTTGCTTTGTATGTGATATTCCTTCTGCTTGATGTAAGAATGATGTTACTATTTCACTATGTTCAGTTAGAAATCCAGTTTGTTTAGTTGCTATAGGGAATTTCGTTCTTTTCATATTGGTATTTTTCTGTTTGTGGGGAATTGTTTCCATATCTGAATTAATAGAATCAAGCTATTTGGAGCTTTTTGCACAGGCACTTTTGATGGCCGTAGGCTGGGGGCGTTTGTGGCTTGGTCGTGCGTCAGTGTTGTTAGTGTCAGGCTATTGAAAAAACACTGCTGATTTTTCCATGAAAATTTTCCCACCTTGCTGCAGGAAAAAATTTAAAATAGAGTTTGCTTTAGGGGGACACAGAAGATTGCTCAGCATTTTGCAACAGCAAAAGCTAAAGCTTTGTGTCCGTTTGCCTTAGCTTCTGTATCTACTTTCTGTTGTTGTTCACCTCTACTATCAGAGGAATAGATCATTCGACAAACAAAAAGCCTTGGGCTTATGGTGTTTGATTCTGCATCTTTGACGTTCATGCCACATTATCTTCACAGGTGAAGGTGGTCACTAATACACCCACAGAATTTGAAAAAATAAAATAAAATTTAAACCCGGCATTTTCTACATTATACTTTGAAAAAATGTCCTTTATATCTCAATGACAAGTCTACAATTCAAAATATGAAGCCAAATAAGTCAAAAGATAAATTGATATCGAACAAACAGCACATGCAATTGCAAAGTAGCTTAAGGAGTCGTCCAACTGTAAACTGTATAATGCAAAAGAACCCAAAAGAGTTCTCAGACATTTGCAGCGGCATCTCCGCGCGGTGTGACTTCTATGCTCCCTGCAGCAGTAGATTCCTCGGCTGCTAGTCTTTCCTCGAGTACCTTTTCTCCCCGCTCTCTGCAGCAGTTTGGTAAGAAAAGGTTAGGGTAATTCACTAAATTTCTCGTTTTGCAAGGACTATGATGAAGAAACTGATCAAAATTTAAGGTTAAGCATCATTTTCGACTGCTTAAAAACACATCTTATTGTAATATTCAAACAACGGTTTGAGAACATCAAAAGCAGTATCTCTAACAGGTTGTTGCTGTGTGAAACAACAGACAATCTGAGCACAATACAGCTTTTCAAACATTGACCAGATTGATGCTCAATTATTCGAGGGGATTAAATTAGAGAGTGCGTTGAATTTTGGGGTGTTGTCAAATTTACTTTTTAAGTTGATGAAGAAAAGATTTG
This sequence comes from Tillandsia leiboldiana, assembly GCA_029204045.2. Classification (NCBI taxonomy): domain Eukaryota; kingdom Viridiplantae; phylum Streptophyta; class Magnoliopsida; order Poales; family Bromeliaceae; genus Tillandsia; species Tillandsia leiboldiana. The sequence goes on along the minus strand of CM055069.1, from coordinate 48,239,940 downwards.
TTTGGTGTGTTGAAGGGATGCTGAGGCTAAATTTTAGTTGAGTAATGTTGAAGTGGAAATTTTGAACCTATGGATGCAAAGTTCTTTCGTAAAAATAGTTCAGTCACAAAACTAAGCCAAATATTTTGCCAATACTTAAAATAGTATTTGCTAAATATTTCTGCTTGATATCATAAGTCAATTGATTCCAACTGATTTTGCTCGCAGTGAAGTTATGAATATTATAAATCACAATTTGTATACTTCGGAACCACTTGATGCAACCATCACAACAAAAAATATAAACTTTACAAGGACCATTAAACAACCTTACGTATGCAAAATTGCATAAAGAAATGAAAGTCGAATAACAGTTTTAAGGAGTTTAAAAGTAGCAAAAGAACATACCTTCTCCTGGATGCCTCAACAGGCTCTGAAACAGGCAACTTATGCTCGCCGACTTCAGCAGAGGATCTAGCTCCACAACAAATCCGGTCAAATACTGAGGCAACAGGTTCCACAACTGACCTGTAGTTTCAAGTTTTTGCTACAATTATTAGCATGATTTGATGATACTAAATAAAATGATCTTGAATTAGTATATTAGCATAAAGGGACAGATTTTACCGCATAAATTCCGGGAAGAAGCTGGCAAAAGAGAACTCATCACTTGGATCTCCCTTAAGGCCAGTTATAGGGTTCTTTTGAAAGTATCGTAGGTAAATCCAACTCACATAAGATCCAGCTAATAAAGTTGGGAGAAAATTTATAGATTCAGGCACAATGAAGGCCATCACAATTGAGAACACTGCAACAAAAAGTGGCATCCACTGCAAATATAGGAAAAAGAAAAGAAACCCAAGGTCACGTGGGAATTCTTTTTGAAAATAATATAAATCAGGGGCTTTTGCATATATACCGCCTGCAAAATCGTCTATTCACACATAATGCCCCTCAAAAGTGCACCATCTTAAAAAATCACGCATATCCTAAGTCGGGGAATCATCCAATTCATCAATTGCATTAGTACAAAATTTTTATAGAGGAGAATTTTATAAACATAAGGTGTATATGTAAGAAATTAAGTATTCGAAGGGAATAAATGAAAATTCAAAAATTTACAGAAGTACATATGTAGATAGACGATTTGTAAGAGTATGCGTGTTAATATTTATGCAAATAAATAATCAGATACGTAATGAAGGTAAGATAGATACCTTTGCTTTTATCTTCCAGAAAAAGCACATGGGCAGTTCAAGATTTGGTAAGAGTTGCTTCAAGCCCACTAGAAGTCCAGCAAGAACACCATGGAAGCCGGAAAGAGGGGTGTAACTGTTGGGAGAAAAAAAGAAGAAGTGAAAACAGGTGAGTTTAGCATAAAGATTGTGGAAATAAAAAACAATTAAATATACAGAAATCAGGGTTTAAGTAGGAATAAGCAGCAACAAGTAATGGATCGTCATTTTAGCTACTTACAGAAAGCTCTCTTTTCTTGTAATGTAGTAGAGTGCTATAGCAATAGCAAAGGCACAGATGGAAGTGAAGAAATTAACCAATATAACGAATTTCAGTAATTCCTTGCGGCCCCATACTGGTTCAAGATCCTTCCCGCAAAACAGAAGGCCAAGAGAGCTCCCAATTGCCTGAAATTAAACATTTGTTAACTCCTGATTATTTTCCAAACAGAGAATTTGAACTTGTAGAGCAAAGAAAAGCACAGCATATTGTAGCGAAAGTTTATGTCATATATACAGAACTGATTTAGTGCACGAATTAGCAGTTTCAAAACAAGACTTACACGCAATCCAAAGTTGGTTTCTTGTTTAAGGTGCAACAAGAGATGAAGCAATAGTACCCATGCCTAGGAAATGCACTGATGGGACCTAAACTTTTCCAAATGTTTCATTTGTTTTCAGTCCTTTTAGAGTGGAAAAGGGACACTCAGAACATTCACACTGCACTTCGACGAGCGTTCCAAGCTAACCCTCTTTGTAATCATCCTGGCAAAGCTGACATGGCTGCCGCATCAGCTTTGCCAATTGCCATCACTCGAGTAAATCTGACTGCAGTGAAAGCTGACGTGGCTGCCATGTAAGCGTCATCATTACTCAATTTAAGTTGGCGTGGGGCTATCTATTCAACGTGATAGCCACGTCACCTATGCTGCTATTCAACTTGATGAAGATACTGAAGAAGGGCTTGCTTGGAAAACGAACCAAAGTTTAGGTTGTTGCTTGTCCATTTTAAGAGAACAGAGACCAAAGTGAAACTTTGAAAGTGTTCAGGGGCCATCATCACAATTTTCTCATTCATTACTACTATGTACTTAAAGAAGTTTGTCAAAATTTATCAATCAGTTGAATGAAACAATTTCCAATTTAAGTAATGTGATAAATTTGTCTTAATGGCAGCCGGCCGTCGACAAGAAGGAAAAATATTTAACATATATGAGCTTTGCTGCTTTGTTAAGTTTAAAATCGTGCTGAAATATTATGAACCAGACTACTTGCCTAGACCTACTAATCATTCATAAATAGCACGGTTATATATCAAATTTTCTTATTGTAGGAGAAGAACTCAGAAGATACATGGTCAAAATACTTGAAAAGGCAAGAACAATAAATGGTAGTTTGATGTTCACAAGCTTATAAGATAAATAAGGCCTAATTAAGCAGTACATAGCTGTTAACTCAGTTAAATGGAGTTCCCTGGATCATTCTTATCGAATTTTATTTAAAGATCAGAGTATGAAGTGTGAACCTTTCTTGAGCATTCCCTTGCACGCACTCCTCTAAACTTAAAAGATTGCCAACTCCATGAAATGAAGATTTTATTAAACAAAAATAATGAGGATTCAATATGGTAGCTTGTTCTTTTGCCTATGCAACTATACAAAAAAAAATCATAATTATTTAGGAAATCAGCATTACACTGATGTATTTAACATCCTTCAAGCTATAGTTTTAGTAGTTAAATAAAAGTGAGATAAATAACCATTTACATGGAAAAAACAAAAATATTACTCCAGTAAGCCTAAAGGAGCACTTAACACAATATGCCTGCATAATGCACTAAAAAAATCCATAAAAAAAAAAAAACATAATTCCATTTGCCTTCCTATTCTTAAAGCATAAAAAAAAAAAAAAAAAAAAAAAAAAAAAAAAAAAAAAAAAAAAAAAAAAAAACAAACAAACAAACAAACAAACAAACAAGCAAACAATAAAGCTTCAAAATATATGGAAGCATAGTCACAAGGAAGATAAAAAACAAACAATATAAAAGTAAAACTAGAGGAACAATGAGAATGTAGCATATACCCCTGGGAGAACTTGCTCGAGGTAACCAGCAGTGATGAGGTTCCATGCGAAAGGAATAGTCCTTCAAAAAATGAGTAAAACTTCACACGTAAGTACTACGTTAAGAAGTCAGTATTGTTTAGTAAATCTGGGCTTGCATGGAAACCTTATATTTACATGCCCCTGTTAGATTATAATTGCATCGGTATCTCTTAGCATTCAGACTAAAATACTTTAGTTGTTGCCACAAAGTTTGACCTGGATTTCATTTCATATTCAAAGGTTCAATTACACAAATATATCAATTTCGTTCTCAAAATTTATAACAATTTAGTCCCTATAATTTGACCTTGATTTCCAATTTCTCAGAGTTTTAATTCAAATGGACGGAAGTCTAATGTTGGTAGCAACATGGCACTCTTTCAGTCAATGAACTAAAGGGAGGACTTAATTGTTATGCAGAACAATGAAGCTATAATGATAAAATGAAATCCAGATTAAACTTTAGGGCCAAATATTTACCTAATCGCTCACTCCACCCAAAGAGAAATACAATCGTATGAGGCAAAAAATGGAGCCAAAAAAGATTCAAAGGCCTAGAATTTGCTGCAGTTAAGCTTAAAGTTCTACGCCTACTGCGCCAAAAGCAAGCAGATAACTTACTAGTACTGGGATTAGCTGTACAATGATACAGGATAGATTTGTAGCTTTATAAAAAAAAAACAGCTATTTTATTCAACCGGCGAATGAAAAAATAAAGTTGCAGATTTCTAAATCTGCTCTTGCCATGCAGAGTCAATCATGACATCTACTCATAACATGTATACAAGAAAAGATTATAAAAGAACTTCAAACAGCTACCTTGCCGGGATGAGGGCGAGATAGTTGATAGCTGAAGGAAACACCTGCAGCAAAACATATCCTCCAAGAAGTACCGCAACAAGACCCTTACAGGTCTTAGTAAATCCTTTGCCAGGTTGAACACCCTACATTTAAGAACAAAAGGCAGTTATTAAATCAAGATTTTACTTGCATTACAAGGTCAATTCCATAGATATCTCAATTGAGCGTTTAGGAATAAAATAGAAACCCTAGGACCATTTGAAGAATGTTACCAGACTCACTAAACTAGATAATTATTACATAGAAAACAAGTTTCTGCATGCTACTGACGTGATACAAACAAGGGGAAGGACTTCTTTGAAATAGCCACTGAGGACTGTTTACAACGGACGCTAATTAGAGTAACGAGCGCCACGTGGATCAAATATACAAATAACAGTCCTTTGTCACGGATATGGAAAGATAACGACAAAGACATTCCAAATAAACTTTGGCAAGTATACGTGCAGATGCAGTAGCTCCAAAATAACTCTACTTCTGTAAACTAATGCCCCGTTCGTCTGGAGAAGCAAGGAAGCAAGACAAGATTTTCTCCTTCCTGTGCAGGGATAACGTGCCCATGAATGGAAACGAAAAGGTGGCCGCCACCACACGACTATAATAGGCACGGTGGCGCCCGCAGACTGAACTAACCTCCTCTCTATAGTCATCTTCCATTAATGAATGGTGGCGATCGAGCGTAGGGTTGTTTTATGGTGGATCTCAAACCTCTGTATGTGTTACTACTCGCGGGAAAAAACGTCTGTTTTCCGTGTACTTGAAGTGTTTGTCCTTCTCCATTAATTAGAGATACTAGAGAACAAAAAGGGATAAAAGAGAATCATAAGGCTTGCACAACCTCATCGCCAGATGAGCTACAACTGGAAAGTTTCGAGATTCATTGCAGTAAGCTATTGGAAGCAATAAATCCACCCTCAGCAATCAACACAATACAAAGATCTCGCTGAAAAGGAGAAACTCTACAGAATTCTAGAACCATGTTGTTGATGGTGATTCTTACGAGGTCGTTTAGCAGAGATCTGTCATATTATATCATGCACTAAAATAAATAATAATAATCTGTGGAAATCAAGTGTGAGAATATGCTAGATCCAGCCTCTCTTAGCAATGAATTACCAAATTCTCTTCCTTAATAACCAACAAGAGTCAAGTTGCACCTACATGAGATATGCAGAAATAGCCCCCATCTTTACAAGACAGATTTTTATACTAGATGCTTTTAATTGGTTAGGGGTTAACAACAAACATTCATATACCAGATGGTTTTTAAGTGTTTTAATTCCAAATAAGCCTTCTAATTTAATAATCAATCATCTAAACCTCCGATCACCTCCACAACAACAGCAGCAACCACCAGGTGCATAGATAAAGCCTAAGAAATGAAGAAAACTCAATTGGGGAAATGTCAAAAAAAAAAAACCATCAGAATCCAGATCCAAAAGAGGTCTTTCTTCCTTTCACCCTTTTTTTTAAAAAAAAAAAAAAAAAAAAAAAAAAAAAAAAAAAAAAAAAAAAAAAAAAAAAAAAAAAAAAAAATGGAGGAGGGGAAAGAACCGAGAAATGGGTCTAGTCTTACTCACTCCAGCTGAGGCAGAGGAAGGCTGGAGAGGCTGGCCCTCCTCCGCGGAAGAAGCGGCGCTCCCCTCCATCATCTTCTCTCTCTATCTCTCTAGCTGAGATTAGTTGGATGAAGAGGCCTCTCTCCCCACCCACCTAACCCCTCCTACCCCCTCCCAGATCAGAAGATTTGGTAATGGAGATCTCCTCTCTCTCTCTCTCTCTCTCTCTCTCTCTTTCTCTCTCTCTCTCTCGCTTCTTATTAAGGTCAAATTGTGAGAGCCAAGTCGTGGCGGCCTCCCCTGCAATTTTTTTTTTTTTTTTTTTTTTTTTTTTCTTGTCTCCTTGTTCCAAGGTGAAAGTGGGGAATGACATTATTTAGATGCGCCCGGTGCACCGTGCACCGCAACTCTATGAGGGGAAAAGGAATTTGACCAAATTTTAGAAAGTAAAAAATAAAATATAACAATTTTTATAAAACAACAATCACAAATTTAATCGAGATTTTTGTTATGTCGAAGATCAAACAACTCAAAAACCCCTAAATTCATGTAGGCATTAAGAAAAGAAAAAAGAAAAAAACAGTAATTAACAATGAATTTAAAAAAATTTAAAAAATAATGAATTTTAAAATGTCAAATATTTATGACTATCACGAGTAGTAATTAATTATAGAGTTTTATACAAATTAGAGTCGAAGGGTTTATTCAAATAAATTTTAAATCTTATAAATTTGTTTAATTTTTTAAATTTTGAGTGATTAAGTAAAGTAAAATTATAGTTTGGAATCAATTAGTTTGTAAGGAAAATATTTTGCTAAGTAAATAAAATTTCTAGCGTTGTTTTGGATTTTACGAGGATGGCACACGGTGCACCCGGTGCATGAAACAATTTCACCACGTAATTGTCAACAATGCGTGTTCGGTGGGGGGTGGCGAAAAGTAAATGAAGTGTGGAGGTGAAATCGGCACCGTATAGGGAGGATGGGCTGTAATTGTAATTGAAGTATACACCCATCCCAATCTACCGCGCAATTATGCATCTAATGTTGGGGTACCACAACCAAACATTATGTTGATAGAGACTCTTCATCGACCACCAAAAAGCTGAAAAAAATACAAAATCCTTTGCTCACACCTGCACAAGTAACTTACACAGTAATATATACAACATTTTTAATAATAAGTGACAAAGAATTTAATAATTAATATTTGAGATCCGAGTTTGAAGACTAATTGTTTTATATTTCTAAATAAATTTATTTTAAAAATAAACCAAACGAATATCATGTTATTTTTCTCTCAAAAAAAAACACTTAATTTTTTATTCTAATATTTCTTGCTATTACGAGAAGAGACAGAGAGAAGTATCAAATTGAGATTTTATTTTTCTTTCCAAGTTCAAAAAATTTATCCTGGCATATAATTATGGGTAAAGCTCTAGACTTGTTCGTTACGTGATAGTTAATTAAGCTAAAAATAAAACAGGCCAAAAGTTTGGTGGGTTAATTAAGTAGTAGTCAACAATGGCATCTCTCTCTTTCTGGGTGACTCAGTCGTACCGAACCAAACTAATCAATTGGAGAAGATGGAACTAATCAACTGGAGAAGACGGAAGAGGGCACATGCCAATTTCCTGGAGAACGTCCTCTTCCTTACTTTATGCTGAATTTTCCAAAGGCCACTGTAGTAATAATTTGCTTGTGGACGGATCTATATATTAATATATATGAGCACTACACAGCACGAACGACTCCACGTTACCGCATGATGATTTTATTTTATTTTATTTACTGCGTACTTTCTCGTATCACTTATTAACTCCTCCCCGGCCCCCTCTACACATAAATATATAGTCAATTCCCTGAGAACTTATTTATTGTATACATAAATATTGTTTTTTTGAGAGAATATACATAAATATTGTTATAAAATTATTCTAATTATGCAAGTACTACTACTTAAAAATTGCAGGTTGGTGCTAAATCTAAAAAAATTTAAAAAATATTGTTTTATTAATTTTAACATTATATCAGAACATTAGAAGCTTGAACTTTTTTTTTAGAATAATTATTTTTTTAAAAAAAAAAATAAGATAGTTTGCTACTGCTTCATTCAAAAGTCCTTAAACTAAGCAAAGGTGTGAGGCAAAAAACCTCATAGAGGAGGAAAAAAAAAAAATCAACAGAAACTATCCCAAAGTTTAAACAACCTTCGGACAGACTCCCTCAACTGTTGATAACTGGCACATTTATTATCGAAAATTTTTCTGTTATGCTCGTTTCAGATCATCCACCAAGACGCCATGAGAGTTCCCCTTTCCCTCCTACTGTAGCTATCTCCGGAGTAACATGACGTTTTCCAAAGTTTGCAGATAGAGTTATAGTTATTCACACCCTGTTTATTCGGAAACAGGGTAAGCGATAAGGATTTGGAGTTTTCGCATGAAGCAAGTAAGTGATCTACGGTTTCAACCTCCGACCTGCAAAAGACACACCGCTCGTCACCACTCCATCTCCTCTTGAGGAGATCGGTAACCTGCGTTTCAGGACCGGCCATACAAAGATCTTAACCTTGAGCGGGGATTTAGCTGTCCACAATTGACCGAACATATCGACCTTAACACCCCCCTTCTGCAAGAAGTTATATGCCAACTTTACCGAGAAGCCCTGTGAGCTTGTCCACCTCCACTTAATATGAACGTATCGACTTTTTTAGAATAATTATTGATATGCATTATTTAATAAGAAAAACAAAGACTTCATATGAAGATAATTGTATGAGAAACTGAAATTTGAAATTCCATATTATACAATTTCAACAGGAAACCAAAAATTCTATGAAGATTTTTGAAATGTAAAGTTTCTAATATAATAGGTACGTAATTAGATCATTTTCTATGAGGCGTGGTATATATAGGGACGGGAAAAGAAGCTTCACCAAATAATAGCATGATGAATACATACATACTCATATATTTGAAAATCAAGAAAAAAGGTAGAAATAATTAATCTGACAAATTGATACTTCATAATTAATCCCTTTGGGGAATTTTAATTTCTTAGGAAAAATCATATTATAAAATACCAAAAAGATAAAGTTGATTGAAATTTCAAAACTTGTAAATAAGAATTTTCGAATGTCATTTTCCTTTTCCTTTTCCTTTCCTTGATCTTAATTAGGTAGAAAAGCACCACAATAGGAGTTTTGTAATAAATATCATTTTCATCAGTGCCTAACTTTGATGATGAGTTGAAAATAGAAAAATATTAAATAATTCTTAAAATATTCATCATTGCCTAATTAACCTGTTGCTTTCCCTTGTTGGCCCATCTATTCCCCACATTGAGGTTTTCTATTTGCCCCTCTCACCAAACTCAACAATGTCCTTTTTTCTTAAAAAAATATGCGGCTCCATCAATCGTTTGTCAAGTTTATTATAGGATCCATAGAAGAAATTCTGCAGAAAATGAAAAAAAATAAAATAAAAATGCATAAATGATCATCAACAGTTCAAAGCTGCTTAAGATAGTGTCGAATGATGTTTCCCCTTCTACAATTTTCCAAATCAAAAGAGAGGAACATATGATTAACTGAATTAAGTGTACGTAGCAGTAACGCAAAAATACTGATGTAGAGAACTTCATCCTCACCTTTGTTAATTCCGGTTACCCCGTTGTTATGAGAATCAAAAGATGAACTTCGATTGGTTACTGCTTCCAGTAGAATTACTGAGAAAATCTAATGCAGAGATCAGGTGTATTGAATAAAAGATTTACTGAGACTTGGAATGCACGAAAATAGCAATCCAGAGATAGCTCATTCAGTCTTGGACTTTTTTGGCCTTTTGATTTCCGATGCATTTCGAAGCCGGCAAAAATCGCATGTGTTTGGATCATGCATGTTCAGTAGAGAAAACACAGTATTTAGCAGCGCAGAGACCGGATTCTGGAAGAAGTTCGTTGTCGGTCTCCTTCGACCAAACAATCGACGAACATGTCGCATGTCCTCTCGCAATGAACTGATAAAAGAAAATCTGCAGAAACAAACTGTCGAATGACATCGAAATCAAACTCATATACAGAAGAAGCATAATCAGTTACAGCAACGTGCCTTCTCAATTGGCGAAGGACCAAACGTTCTCGATGAATATCTGAAAGTGTTGCTATACATATATATATATATATATATAACTGGCAAGAAGGCATAAATCCGTAACTAAGTCAGTATTAAATTTACCTGCCCCCTCAAAGCACGTATAATTTCATGGGTTAATTGCATACGACTTTCTGCAAATATATCAAATAGCAGATATATTTCTATAAAGTTCAATTTTTTATATTTAATCCTTCAAAAGTCCAACGTTATTCATATATATCCCTCCGGTTTATTATCGTTAGTTCACTATTTATTTTTTAACAGATTATATGTGAAATGACAGTTTTGCCCTTTCAAAAATGTTCCTTCAAAAAATAATGCAGAAATATCTGAAAGGGTAAAAAGATAAATTTATCTTACTAACTAACCATGATTAAGTATTTAACCTATAGTTAACTAGATTTTTCTAACAGAGATAGACGGTAGGGATATATATGAATAATATTGAATTTTTGAAAGGATAAATATAAAAAGTTGAACTTTGTAGGGATATATCTGCTAGATATGTTTGCAGGGAGCCGTATGCAATTAATCCTAATTTCATAATAAGCACATATAATTTCATAGTAAATTTACCTTCCCTTCCTTATATGAAATTTTGGTGATCCATTTTTCCAAGCGCAAATCGTAAATATAAATTTTACAATTGAACATCAATATAAAAAAAATTTTTAGAGCAGTTGGTTGTACTCTCTTATTCGAATGTTGGATTTTAAATTTGAAATTTAAATCCAGTTATAGGCCAAAATAGATGGGCTCGAATGACCTGCGAAAGAAGAAGACAAAAGTCCAAGCTAAATGACATTGGATCACATTCAAGGCCAGTGGCTTGTCTCGTCCCTTCGAGAATGAGAGATTAACAGGGCATCGTTGGACCATCGGGCCCGCCCAAAAGGGGGCCCGCAACCCGGCCCAACTATTGCCTGCATCCGGTGTATCCGTATTCCTCGTCACTGCACCGATTTTTGATGAACAACATTTTTAAAATCCGATTGAATGAAGCGGGTAGCGTGCTACCTTTCTCTCAAAAAAAAACATTTTTGAAATCACAATTCAATCCAATTGATGAAATGCACACAATGTCACAATCTAAAGCCCTATACAATAAAAATAAATAAATAATAATAAAAAAAAACTAAATCTATTATTATGACATAAAAAATTCACGTCTAAAATTTATAATTTATTTTAGGTATTTTAAACGCTGGAGATGCTAGATATATCTAAGCAATACTATGTGCACCGACCTGTGTGCATTATGAACGGTCGGTTTTTACATATAATAATGCGTTGGATTCTACTCGGAAGCTTTTACTTTAATAAGAATTGAGCGGTGCGGTGTACGAGATGTACGGGTACATCAGGTGCGGGAAATAATTTCGATGAAAACAGATAAAAAGAGAGAAGACAGAGGGGCTTTATCGTAATTGCAAATCTTAATGGGGGCAGCTCGAAAAGGATCTCCTCTTGCCCGAGTGGAGCTTTACGCAACCTTCCATTATAACCGAAAAAGAAGAGGTTCCTCTCTCCCCCTCCTCCTTCTCCTCTCTCTCTCTCTCTCTCTTTCTCTCTCTTCCTTTCTCTCGACGAACATTAGGGTTTCTGCTTCTCCGTGTTCATTCGCGTAGGAGACACTAGGGTTACTTCTTTCCCTAAAATTTTCTCTTCTCGGATCAATGAGACGCGAAACCTGTAAACACCACAAATTTTCGTGTAAAATTGGCCTTAGAGATCCGAAGAGCGTCCAATTTTAGGCTTTTCCGATCGATTCGTGAAAGCCTTTTTTCGTTGTTTCGCGGAAGGAGTCGGTCGTGCGAGAATTCGTGATCGAATCGAACCCTGGTGAGGAGAGGGTGAGGAAATGGGGAACACCGGGAGCACGGGCAGCGGCGCCGGCGCCGGAGGGAACGGTCGCCGCAGGAATTCGAGCCACCACCACCACCACCACCATCAGGCCCCGCCGCCGTTCGGCCCCGCGCCCCCGCCGACGCCCCCGCAGCAGCCGCCGCAGGAGGTCGCGCCCAACCGGTACGTGTTCGCCGCGGCGACGCCGTACCCGCCCCAATACCCTAATCCTAACCCGCCCCAGTACTACCAGTACGCCGGATACTACCCTCCGCCGCCCCCGGCCATGCCAGTTCCCCTCCCAGCGCCTTATGATCACCACCACCGTGGCGGCAGCGGCGGCGGCGGGCCAAATGTGGAGTACCAGTCCCACCACCCTGGATGGGCCGGGACAGGGAGGTACACAAGCTGCCCACCGCCGCCCATGCCGGCTCCTTATGTGGAGCATCAGAAGGCGGTAACGATAAGGAACGACGTGAATCTGAAGAAGGAGACTCTGAGGGTTGAACCAGATGAGCAGAATCCGGGACGGTTTCTTGTTTCTTTCACTTTCGATGCCACAGTATCTGGGAGGTGATTTTCTCTTTACTTCCTATCAGTTTTGATTTTCTTAATTCCTACAATTATATCTTGCATATGTATACCAAAATTCGTCGTCTTTACTAAACTTTTCGGCACGTAGACTGTGTGTTTATATGATTGTATATTACAATTGGCATGTGGGGTTTTTCCCACGTTTGCCAGGTAATTTTTTTTGAACTACTGAATCTTTTTCTATTGCCTCCAGCGATTTTAAGCACCGTAGTAGGTTTTTGGCACAACAATGTAGTTATTGTTATTTCCAGTCTGATTAAGATCTAGTTTCAAATTAGGTAAATCAACTTTACCCTGGGCCTGCTTATCACCAAACCTTAACTCTTTGTCGAGATTTTTAAATGTCTTAGCTGCAGATTTTATCACAGGGCTCCGGTACATCTTTTTGAAGAATTTAATAAGGGCATGATACTAGGCTGATGAGAATGATTGAATGATTTTAACCTTTGAATTCTAGGACTTGGTATAAATAACCCTCTTTCCAAACGGCACATGCTTAAAATTATTGCTGGTGAGAGTTTGCTTGGTTGTTTTTCAGATAGTCTGACTATGGGTTTGTCTTTACAGGTTTACACCCTGTTCAAAATTTTCTTGTTTACACTTTTTTTTTTTTTTTTTTTTTTGCTCAGCTTGTGTTTGTCTTTACCCTTTGGTTCTAATTATCAGAAATACAACATTTTCAACCTCTATTGTGTTAAAGTGTGCTTCTTCTGATCTATTTGTCTTCCAAAAGTAATTTTACTATTACATTATCTAATTCCCCCATTTATCTTCTTTCTGTAAACAGCATCACTCTCTTCTTCTTTGCAAAAGAAGGATTTGACTGCAATTTCACTGCAATGAAAGAGAATTTTCTTCAACCGGTCTCTGTCACCTTCAAGGAAGGCCTTGGCCAAAAATTCAGGCAACCATCTGGATCCGGAATTGATTTCTCTTTATTTGAAGATTCAGAATTAATGAAAGAGGGAGAAATGGACGTGTACCCACTTGCAGTAAAAGCAGAAGCTTCGTCATATAACACTCAAGCTTCAGATGGTGAAAACCAGAAGAATGGTTCTCCCAACTCTCAGATCACTCAGGCTGTGTTTGAAAAAAAAGACAATGGTGATTATCAAGTAAGAGTGGTTAAGCAGATTCTTTGGGTGAATGGAACTAGGTATGAGTTGCAGGAGATATACGGAATAGGGAATTCTGTCGATGGTGACACTGATGGAAATGATCCTGGGAAAGAATGTGTGATTTGTCTTTCTGAACCGAGAGATACTACTGTACTCCCATGCAGACATATGGTAAGTCTTTAAATTGTTCTTCTTTGATGTTTATGTTGTTCCTTGTTGTGCAATTGTTGGTCAGTTGCAGTATTGGCAGTCATATTTTGCAATTCCTCATTTGGTAATTTTACAAGTTGGAACCTGGCCACGAGCTAATGAAAACTTTAGAACAAGAGTTCTAAAGTTTATTTTTGTTGGAATTCTTCATCAAATTCTGAACTATCCTGATCCTAAAAATTGTTCTCGGTTACAAGAACATCTCTTAGAAAAGGGTTTTATATAAAATTGGATATTTGTGCTTTCTTTATGACCTTCAAGTCCATAGCTGTTGCGTAATTGGTACCTAGATTTAATTCTACTGACAAAATTACCAATTTTGTTGTCAGCATATAGCATTCAAAGCTCTAACATCTGTAAATACCTGATGTTTTGGATTTGTTGAATTGCTGCAGTTTGCTACAAATTTCATATATTTTTTTTACATATGCTAGAGTATCTCCAGGCACTTAGCCCTTGTATAATTGATGAAAGGATTTTTTAGTTAATGCAAACTCGTAGCTTACCTTAAGCAAACTCTGATTATATGGTACAAATTGATTAAGCGTATGATGCATCTTTTTGGTGCAAATCAATTGAGCTTGCTGTTCCATAAGGGTTCACGATCTGAACTCTTTAAAGTGACTTATTGTCATTTGTACCTAAGTGGCCAGGTTTTCATTTCCAATGTATATGATGTTCTTGAGCCCATGGATTTTCATATCATGGATATTATGTTCAGTGCTCACCACTTTAGTTGCATAGGTTCTTTGTGCACATATTTGAAGTTTAGAACTGCCATATTCTGTGTCCATGCCCCTGCTGAGCAGCATTAAACTTTTCCTCACACATGTGGCTTAGACAATACAAAATGATTAACACCACTTTTGATACTGTGTCCTTTAGATGGTTGGAAATTACGAAAAAGTTATGTGCTTATTTGGAGTCGGACTAAATTATCTGTTTCAATCAGTAAGCAATTAGATTCTGGGAAGACTTATTTCGTAGGTCATCTTATTTGCATCTTTTGTCTTGTAGGCCATGTGAAGTTGGTTTCGTATAGTTGGAAAAATTTATGAAGCAATAGTAGTCAAGGAAAACTGGAAACAGTCTTTTACTATTTGAGACAGATGAGTTTAATTGAATGGATCATGCTCTATCTAATAATTGAAGGAGGCTTAAAAATGCAGTTGATGCTGCAACCTCTGGGAGTGATTCTCGTAGTTTGTAGATGCCTTTTCCGCTTTCATTTATCTTTCTTCTGAAATCATGAACAAGTTTTCTCCCTCCTAATTACTGGAATGACCATTATAGTCTTTTAAATCTTTGGAAGTTTGGGTATTGAATGCAGTTTCATATTTTGGTGAACAAACAGGCTAAGCTTGCTCGGTCAAATACTTGGAAATTGTTAGTATTGCAAATCCTTAACATGTGAAACATATGTACTCATGTTGTTTTCTTCATTTGTGTCTGTCTCTATAGACGCTTATGTATAATCCTACCACAGTATATCCTTATTTCTCATGATTTCCATATTGGTGATCAGAACTATGGATGCTTTATGTGTTGATTTCTGTTCTTAGTTTAGGCTCATGCTTACAACACAATCCTATTTTAGATGTTGGAGTCAAAGAGGAGAAAGTTGGAGTGGAGTCAGAGATCTTTTAATCTCTGGAGAGCAAATAAGCAAAAGATCGTTTTTTCTCTTATCTGTAGTGCATTAAGCCAATAAGATCTAAATGCTTTCACCTTCCTCACTATCGCAGTTACTTGATATTATTTTCTCTCGATGATTATTTGCCTTATTCTTGTGCAGATTATGTTAATAAACCAAACTCCAGCTTGCTTTCAATTGTTCAAATTTGATAGAGTCCATTTTTATTTATCTATAGTTCTTGTTGGTGAATATGTACACACATTACCTGAACTATAGTGCATTTTTTGAATGGGTACCTCATTTCTGAATCTTTCGATTTAGTACCTAACCTTTCGTCACTTCTGATTTCAGAAAATTCCATCCTGTTCGAACTTAATTCATTCTACCAAATAAGTTACAGAATATACCATTAACTAATGAAACATTTCACTAGATTACAGATTATTCTGTCAAGAACGTGTACAAGTACTGTTAAGTTCTGATGGAGAGCTATTTAACTAGAAAATATGTTTAGTAAAGTCATAATCCTTAAAAGTTGAGGTTGCAATTTCAAAATGTGCTATAGGTCAGGTAAGGCTTGTACTTTTTGATCATTATTGATCTCAAGTGCTTCTAATTTAAACCTTTTGTCGGTTTTGATGCAGTGTATGTGCAGTGAATGCGCCAAGGTCTTGAGGTTCCAAACCAACCGATGCCCAATATGCCGCCAGCCGGTGGAGCGACTCTTGGAGATTAAGGTCAACAACAAAGCCGAGGAGAGTCGAGAGGTTTAGCATGGGCTTCTCGACTAAATATAGTATATGTGCCTCTCAAAATTATATTATTTCGGAGGCAGGCCTTAATAAAAGGGACAGGCGGTGAAATGTGATTTACTATCTTGCTTGTAATTCGTATATATATATAAGCATTTCCGGTCATGGTGTTTGCTACTTTCGGGCAAGTAGAACATTGCTGATGAGAGAGCGTTTCTGCAATCTTCATATATATTCTGCATATTAGGTACCATGGGGGATGTTTGCTTTCGTGGTGCCGCAAGAAAAGGCATGCTCTCTATGTTTTCAGTTTCTGATTAGTGCAGGTATTATGAATGTACTGGAACTTTGGGCTCATTTGTCATTGAGGTACAGCAGAGTAATGTTCAGGAAGAAGGATGGTTGAGAGAGTCGGAGTTGGTGGAGGTTGGGAGAGGTTGGGATTATAGCCCACTTTTGTCCAGCACTTGCCCATGGTGACACTCGACTCCTTCAGGAGGCTAAAAACTTTTCTTTGGGGTTTGTGGGATTGCTTATTGTTTTCTAAGACAGTGCTTGTTGGCATGTGGAAATGTAGTCAATCATTCACTTCATTCTGTTGTTGTATGCACTTGCCCATATTTTTTTATGCTGATGTGCAGAAATAAGCTTAGGAATTTGGCCGAGGAATTTAATGCAGTTCAACTTTGTTGATCTGAATAATTTAGTTTTAACAGTTTAGCGACTTTTTTTGTTTCACGTGCAATTTTTAATAAGAAACAAAGATTCCTTTTATCAATCTTTCCATCCAAGCAAGAATAGGATAGGGGTTTTGCACGCTTCCAGATTGGCTAATTAGGCAACATATAGCACAGTGATTCATTAATTTTCATAGATTTCCTTTCACATTTTGGTAGATTCTCATATTCCAGTCAAAATATAATTTATGCCAACTTGCAGTAAAAAAATAAGAAATTATATAATTATGTTTTCGCTCAGATTCTTTTTGTCCTATTAATACAAGTAGACAACTGGGAACATCGTGGGGAAGTTCCACTGTTAGTGAGAAAAGCCCTCCCTGGTGGCGGGGTGGGTGGGGGGTGGGTCAGCGCGCCGACTGTCCACGCATTACACGTCCAGTCAAAAATCTGGCTCGGCTTCGGTTTAATTAGACCGCAACCCAAAAATAAAATTCCCACCAAACTGCACTACTGATTACTGAATCTTAACCCAACTTTTATTCTAATTTGGCATCTAAAATTTTTAAATTTTCAATAGTATTCTGTTCAATTAATGTAGTATTGGCAACATCTTTATAAGTCGAGCAAAAAGCTTATATCATTCTACGTGCGTTACAAATTACAATTATTTATGTCTGTTTGGAGGTTTCTATCTACAGTGATGTTGTTCGTATGCTGAGCTTTTTGAAATGGGGATCAAACTTTAAGTCGGATTATTTCTGGGTTGGTAGCAAATAATAACATCTAAATATCTAACCGTACTATGTATTTATAGGATTCACAAGGAGAAAGCCCTTCATATATTATTAAAAAACTGTAGTTAAATTTGTCTGCAGGGAGTTGCCAATTACCTCACACTTGCAAGTCAAAAAAAAAAAAAAAAAAATTCCAACCACCCAAATCTCGACCGGACCGGTTCGAATCGAACCGGCCCGTCGTAGAGTCAAAAAACCTCGAACCGGTAATCCAACAACCGGGAGAAAGGGGGTAGGTGGCCCATTAGCTCTCTCTATATACTCCTCCCTCCACCAAACCTTCTCTCTCATCTCGGCTAGGAGAGGAAGAGGGAAAGGGACAGAGAGAGGGCTCTAATGGCGTCGTTGGGGTCGAAGACGTTCGTGAAGGGAGCGAGGACGGAGATCGGCTTCCAGCCGTCCGATCTGCGCGGGCTCTCGCCTCCTGCCGTCCAGATCTCGATCCGACGGCGCAGATCCCCTGCTCCTCGAAGGCTAGGTCAAGCTCTCCACCCCCCTCCATCCATTTCTTCACATATATTTAATCCTCTATTTTACTGTTTGTTTGTGTTTGAATCCCTAATTGTCGCGTTGTTATCTTCAAATGGATTTTTTTTTTTTTTTTTTTTTTTTGTTAATTATTATTTTTGGTAGGATGAACTTGATTTGAAAAGATCTGTGAGCAGGTGAAAATGTGAATGGACAACCTTTTCAATCGTTTATATATAATTTCTAGTGGTCGCCACCAAAAATTGCACTTTCTACAGGTCAACCAGATAGAGAATTTTTGTAATACATTAATTTCGTGTTAATTTCGAAAGCATGTCGATAAGTATACAACAACACCGGGATCCTGGGATTTGTCGTTCAACACAAAGGTTCGCTTAAGGCGTTAGAAGATTGAAGTGATAATTTGCATTTTGTTGGAGATGAAGCAGAGGATTTTTTTCTGTCTTTTGCATCAGATGGAATAGCGGCGAAAAATCGTCTTCTTTGGGCTTTCCCCTATTTCCAATAGTGATGGGCTTATAGATAAGAATTTTGATTCACCTGAAGCAGGGTATTTGGTTGATGGGGTTTATGAAAACATAGTATCTTGTTCAGTATACCCCATTTGCTTACTCAAGTAATGGTAATCGAAATGATATTGTTGATAATAAGAACTTTGGTTTAAGCTCCATTACAAACTTAAATAGGAATAGCTAGTTGCAATGAATTGTGCAGAATGACTGTCAAAGCTTGTAATTTCTTATTAGTGATATATCAAGCATGCATTTGTCTTTTCTCTGCAAAAGGACATATTGTGCCTCATCTATTTGTAGGCTGTATTTATCTGCTATTTATATGCACAACTAATCGTCTGCATGGTTTTTTTGAAGAACAGAAGTACAGGCCATTGGAAATGTATTTGGTAATTACTTTAAGGTTGCAACTTATGGAGAGTCCCATGGGGGAGGTGTTGGCTGTACCGTAAGTGGGTGCCCACCTAGACTTCCCCTTTCTGAAGCTGATTTACAGTTTGAACTTGATAGAAGGTTTGTAATTTTTTGGCACTCTATCCCTTTTTCCTTTTTTTTTCGTCTGCATCGGCCAATGAATTTTTTAATCTATTTTTTGTTCCCGTATTCACTTCTATTGACTTCAAACAGGAGGCCTGGTCAGAGTAGAATAACTACACCGAGAAAGGAGACTGATACATGTAAAATTCTATCAGGAATCTCTGAAGGTTTGGTAGTCCTTGAGCTTTTTCTTGACTTTCATTCATAGTTTAGTTGAAGAATGGACCTTTGAGCTTTTTACTTTGTGTTTCTTTCTGTTCCATAATATGGTAACTTGATTAGTTGATTGATGCGTTATGTGTGTTGCAGGAATGACTACGGGAACACCAATCCATGTTTTTGTTCCAAATACGGATCAAAGAGGACATGTGAGTTTCACTTATTTAATTTTGTTGTGTAAACACGGAGTTAACACTAAATTGTTATGGAGCTTATAAAAGCTTTCATCAACTCTCATGAAATTTAGATCTCTAGAGCGCCTATGCGATGCTAATTAGGAGCTTTTTCTTTATTTTATTTTGAAAACTACTTACGGAGTTTTTGTCAGGTCTTGTCTTCTCTTCTTTCTTACGGCTTAAATAAGTTGCTGAGTGTAAATTTATTGGACTTTTATGCTCTACCTGCAACACCATGTTGATTCAGTTTATGGTTTTACCATATATAGCAAGATTGTTTACGTCAGTCATAGTAACCTAGTGTTTGTTTATATGTTGAACGCTCTATTTAGTATGCAATACATAGTAGGATTCTACTTATCAAAGATTTTTTTTAGTAAGATGTGTACTTGTTTGCAAATTTATCTTCTCTCCACTGCGTGGCTAGTTCTACGTCCTATTCTCATCTTGCAACTTGTAATCATTTCTTTTTCGGTCCTTTCAATTTCTGATTATTCCATTGGACCTTGCAGGATTACAGTGAAATGTCGATGGCATACCGCCCTTCTCATGCAGATGCTACCTATGACTTCAAATATGGCCTTAGATCAGTACAGGTAGTTTTTTCTAAAAAAATATATCTGGATTGTCCCTGTTCTATCTCAATGGTGCAACTCAGCTGCTGAACTTTTCATTGAAACACTCAAGTTTCTGAAGTTTTTTTTATGTTGTATTTCCATCCCGACCATCAAAAGAAAATCTAAATTTTTCCTGTGAAGTGGCCATTTACCTTTCTGCTGTCATATGACCTCCTACTTTCACTTAAACTTGAAATGTGGTTAAAAGGTCATTTACAGAAAAAGTTAACAGATGATGGGTCATATTTGCCTTAACAGCCAGGGATGTAATTGTGATATAAGAGAAACTTCAGGAGCTAAAGTGTTTGAATGAAAAGTTCATGGAGCAGGTCACAATATCAGGATAGCACAGGGAGTATCCAGACATTTTATATTTTCCTTTCCTCGTTATTTTTGAGTTAAATCCTCCATATCGAGTCTCTAAATCATATATGAATATTCTCAAAAAGTTTCTGCTTGATTGAACTGGATATCCTTATGGTTTATAATTTCTTGGAACTATAGGGAGGTGGCAGATCGTCAGCAAGAGAAACCATTGGGAGAGTTGCAGCTGGAGCCGTAGCAAAGAAAATTCTCAAACTGAAAGCAGGGACAGAGGTTAGCTAGTTCTGCTTATTATTTTTTATCATTGTTTTCATAAATTTTAAAATTTGCTGCATCCCCTGTAATAAATGAAGACAAAGCAAATTATTTCGTTCGACTTAGTTTGATATCTACAAAATCTGATGATTCTGATCCAACCATCCACTAGTACAAATGTAAGCAAGTTGACATACCAATACACTATAATGTCGATTAGAGTATATAGCTAATATCTTAAGGTAGGGTCGCTCCATGTTATAAAAGGGCATGGCGGCATAATATGCATCTGTTTATATATTTTCACATTATGGGTATTACATGCATCTGTTTATGTAGTTTCACATTATGGGTATTATGGGTGTTTAACTGGTTTGTTGTACAATTTATGATTGTTCTCCACCTTAAAAACAAGAAATCTCTCTGATTCTACAGATACTGGCATATGTTTCTCAAGTGCACAAAGTTGTACTTCCAGAAGGGGCGGTTGATAATGAAACAATAAGCTTCGACCAGGTTTGTATTCTATCATATATATTAGTTGAGCTATGATACTATTGATAGTGGATGAATACTGTTTGCTATGAACTTTTTAGCTATTGGATTCATAATAATACCACCACCAAATAGTAAACCCTATACATCCAAATAATAAAAAATAGATTGCGAACACTATTCCTCTACTATCAATAGTATTCTAGTCTCTCTCTCTCTCTCTCTCTCTCTCTCTCTCTCTCTCTCTCTCTCTCTCTCTCTCTCTCTCTCTTTATATACATATATATAGGTAATTTTGTTATTCTGTTATGTTATACTAATTGGTGTTCTCTTTCATGAAATCTTACCAGATAGAGAGCAACATTGTTAGATGTCCCGATCCAGAATATGCACAAAAGATGATTGATGCAATTGATGCTGTTAGAACGAGAGGGGACTCTGTTGGTGGAGTTGTGACATGCATTGCTAGAAATGTTCCACGAGTGAGTATTTTAACTTTAATATGAAACATAAACACCACCCTCCTGTGCCGTATGCATTATTCTACGATAGAACTAGGACCATTCTTGATATATTAGTTTGCTCTTCAAAGTATAGTTTCTCATCTATTATTTTTTGGCTAAATGCTGGAAAAGCCCTATAGATATCACGATTTTCACTTTGGCCATAAGCAAATTGATTCATATTGCTTAAGGAACACCAACCAATGCAAGCAAACTGATGAACATTTGCATTTAAAAGGGCAAAGTGAAAATCGTGATATTTATTTGTGGTGTTGCCTTCAATTTAAACTTAATTTGTTGCTGGTTAATTCTACACTAGCTTTTTAAGCTATTTCTGTTTGGTAAATGTTCTAACTGATGAATTATATCCTGAAACGGTGTAATTTTGTAGGGGCTCGGCTCTCCAGTTTTTGATAAACTTGAAGCTGATTTGGCAAAAGCTGCGCTGTCTCTTCCAGCAACCAAGGGATTTGAGTTTGGTAGTGGATTCGCAGGTAGGTAATTGTACTTAAGCGTGCTATAGATTAGTTGCAACTTTGATCCTTGAAGTTTGTCCTGAATGTCAATTCAGCCTTATAGTTTCAAAATAATGATTTAATCCTGAAGTTTGCTCTCCATAACTAGTCCCTTCCTTTAGCAAACCATCTAAAAAAGTGCCATATCAGCATCTTTATTAGACTTTTCTTTATCAAAACTGATTATGGGTTTTCTCGTTATTAAATTGAAACTGAGGACGAAATTGAAACTCAAGTCATACTTTGGGGATGAATTTGACATCAACATCAAACTTCAGGGATAAAATTGAGATCTAAAGCGTGGTCAACTTTCGGGGAATAAAAATTGTCACAATTGAAATTTTTTGTGGGTGAAATTGAAATTCGGCTCAAACTTAGGGGGATAAATTTGTTGTTAAACGAACATTTTATACAGCCAGTGCTTCAATTGCTGATGTAAAATCTGTTTTCTGTGAGCAGGTACATTGCTGACTGGGAGTGAGCATAATGATGAGTTCTATACCGATGAGAATGGAAACATCAGGACTCGAACAAACCGATCAGGCGGTATACAGGTCTGTTTTTGATCGTCTTATAATATTGATTATTATGGAAACTGCAGTTCTTGATTGTGTATAGTTATGTGTGTAGGGAGGGATATCAAATGGTGAAACTATATATATGAGGATAGCTTTCAAGCCTACCTCCACGATTTCTGTAAGTCGTGTTCACTAATGTCTAATATTTAGATTGATCGATGAAATGTTGTTCATGTTTTTAAGAATTCATGGAGTCAAAAGGGATTTTATTGAGGTTTTAAAGAACAATGAAGTCAATAGTAGAGTGTAATAGTTTTGAAGTTTGGAATGCCATCTGAGATTAACTGTTGTGCTGAAGTAGCTGCTTCATATGCTTACAACACCAAAGAAAAAGAAATTTGAAAAAGGAGCAGTTATTTGGTTCCATTTATTAAATATCACTCACGCTGATTGTAGAATTGTCTTACGGATAACATCTAATTCATTCATGCAGAAGAAACAGCAAACTGTGACAAGAGATCGACAGGAAACTGAGATTCTAGCAAGGGGCCGCCATGATCCTTGTGTGGTTCCTCGAGGTATAGAAAAAATTGTTAAATGATCCGCATATCTACCTGAACTGTATTGGAAATACCAACCTGAAATTTTAGAAATTTTCATTTTACTAAATAACTGCATAGTGATTTTTGTTACCTGTCAGAAATTAATGGTATTTGCAAAAAAAAAATTGACAGTATGTTCTACAAACTTAATGGTATTCTATTACTTGCAAGATTGTTATATAGTTATTTGACATAAACCATTAAATCTATCTAAACTTCAGTCTAGTTACCCATTTCAAAATGCCAGATAGTTCAAGCTCTGTACATTTTCACCTACCCTTTTCTCCCAAACTTGTCTTTTTATTTTCTTATCGTAGTTTCTTATTATGTAGCTGTTCCAATGGTGGAAGCAATGGTAGCATTAGTGTTGTTGGATCAGCTGATGGCTCACTTAGCTCAATGTGAGATGTTCCCCGTGAACTCGGCCCTCCAAGAACCGGTCAGCTCAGCCATCAATGGGTCTGTGTTGAGCCCAAATCTTGCTTGATAACTTAATCTGGGAACAAAATTGCCTTTCTTGGTTCACATTCTTTTTCTGTTTTTTCTTTTCGGCACAACCAATAAGATAACGGCTTGTTTGGCTTGCGTCTGGCTGATTGTTGTACTAGTATAAGTATTATGTTGATTCAGCCGAAAGTTTCTTAATCTCTGCTCCTTTAAGTTATCTTCTTTGGTTTTGTATTTTGTACTCTGGGTATTGGGCGACACAAATACTTTTGCTATAATGAAACTAAAGCACCGGAATAAGCGATGGCTTAGCTTGAATAAGGCCATTACTCCTTTTGACTGCATATTTGTCTTCAGTGTCAGGCGGTTCTGCAGATTTTTCATCATTTTGGTCTTCTTATGCGCCTAGGTGTGAAATGCTTCCAATTCCAGTGCTTTAACCGCATTTCAGTAGAGCATTCTCCAAACCATCTACTGTCACTGGGTTAGTGCAATTGCTGGTACTTGTATTTCCTAAGTGGGGTGGCAATGGATTTGGGTTCAGGTAGTATAACAAGGCCTACAATTTAGTTAGGACCAAGAAGCCCGGGTCAAGACGGTTGAACTGTAAACGCGTAGCTACAGAAAAACGAACTGCAAACATTACATTCCAGAAATGACAATGCCTACAATTTAGTTGTTTTCGGATGATGAATTCATAGAGCTCGACGACGCACACCAATCGCTCGAGGGAACTCCTCCCCCCTTCTTCCACTAGGCGTTGACTGTTCCATTGGCAAAAAAAAGTCAACAGACTCTAAATTACTATTTGGTGCCGATATTTGATCTTTGCGGAGCCGGACCGACGAATGTTCTTCTGGTAGATGTCAAGGAGGAGGTCGGACACCTGGCGGGAGGTGGGCCGCTCGGCAGGCGCGGTCCTGGTGCACCGCAGAGCCACGTCCAGCACCCCCAGCACGGACGACTCCTCGGCCAGCCCCAGAGTCATGAGAGCAGGGTCGAATAACTCCTCGCATGTTGCGGTCGCGGTCGGAGACCTGTTCACCCGGGATTGCACCCATCTCACCATGTCCACGTCTCCGGTGAATCTCCGATCGGTCGGCATCCGCCCGGTCGCCAGCTCCATGAGCACTATCCCCATGCTGTACACGTCGCTCTTGTCTGTTGCCTTCAAAGTGTATGCATACTCTGCACGCAGCACGAACGAAGATCAATTTGATCAGCAAACTAACCAACTTATTCGTACGAATGAATTGGGAAATCAGAGGTGGCTGAAGAGGTCAAAAAGTAGAATCAGTCGATCAAAGACTACTAGTCTTACTAAGCAGGCATATGTACCTGGAGCAATGTAGCCGTAGGATCCGGCGAAGCAAGAGCCCGAATCGGTCGTGCGTCCTTTGGAGGAATCGGCGGCCACCGCCTTGGCGAGGCCAAAATCTCCGAGGTGAGCTTCCATGTCTCCGTCGAGCAGCACATTGCTCGACTTGATGTCCCTGTGCAAGATCCGCGGCACGCAGTCGTGGTGCAGGTACTCCACCCCCTTCGCCAGCCCGATCGCGATCTTCATTCGCGCGTCCCAGCTCAAGCACTCCCCCTTCTTCTTATCCTTCTTCTCGCCTCCCCGCCCCTCCGTCGCCTGCTCTGCGTGCAGCCAATCCCACAAGCTGCCGTTCTGCATGAATTCGTATATGAGCAGGTTGACGCCGTTGTTGCTCTTGTTCTTGTTGCGGCTGAGGAAACCCAGCAGCTTCACCAGATGCCGGTGCCGGACCCCGCCGAGAATTTTCACCTCTCTAGAGAAGCTCCTGTCGCGCAGCAGATCAAGGCCCCGGTCCCTGTCCCGGTCGACCGCGCCGCTCGTGATCTTCTTCACCGCGACCGTCTCGCCGGTCGGCAATTCGGCCTTGTAGACCGTCCCCGACCCGCCCGACCCGACGGCAAACTCCTCGCTCAGGTTGCAGGTCGCCTCCATGATGGCCTCCCACTTGAATTCCCGCCGCCCGGAGCCCTTGGCGATCAAATGCCGATCGGCGCGCGAAGAACCCGACGACGAGTATGCAGCGCAGTTCACTTCGCTCCTTCTCCTCGAGTGCTGCCGCTGATTGATCTTCACGGCGACAAAGATCAGCGCAAGCATGAGGGCCAGCGTGACCGAGGCGGAGATGAGGGCGATGGACGCCGAATGCAGCATCCTAGACCGCCTCAGAGAATTCGAGGAGGAGCCGGGGCCGGTAGCGGCGCATTGCTGCGAGAGGGGGCCTCCGCAGAGGGCGAGGTTCGCGGCGAACGACTGCGGCGGCCACCGAGAGAAGCGCGCGTTCAATTCGCCTCCGAGCTTGTTGTAGGAGAGATCGAGAGACACCAGGCTGGTCATTTCGGCTATTTGGCGGGGTACCGCGCCGGTGAGCGAGTTGTGAGAGAGGTTCAGTTCTTCGAGCTTCGAGAGGGACTGCAGGGAGGGCGGGATTTCTCCGGTGAGGCCGTTGCCGCTGAGGTCCAGCGCGCTCTGCAGCTCCTGCAGCTGCCCGAGCTCGACCGGGATGTCTCCTGAGAAGAGATTGTGCGAGAGCCGGAGATCGTAGAGGCTGAGGAGCCTTCCGAGGGACGCGGGGATCGGTCCGGAGAGCCGGTTGCCGGCGAGGTTGAGCACGTTGAGCGAGGCCAGGTTTCCGATCTGCTCGGGAAGCGAGCCGTTCAGCATGTTGCCGTCGAGAGACAGCTTCAGCAGATTGGTGGAGTTGAAGAGCTCTGCCGGTATCGGCCCCGCGAAGGCGTTGGAGGAGAGCGCGAGCTCCCCGAGCAGCGGCAGGGCCCCGAGCCACGCGGGGACGGCGCCGGCGAGTCGGTTGCCGCTGAGGATAATGTGGCCGAGCTTGTCGCACGCGGCGAGCTCGTCGGGTATCTCTCCGGAGAGCGAATTGCTCGATAAGTCGATGAGGGAGAGGGCGGCGACCGCACCGAGCGTCGGGGGGATCGCTCCGACGAGCCGGTTGCCGCCGAGGCGGATCCTCTCGAGCATGGGCGAGTTCCCCAGCTGCGCGGGCACCTCGAGGTCGAAGGAGTTGTTCGTGAGGTCGAAGGAGAGCAGCGACGTCGAGCCGCAGAGCGGGAGGATGCTCCCGGCCAGCCGGTTGTTGGAGAGGTTCACTCTGGTGATGTTCCGGCAGTCGAACAGCTCGTCGGGGACGCTCCCTTCGAGGGAGTTGTTGTACAGCATCAGCTGCTCGAGCGATCCCAAGAGCCCGAAGGTCGGCGGGATCCCTCCGGACAGCCGGTTGTCAGCCAAGTCGAGAACCGTGAGCTGGCGGCAGTCGCCCAGCGCCGCGGGGACCTCCCCGGAGAGAGCATTCTGCCTGAGGTGCAAGAAATTGAGATTCTTCAGCCGGCCGACGGTGGCGGGGATGCTCCCGGTGAATTGGTTCCCGAAGAGATCGATCATCTGCAGGTCGGAACAGTTGCCGATGGCGTCCGGTATCCGGCCGTCCAGCTGGTTCTCGTACAGATAGAGAATCTGCAGGCGGGTCAGCCGGCCAATCTGATCCGGCAGCGGGCCCCGCAGCGCGTTGTGGTAGAGGGACAGCGTCTGGAGGTCGGTGAGGTTGCCGAAGAGCGCGGGGGGGATGGCCCCGGAGAGGGTGTTGTTGTTGAGCAGGAGGTCGGTGAGGTTGCGGAGCAGGCCGAGCTCTGTCGGGATGGCGCCGTCCAGGCTGTTGTTGGCCAAGTCCAGCTGCGTCAGCGACCGGCATTCCGCCAGCCCCGCTGGGATCTCGCCCGAGATGTTGTTGGTCGACAGCAGCAGGTGCTCCAGGCTCCGGGATAAATTGGAATATTGGGAAGAACTACTCCTGCTGCCGCACAGCTCGTCGGCCGGCAGAGGGCCGGAGAGCATGTTGTCGGAGAGCACGAGGTAGCTCAGCTGGCCCAGACAGCCCAGCTCGCCCGGGATGGCGCCGACGAGGTCGTTCGACGACAGGTCCAGCGTCTGCAGGTTGCCCAGTCGCCCCAGCGAGCTCGGAATGGGGCCCGCCAGCCGGTTGCCCATCAGGTTGAGGTAGACCAGCTGGCCCATCCCACCGACCTCGTTCGGTATCTCTCCCTCCAGCGAGTTGTTGGCCAGGTTCAGTATCTGGAGACCCCCCAACCTTCCGAGTCGGCTCGGGATGCTTCCGCCGAGCTGATTCCCGGCCAAGGTGAGCACGACGAGACTCGCGCAGTCGCCCATCTCCGGCGGGATGGGGCCCTGGAGTAGGTTGTTTTGGAGCACCAGGTTCTGGAGCCGGGTCAGCCGGCCGAGTCGGCTCGGTATAGGGCCGGATAGGTTGCACGAGGCCAGACCCAGCACGGTGAGGTTCGCCGGATCGCCGAGCGAGTCGGGGATCGGGCCGGAGAGCTCCGGGTTGTTTCCGAGTCGGAGGACTCGGAGGCTGGCGAGAGAGCCGAGCGCCGGGGGAATGGAACCGGAGAGCTGGTTCGAGTAGAGGAGGAGGGCGGTTAATCCGGTGAGCAGGGAGAGCTGCGCCGGGATGGGGCCGGAGAGCCGGTTCGAGGAGAGGTCGAGGGAGCGGAGGCTAGCGAGGCGGGCGAGGGAGGCGGCGGGGACGGAGCCAGCCAGGGACGAGCTGGAGAGGTTGAGCCCGAGTACGACCGGACCGGCGGCCGGGTCGCAAGCGATTCCGGTCCAGGAGCAAAAGTCCGGGTTGGCGTCGGGGTCCCAGTCGCGGAGCACTCCGAGCGGGTCCTCGGCGAACGATTTCCTGATCTCCAAGAGAGCGTCCAATGTTTGATACATGGGGTGGTAGGCATCAGGCCTTGCTTCCAATTTTGCATGGGAAGGAGAAGGGATGACACTCGACCAAATTATGAGAAGCACCCCCAGCGTCCACAACACGAAGGTACGAGCCATGTCCCTGTAATGAAGCTAGCTCTAGCTTAAATATCGTGAGAGAAAGTATTTCGTTTATGTTAATTTCATCACACACATATATACATGCACGCGTGCATGCATGGATGCATGGGAAGAGAAACAAACAATCAGATATACAAGAGAGTTTAAATTGGCATGGGGGCGGGGCTGCTGGTCTGTGTCATAAGCATCGAGTTGCTTGGTGTGGACTGGGAGTGGGTAGGGGACTGGGGGACTGGGAAGTGAAGGAAGGATGGGGTTACTTAAGGGGGAAGAGAGAGAGAGAGAGAGAGAGAGAGAGCATTTAATGGCACCGCCTAATTTGGCCTCTGGAAGAGGAGAGAGGGGAGCTGTGTATCTGCATGGAGATATAGCAGTTGGGATTTGTGACTCATAATGGGAAGGCTATCATGAAGAGAGAAACATCGAAAGTGAGAGAGAGAGAGAGAGAGAGAGAAAGAGAGAGAGTTTCGGAGGCTAAAGTTGTGAAGTCAAAGGAGAGAGAGAGAGAGGGTCATTGTACGTACGTCTTAGAAAGAAAAAAAGAAAGAAAGAAAGAGAGCGGTTGGATTCCCCCATTGGTACATATAAAAATATATACACATATTATTATTATATTATTATTATTATATATATTATAGTACGAATTTGGAGTACGTGGTTTGCATATTTGTGTGCATTAATTAAATCTACGGTGTTTGGGTGTTTGGGAGGATTCAGCTGATGCTTTGACCGGATCAATCAAAATGGGGATGGAGGGGGGGGGGGGGGGGGAGGGTGTTCAAACTCAGACGTCGTCCGACATAACATTGTCAGGGGAGGGCGAGAGGTCGCGTTCGCTTGAAGATGCATCATTCATGCAGGACGATGCACATGTTATCATCGCTATAATTCTCACCAATGCTTCTTATTACTAACCTGTATTATTGTTTCTTTACACTTTTTGAATTCACGGGTCGTCCACACACCTCCGTTCCTGCACTATTCCCTCGCATAAAACAACCCTTCCCAATAATTCTCTCTGCCCGTTGTTTTATTATTGTCGCAACCACTTTTCTCTCTCTCTCTTTTCGCTATCCTCTCGTGTTGTTATTAATGTATATAGGCAAAACATGAATATAATTAACCATTCCTGCAATTAATTCAGCTGCCTTTGAATAAAATATACCCAAATTTTTATCGTCTGCATGCTTTATTGCTATCTTCAATTTATATTATAATTTTGGATGATTATTGATTTTAAATGTAACATTTTAACAAAATGATTTGGGATATTCCTTCGGAATCATATTCTAAATATTTACACGAGTTGCAACAAATGATAGATATATATATATCAAGAAAAAGAAGAAGAAGAAGAAGAGAGAGAGTACTCATGGAATTATCTAATTAAATTGGCAATTTACTTTTTTACACAGTACTGAAGCAAATTAAATCTTGAGTTAATTTGAATCCAGATGCCAGTGTCTATCTATCCGTATAATAATCTTTTATTAGAGCAATTAATTGATTCACAGGGTGTAATTTTGCCTTAATTTTATTTAAAAAATTTAAATAATCCAACGTGGTTGTGCAAACTAATATGCATTTGGACCTGATTGGGGTTGTGCCACCGAACCCAAGTGTCCGTTTGTAGCATTTTCTCTGCAAGTGGGGGAAGGAGAGTGGAATGTACGTAGCAACGACTCAATTAAGGGCCATTGCTCATATAATAAAGCCTTTTGGTGATGTTGTTTTGTGCTAAAAAGTCCTCACATAAGTGTATGATCAAAGCAACCTTTGTATTGTTTATGGGATGGGGTTTAGATAAGGATGGATATATATATATATATATGAATGGTAGTAGGAGAGCCTCGAATGCTACTTTACACACATAATGTGTTTATGTGGGACTTATTATTATTATTATTATTAGTGAAGCATGATATTTGGTAAACTAACCCCTCTTCTTCTGCTTTGGTTTTCATTAATGATTGAGCTCTTTTATGTTTACGTGTTAAACATGCAGTTCCTTTCATTTGCTTTGCATGCCCAATCGAAGCGCTTCTCCTAATTAAATCAAACAGTAAACCATAAATGAGTACTTGAGTTAATTAGGTAAACCATTTATGTGAGTTGCTCTCAATTGCTTATAATTACTGCTAGTTCGTCATGTGCTAAAATCTCTCTTTTTTAATAGTTTAATACAAGATAGGTATATAACTATTATACATGGCTAGACCATATATATTTCCTTTTGGTGGTTTACTTAAAAAATAAAAAAATAAAAAAAACTCTTTTGTTGGTAGGAGGAGTTAATGGGTTTTGTGGGCGATCGAGCCTAGCTAGACTTATATATTGGACTAGATATACCAAAGCAACCTGCACCACAGTACGTGTCTCCAGAATCAAATAAACTAATGGGGCTTGTCCTTCTTGTCTTCTTTTTTTTAAAAATAAAAAATTGAATCTGCCATATACGTTCCATGTTCCATGCATATTTAAAAGAATTTTCTAACACCTATTTGTATGAAGCTTAAAATTGGGACAATCAACTGCACATTTAAATATATATACACGAGAGCTCAAATCCCATATCTCAAATTTATCTTGAAATATTTAGTTACTGAACCAGTAAATTAGCAGTGGTATCATAAAATGCTAGATTATGATTATGATTATCTTTGGGAGGAAATATATATATATATATATATATATATATATATATATATATATATATATATTTAGAGTAAAATAGTATGCCGCCGATTCATTCAAGAGCACAATGAACTAAGTTACAAATAGAGATAACTCGATCTCAGCCGAAAAAGAATAAAAAAAATAACACTTAAATGAATAGGCCGGGAGGGAGTTGAAAGTTAGAAGCTATGGTATACTTTAGTTATTCCCGAACTAATTAACTAACGTGGTCGGTAATATATAATTCTCAACATTGTCATTTTCTTTCTTTGCTAATTACAATGTTTGGACGGTTGAAAATGGTGGTTAGATACAAACAAACATCATGTACCTTACTAGATCTGGCCATTCCAAAAATTCAAAGCTCCACTAAGAAAGTTTCAAATCAAGTATATATGCATCTATATATGCACCCGTAGAAATTTTCTGATAGGCATATTCAATATTATCCAAAATTATTTAATCATAATTGTATAACATCACGTAATGAGTCCACAAGGCAGGACAACCTTACAGAAAAAACGAATATAGCAAGAGACACGGACAGTGAGTGGTAGGAAACGTGGACTTGAACAATGAGTTTTATATGACGCAACTTCTAATTATTTTTATTTTTAATAATAATTATTATTATTAATAAAGTAAAAAACTACTAATAATACTGGTGCTCGCCAATACTTCACCAGCATCATACTGTAACTGTAAAGCATATGGTCAAATCCAAACTCTAATTATCCAAAATTAGTTTCAATTACTATCAGGAACCAAGCTTGGAATTATGGACAAATGTTAAAGGAAACATGCATTCACTCAACCGAAAAAAATTACGCGCATGAAAGTATATTCTAACCCCACACCAAATTGTGAGTCACATGTGACCCACAAATTAATCAAGTCGAATCCTGCAAAGATTTTGACTCTTTAGAGAAGGGACAAACCAAGCTAAAGAATGATCAGCTCTCGCCATTATCATTTATTCAATTCTCTTCTCATTAATCAATTTGAGCACATAAATGTCACACTTGTCGAACGAACAAACGAGGAAATTATTGTAGCTACGAACCTGTGAATAACTTTATTTTTTAAAAATATCTAAAGAGCTTAAAAATCTAACTATAAATTATGTGACTTAATTAGTTAAGGCATATCATAATTATACTAGTGCTTTCAAATATTCCAATTCACTATATCATATATAAGTTGATAGGTTACAATAAATGTTAAATCACAGTAATATATTGTATCACAATTCATACATGGCAAACTTTATTTGCGAAGGCAATCCGAAAATATAATATATCAAAAAAATTTATATTCTTTTTAAATTTGCAGTGGGCGGTAAATTTGAATCTCAAAATAATAATGAACAGTGAATTTAACAGTGAAAATGTCCAGAAGCCTTGCCGTACTCGACATAGATAAGAAGAAAAAGATCCTACGACGTACAGGCAGTGTTGGATCAAGTAAGAAAATCTAGGGTCCAAGCCGTGCGGGTACAAGTTTTTTGTATCACAATGTTGAAACCTTAACCAAAGAGAGAGTGCTGGGCCAGCCCTTCAAAAGTAAAAAAAATAGGCCCCTGCGGCTCCCTCCCATCCTAGACAGACTAGACAGGGCTCATACCTGAGATTTGCCCTCCAGTAAAAAATCAGGTCCAGAATCTCAAGGTGCTCTCACACTACCACTCCTATACCACTAATAATAGCCGCATGCAGACTCACCTCCTTGATATTTTTTAGCTTTCAGATTCCCCTGCAGTTTCTCCAACGCATATTCTACCTGCCCAAACCTCCTCTCTCTCTCACACTTTTTTTTTTTTTTTTTGAGGGAAAGTCAGCATACTGCCGCTTCATTCATTGGAGGGATGAATTCAGCTACAAGGGTCAAGACTGTTGGCTATTTATTTACGGATTAAAAATAGGTCTAACTCCTGCCCGTGACAATAGGCTCAGTAGACTAATAAGTTAAGTTGGGTGAGCCCAATAAGTTGAGTAGGGCTGCGCTCCACAATAGACCTAACGGCAAGAGGCCCAACAATAGACCCAACGTCCAGGTGGGTTGCGTTCCAACCAAATGGTCCACCAGACAGACGCAAGGGCGCTCTCTCACACATTTTTTTAAACACAAATTTTATTCAAAATAGAAGGAAAAGAGAAACAGAAGAAAGAAACTGAGAGGGTAAAGGATGCCAAAAAATACCTCAGTTTCAGCATATATATTTTTGCTGAATGGAGTTGGCCATTGAGAAGGTCAAAATGAAACTACTGTTTGGAAAAATGTAGTTGTAGTAGACCATTTCTGTAAGCCTGCTTTTAGGTGTAAGCCTGCTTTTAGGGTGTGCATCCAGTTGCCTTTTTTCTGTCTTACAAAAACAGCAAATGAAACTAATATAGAAGTCAAGAAGAGCAATCATGCATGCCTATAGATGAGACATTTAAGAGATATCTTTATGTATATGTCAAATGTAATTTTTGTCATGGCAATAGAAATTCCATGGTTATGTTAATTTGTCCTAATATAATACTTAAAACTGAAAGAGTACTTTCCACCAGTAATTTGGAAGAAATTTCCACAATTTTTACCAATATAAAAATGCTTGTTTTGCTTTTGATTAGATAAGCATATTCAAGATAAAATGATGTAATAAATAATCTTAGGTTTAAGTAAGTATACGGACAAAAGACAAGCCCTAAGCTCTGTTTTGAGATGCCATGTTGAGTAACTTGGGAAAGTCCGGAGTATCTTCATACTCATAGTAGTTTATTGCAATGCAGGATTGCTTGCTATGATTGAAGCTACAGCAATAGCATCCGGTGGTAGTGGCGGGGCAAGTTTGCAAACAATATCCAATTGGGACAAGGTTCCACCAACAATCCCAGTGATCATCTTCTCACTGGTGTATCATGATATCGCACCCGGTAATTAATCAGCAAATTTATTATGAAATAGAGTAATAATTTTGTATAGACTGATGCTGAATTTATTTTCATGCAGTTATCTGTGCATACCTTGGTTGGGATCTTGCACGGATAAAGCTCTCGATAATGCTGGGGAGTATCGTGCCACTTCTTTCTTTACTTGTCTGGGATGATATTGCTCTTAGCCTCTCAAATTTTGATGGCTCTGATCCTCTTGACATGCTAAAGATGCAGTAAGACCTACAATCAAAATTGAAGAGGGTCAAACGCTACGATTTGTTAGAGATGTTAAATATAAAAATGGAGGAAGAGTTGGGAATTTGAAGGGAATCAAATATTCCATTGGCAAATTGGATGGCTTTTGATTGTTTTATACATGCACAACATGACAACCACATGCTTACTTTTGAAGGGATTTGACGAGAGTTCCTAACAGAAAACCAAAATAGAAACCACAGGCTGGCAATGTATAGATGTGCTTAAACCATAGGGGACATTTGAAATTTAACCTTTTCTTAGTTGACAACTATTATGCTCTATTGCCTATGAACGACATCGCTAACTTTCGAACATAATTTTCACCATCTATGAACATGGCCAATGAATAATATACTAGCTTTAAAAAAAAATTAGACTATAAACTCTTGATTTACCACTCAGGTGAAAACAAAAAAAAAGAGAAACTCCCAACTTCTCTATGTTTATGCGAATAACGAAAGTCACAGCTATAATTGCTTAAATAAAAGCCTAGATGCACTTAAAAGGAAGAAAAAGAAATAATTTAAACTTCAAGCATGCAATATAAAATAATCAGAGCTTCATTTGATTTCTTGATTAATAGTCTTACAAAAACCTTATAAAAAACTACTCAATTTACAAGCAATATAAAATAAGCAGAACTTCATTTGATTTCCTGGTTAATCATCTTATTAGGAAACCTTTAACTGAGACAATTTAACCAATCCTTAAATAAAAACAAAACTTTTCAAAATAAGATTCTATTTAATGCTTTAATACATATCAAGTTACTGTACCTCTCTAAAATAACAATGTCTAGGTTAATAAGAAATTAGCATATATGATATCTTGTTTTTTCAGTGATATTACTAATATTGTTCTTGTTGAAAATGGAGTAGCATGTCACTGATGGTAGTGACATTTTCACTTCTAGCAGTTGGCACATCAATGATCGGAACTCTCCTCGCAGTCTCTCGGTTCTTTATTGAACAGCTTATTAATCTCTTCGGTGCACCATCAATTCTATCACCAGTAAGTTAAACTAATCCAGTGACAGTGTTGACTATATCATCATACTATTAGATAACTTCATAACTTAAGTCACAATTTTCAATCATGCAAACATCATACCAAGCTCATCTAAATTTGTATTTTGCCCTTCAAGATAATGTGCACTTCATCACCTAAATGCAATTGATGATAGTTTGTTGAATTAGAATTGGAGTTTCATCTGTAACCAAATCAAATCTTGACATGGATGTTTTGGGGTTTTTTCTATTATCTAGGAATCACAAGTCATATATGATGGTTTATGCAGGGAACGATAAAAGATGATTGCATTGATGGTGCTGTAGAAGACAAGGATACACATTATAATGCAAAGAAATTGACGGACAACAATAAGCTCAGTATTGTGGCATCTACAATTGTGATTCTTCCTACTATGCTCATCTCAACACTCGTACCAAATGCATTTTCACTAGCGACCAATATTGCAGTAAGTGATTTGCATAACCATCAGCAAGTAAAATATAGATCTAGAAAAAAAAAAAAAACTGACGCATATATTAGGGATTTTCTATATTCGCATGTGTATGAAATATGAATTGTGCTGAGGTTCATAAGAGCTCTCTTTGTAGTTTTCATATTCTTATTATAGTCCCCAGTATTGTTAATTTACAACTATCAATGTACCTAACATACACTTGATACAAAGATACCCCTATACCTGATCAAACAAAGTTTGAACATGACATCCAAATAACAAAGAAATCTCATTTGCATTCAAGTGCCTTTCAAATCTGCAGATATCTCTACTCATGTAAGGGAAATTCAATATGAGTGTCAAGTGTATATTTATATATCCGCAAAAATTCTTGAATTCTTCAAAAAAAAAAAAAAACCCCCCAACATTAGCCTTCCTAATATATTTCTACAAACAAATTAGGTTTTATATATAGCTCAAATGTGGTGGCGATTTAGCTGGTGTTAATACAAGGATGAGTGGAACATGTATAAAGGATAATAAAGAACCCATTTCAAATTTACGGTCCTAGTATGAAATGCTTTAGGACGAATGCAATAGTGAAGCCTAAGCATATCAGTATGAAGATATTGCTAATTTGGATTTTGTTTGCATTGTTGCTCTCCTTTATCAAGCAAAAGCATATTATTCATAAGAAATCAGTTCTCCTTCATTGATTTTCTAAATAAATGCAAAAAAAATTATGTTCTGATACTACTTTGTAGGGTGGTTATTGCATGATGATCTTGTACGGCATTCTTCCACCAATGATGGCTTGGCCAATGCATTTTAGGATGTTCGATGTTGCGCTGCAGGAAGCGAAAGATTCCAAAGATGAGAATAAAAAAGTAGTATTATCAAGCACCAAACCTATACTCATCGGAATGGGATTATTTTCTATTATAATAGTAATGGAGCAAATTTTGCAGGATCTAGTTGTTCTGGACTCATATTTATTTTCTTAGAGCACGACGGAGAAAAATCATTCTCTAATTCTGCCTGTAACGCCGACAAGTTATCGAAAAAAATATATATGAAGCATATGAGTATATTACTGATGTAATGCCCCTGAGACAGATAAATAACTGCTTTGCACAAAACAGATCAAACCAAACTGACAGGAAGAATACAGTACCGATGTTGAACCAAATTATGCAATAAAATCAAGTATCATATGCAGTGCATCAAGTACAAATGCCACTCAGGAGAACCAGAAGAGAAGAAGCATAGAGCTCATTACAAACAAGGGGAAACAGAAGTTTCCATCGATCGATCACCTCTTCATCAATTCATCATAGACGATCAAATCCAAATACGATAGAAGCCTAAATCTGATGCACAGTGAACTGATTCAATTAAACAGATAGGTCAGATAAAACACTGTTCGATTAGAGAAAAGCTGAGGCCAGATTCGAGAAACCAGTAGGTAATAAAAACGAACAGATTCGAGAACTGGAAAACTCAATCCCCATTACGATCATAAAAAAGCAAAATTAAAAGATCGATACAAAGTCAAATCAACACAACGATTCGGAGGATGCGTTTGCATGTGGGAGGATGAATACCTTTCGCCGGAGCGTAATGCTTCGGATGCGAAGATCTTACGCTGAACGAAGGAGGCGGAAGCGCGGAGGGTAAGCAATTCCCGGTTTCTACGGTGATGACTGATGAGAGCCACGGGGCTTTTATAGAAAAGGGAGAGAGGGGCTTTGGGCGGGTGTTTCTGAAAATCAAACCCGATATGTATAAGCATTTTCTGCAAAATCTTTCCTAACTCTGTAACTGTAAGCGGGTGTTTGGTTCTATAATAAAACTCTATAATTTTTTATAATTAATTAAATAATTCTTTCAAAAATATATTTGCATAGAATTTTTTTTTCAAATAACTCTATGGTTATTTATAGTTAATCAAATGATCCTCTTAAAAATACATTTACAAATATATATATATATATATATATATATATATTGCCAATTGAGCGTCAGAGTGATGATTTTTCAAAATGCGATAAATTAAATGATTCATCATCTTTAATAAATATATATATATTATTACTATTCGTTGTATTCATATTTCTATTTTACGCGCTCTCATTTCTCTTATCTCTTCTCTTTTATATTAATTAATAAATATTAACAATTTAGATATCTTAAAAATTTATCCATATAATAACAAACTGAATAATAACTCTCTTTCTTCTCTATCTTTATATTTTATTTATATTAAAAACGATGAATGATTCACTAATTTTTGTAGGGTCCTAAAATTTACCTAATTATTTCAAAATTTTCTATCTATTATTAAGCAAAATAATAATAATAATAATAATTTTCATATATATATTTTAAAAAATAATTTTGTTTATAATTTTTTTGAGAAACCAAGTAGCGTATAATTCTTTATCAATCCGGTTCAACAGCATCGAACCGTGGCCCGGCCGATTATCGATTCCGCACTCAAGCCATACTGTCTCACACGCAACAAAGAAACGGTTCTCTTCGCGCGACTCGACACGAATCTTTCTCTCCCTCTCCTCCTCTGTCCTCTCTCCTCTCATTTTCTGAAACAGTGAAACACCGAGAAGAGCAATGACCACTCGGATCGCCGGGTCGCTTCGGACTCGACTGGGCCGCCGCATCCTCTCCGCCGCCGCCGCGCCGCCGCGCTCCTCCGCCTCCGCCTCCGCCGCCACGCCGACGCCGACGCCGACGATCGGTTCCAGGAGCCTCGGAGATATTCCGCCCACGGTAAAACCCAAAACCCTAGAACAAGATCGATGTTTGCGACACGCGTCTTTAGATTTCGCTGCATCGTGTTGTATGCATCAACAATAAGTTGGGTGTGCAGGGTGTTTGATGAAATGCTAATGGGGCTCATATGCGTCGAAATAGCTAAGTTACTTGCTGGTAAAAGCTGGTCTGATTCAACACGATCAAATTTATGTATTTAAATGCTTGATTGTGGTTGTTTCTGTTTCTCCTTTGCAACTATGGTGCAGACTTTGTTTTATAACCAAACTTGTCTTCCTTCAAAAAAAAGAGAGAAAGATTTTAGTTCCTTAAAATGAGAATAATATGGAACGATTGAAATGGTTGCATCAGGTTGATGTAATTATACTGATCTGTGTAACATCTCATGAAGATTTTAGTCCCGATCTGTAAGATTGAATTTTGGGACACGTGACTTTCAATATTGGTAGATAGTGTTCGTTGATTTAGTTGGGTAATGGGTTATGAACTCTGGGTGCCTATTAATTTTTTTGCGAGGATTTTGATTATCTTGTCTGGGATTCGTAGAACATGGATTGTGTCAGTTGACTGGCTTGTTGGAATATAGAATTTTTCAGAAACCCTATGCTAAGATTTTTTTTTTCTTTTAATATTTGTTTTGTGCAATACCTTATGTTTGCGTTAGTTCTTATTACTCTAAAGTAACTGATCCTCTTCTTTCTTCTACTGCAGGATGTAACAAAGGCCGAAGGTCAGTATTTATTGTTTATAACAAGTTTTAAGGGTCCATTTTGTTTTCTTTCTTTGATGTATATATTGTAAATATTACAGTTCTATAGGGTCCGTTACCACCTTCCAAATTTATTTTGAAGTTTATTGAAAAGATAGGGGTCCCGCCAAAAACACCATCCATTTTGGATGGCTGTTCTCAGGAAAACAAGTTACTGCTGCTTTTCTTCTTTATAGTACAAAATAGGATTTATTATTTGAGACATTAATCTTTACTGAGAAGCAGACATTTCTTTCCTTCAAGCTCTAGGGTTATATCTATTTACTTTCCTGTAACTAGTAGTTGTCAATGTCAATCCACATGACATCTTTTGACGGTTTAGTGAAAATATACCATGAACTTCATCCTGATTTATAAAGTACTTGCTTAACTCTTACTGCAGAACTTGCAGAAATCATTCGACAAGTGAGTAATCAGCATTTCCCCAATTCACTTTTCTTCTCTTCTATTCTATCAACTTCTAGTGAATTTTGCCATGTGGCTGCAATAAGATAACTGGTCTGTTTTGTGGATTAAAGAAATTTAATCAGATCCTGAAATATAAGGATTTAGTTTGCAGGGAGGCTGTTCATAAGTGACCTCACCAGACTGTTCGTTAGTGACCTCACCATATAGGCAGTGTTAAGAATACATTATTTATTTATTTTTAATATATTCTAGGTGTTGGCTCTACCAACATGGAAACCTAGGAAGAAAGGGGTTTCTGATCTTTTGCCTTATATATCTATTGTCAGTCTTCAATTTAGTTTCTGTAGAAGGGAAACATCTTCAAAACTTCTAATTCCTGTCATTTTAATGGCCCATCATGGCATAATGAGCTTTGAGGATCTAGGCCCAATGATATAGTCAAGCTGATGACAGGTTTTAAAATCTATTACTGTTTCTATTCTTGAAAAATCAGGGACAGTGCAATCGATTTGATCACTAGGTTGGTCGATTGGATTTGTTGGTTAGTCAGCTATTTACATGTGAAATTTTTTGTCATATTTCACCTTAATTTTGCATCTGTAATATTTCTGAGGCATATCTGTTCCTGAAAATTCCATAGAGATTAGTGAATGAAAGTTGGACCCATGAGGATTTGGTCGATTTTCTCAATCCGATTTTTTCTAGATTAAGTGGATTCCAACGGCCATTGATCCTTTTGCAGGATTCTTGGTTTCATCAAGAGACCAGTTGAGACGGTATATGATCAACAGATGGTCTTCACATTTTCTTAGTAGTCACCATGGACGGCATCGGTTGTTTCCCTCGTTAGTAAGAACATGTGCAGCCAATTATTCTACAAATCGATCAAATCAAGCACCAAAAGAGGTTTGTGGTTATTGATAATAACAATATACATATATTGCTTTTCTTCAGCTAGCTGTGTGACATCTGTTATTCAATTGCTTCACCTACATGTTCCTTGTTCATGTGGAAAATTATATATATTCAAATTCTAACAATCAGTGAGATTCGTGATTCACAAGAGTTGTAAATGGCAATTGAATATGAACAATGAAGAACGAGGTCAAGTAGCATATTGTCTATTCGTCCTTACACTATAGAAAAACATGTTGACAAATATTTGTTCTCTGATATAGAATTTATCCTAATATAATGGGTTATTATGTGAAGTGGTGATATTTGCAGTGTTAGTTTGGAGCGAGAATTCACCAGCAGCTGTTTATTTATCATGTGATTTCTGGTTGGATTATGAATTCTTTTGCTCGACTTGATATGCCATACAGCCAATAAGTAATACCTGTTTTTTCCAGTTTTAAATTTTAGGCTTGAGGAGGTCTTGCCAGACCTGCCCCTTTGAACATATAGTTGCTGCTATTTGCTGCTTACCCACCATCTGTACACATATTACGGGTATGCTGGAAGCAGTCTTTATTCTGTAAAAAGAAAATTGTTTTGTAATTACATGTTTCACTGTTTTGGGATGAAAATAAGTTCTCAAGCTGGCAAATAGGTAAAAGAGATAACCCTTTACTGGTGATTGTAGAAAGAGTCAAAAACTGCTAATAGTTTTCAGATCACCTAATTACATCTTTCAGGTTCCAATTTGTCCTTCTGTAACAGTGAAATTTATGTGGATTTTCAGCTTTCGGTCTCACCACTCATCTTTTGTTTATCACATTAGCAAGCATTGTTCGATCTTTTTCATTCACTGTTTCGTGTCTTTCATGGTTTTGATTGTGCCCTTGCAACTATAGGTTGCATCATGCTCATACTGTTATAATGGTACATTAGTTATTAACATCATATTGTCTGATCCTTCTCTCAGGAGAGAAAAGATATATCCACTGTGGATGATCCCTTTGATGCTCCGACATATAATATTCCAGAAAAGCCAGTGACATTTGCCGAGGGTGCTTCATACAGTGTAGTGATACTAGCTGGGCTGGGCATAGCGGCCTTGGCTGCCTATGCGGTTTTCAAAGAGCTCATCTTCGAGCCAAAGGAGTAAGTTTTCTGTTCTTTTAAATGCTAGTAATGAGAGAAACTTTAAATGTCTGAAATAGGAATAACAACTTAATTTTCAAATTTCTTCCTTCTGATGAACAAGTAAAGATTAAGAATATATGAAGAATGACGATATGGGTTAGACAATCAGGCAAGTGAGCATTGAGGAAGAAGATTTGGAATATACTTTAGAGAGGAGAGAAAAATAACTTGCTGAAGTTTTAACTTTATTTATCAAATCTTGGCCAGACATATAAAGCTATATCTGCTTTTCGATCTTTGAACATCGATATAGACTAGCTAATGTTATTCCTAACACACAAAAATTGACAAAGAAAAGAGGCTGAAGGTGTCCATATCCCTGCACTGACTGCCTTTCTCTTTCTCTTTATCCCTTCAGCTTATAGGTTAAAATTGAAGAAAAGAAAGTTTAGATTTCTCTGTTGGTAATTTTGAAGTGCTTCTTGTCTACAATTTCTTATTCATTTAGTTGTTAAACAAAAGTTTTCTGATGCAGTTGCTACTATTTTTTGTTTCCGTGTAGGTACAAAATCTTTGGAAAGGCTCTTGAAAGGGTTCAGAAGGACAATCAGGTCTGCGGAATGCTCTATGTTTTGCCCGTTTTTGATCTATCTACCATATAGAAATAGATGCTTGTTTTTTCACTCTGTTTTATATTATCTCCCCCATAATGTTAGGTAACAGTGAGAATTGGCTCCCCTGTTACTGGATATGGGCAGGAAAGCAGAAATCGTGCTGCTCGGCAGCGAATTCCAAATAGGATTTGGACCGATGAGGATGGCGTCGAACATGTTGAGGTAGCCTTTTGTTCAAAAACCTCCATTTGATCTTTAGAACTCACCTTCAAGTTACAATTTTTTTTTTTCTTTTAAACTTCAACTATATTTCCTTGTGGGAAAAAAGGCTGAAGCATACGGGCACCTAAGGTGCAGGTAGGGGATAATAGGGGGGTGACTCGAGTTGCTCCTCTTATTCAGCCTTACAACCAAAAAACAATATTTGGAGTAGTTATTCTAGTAACAGGTTACTCTGGGATGAATACAATTCTTGTAAAAGTGTTACACTTGGAATCTTGCTATCCTCTTGCTTTAGGCCTGCATATCCTTGTAGTTATTGTTGTTATTATCTAACATTAAATCCATTAAATCTATCCCTATAATCATCAAAATCTTCCCTTCAGTCGAGAATCAAGCTTGACTTTGTTCTTGGTTATCCTCGGCTAGCAGGATAATCTAAGCAAAAAAAAAAAGGTGGATGATCTTTTGCTGGTAAACACAAAGATCATGATTGATTCACTCATCTCTATGCAGGTAAACTTTTATATTCGCGGACCCCATGGTGCGGGAAAGGTGTACGCGGAAATGTTCAAAGATGGTGAGGACAAGAACTGGAAGTTCACATACCTAATAGTTGAGATCAAGTCTCCGACCCAAGCACAGTTGATGCTAGAATCCTATGTACCCGCTTAGGATTGGGGGGATGCTACGGTGTGTACACTAAATCCTCATCCCTTGGGTTGTAAAGGGTGAGTTCAACATCGACTATAGATTTTGCCCCATGGTGATCTAAATTTGTCCTTCCATTTTGATGAAATTTTGAGTTCTTCTTCCTTTTTTTCATTTAATGAGTTTGGCCTTGATAGTTGAGTTAGCAGGGCTCATAATTAAATTGAAGCAATCGACCATCTCCTGGTATGTTTGCTTCTCCACTTTCTTCTCGGACCTTGGATTGAGACCTTGGGTGTTGATCTTTTTCTTCTTTTTGTCCCATTAAAATAGTTCTTCGGTTAGTTATAAGATGGGGTAGTGAAGCTAACATGAGGTTGTCTAAGAATAATAGTTCACAATGTGTTTTATTTTTTTCTTTTGATCACCTGGGTGGCTGAGGACTTTGTCCTAGTGAGTACTCACCTTTGTCATTTGTTTACTGCTGTATCTACTAGTGATGACTTTTTAAACAGGAAAAAATAGTCACCCAAAAATTGTTTATGTTGAAAGCTTTGCAAGTTACACTATCATTTTTTTAAAATTTAAAATTATCATATTATATATATTTTATTCATTGCATTTATGATTGATCGACTCTATCATTTGAACATGTATATAAAAAGCAGCCACACCCTGAATTATTTCTGTGTCTGCGAGAGCATGTATTTGAGAGGCTTAAATCCAAAACTACTGCTTCGGAAATCAACGAAAGTGTGAATGAAAAGCTCT
Organism: Tillandsia leiboldiana; assembly: GCA_029204045.2. Classification (NCBI taxonomy): domain Eukaryota; kingdom Viridiplantae; phylum Streptophyta; class Magnoliopsida; order Poales; family Bromeliaceae; genus Tillandsia; species Tillandsia leiboldiana. The sequence goes on along the minus strand of CM055069.1, from coordinate 48,195,737 downwards.
TTTGTCATATTAAAAGGCTTGGACCGATCCAGAAGCTGAAGCCTTTGCAGCAGATGCGTGCTTTACATAATCAAATTCAAATACCTTCAAATATATTCTCTCTCTCTCTCGCTATGTTGAACAAACTGCTATGAACCATATTATTATTATTATTATTTTATAAGTTTGGGATTCTTGTATTTTACTTGGTACAGCACTCGGTCAAGGCTATAATCTAGATATAGCATATCCAACGTGTCATTTCTATTTCATTAACATATTTTTTTTATGGTTCCTCGTGCGAGCATAATTTTGTGGAATCAAAAATAGAAAAAATAGGACGTTTGGCCAGAAATTTTTTGACCAAATGTGGCTGCGAACAACCGTAATTTTAGGGAGTTTTTCATTATTTTTTTACTCCTAAAAAAACATTTTGCATTTTCACAAATTTGAATTTACATGGACTCATCAAACAACCAATATTTTTTTGTATCTCCAGTTGCGTAATGAACATTATCTAACATCCACATTGGCTTTTAAGAGGGAATTAGTGTTATGTTGTACCACTTTTTGTGTTTGGCATAAAATATTGACCTTTTTTCTGGTTTCAGTTAATATTTTTCTGTGTTATATATATATATATATATATATATATGAACATGATAACAATTACTCCCCACCCCCCAAAAAAATAAAAACACTTGAAGCAGTATTTTGTGCAAAAACTAAACGATTTGCATGTAAATAAAAGCTTCAGATGGATAAATACGCAAAGATCCCGAGAACGGTACGGCACACAAAGAGGAAAGGAGTCCGGTCGCTACTCGCTAGTTGACCGTTTCATTCCCGCATTGTAGGATCCGGTCACCGTCCGATCAATACGGTCTCTTATCCTCACCCGCTCTATATATATATAAACCCCTTTCATTCCCATTCAATTCCCTCCACAACCCTCTTCTCTTCGCCTTCTCACCTTCTCTCCTCCTCTCATTTCTATGTGGGTAATTGGCCTCATTTCCCCGTTCTAGTGCTACACACATTCCTCGAGTACGCGACAATTGGATCGTTGGGTTCTACTTATTAATGCAGATGAAGTATTTGAACGATGGCCTGACCCAAAATCCCGAGCCGCGGCCGCGGAGGTCGAAGAAGAAGGCGCGGGCGCAGCGGGGGGGATCAATTAGCTATGGCTCGCCGCCAATAGCAGGGTCCGAGCGGGGTGTCTCGTTCACCACCTTCAACATCCTCGCGCCCATCTACAAGCGGCTCGACGATGAGGTAAAGCATTCCTATTGGATCATATGAACTGTTTTTGATATCTTCCTAGCTAGCTTGGTTCCTTACTGTAAAAACTTCAAAATGGTCCTGCCTTATAGATGTTGCTGTGCATTTCCGCACAAGTGTTCTATGGTTGTATTTGTATCACCGTTTCTATTTTCTGTAAGTACCTTGTGTCAATCCTGTCATAATCAGCACGCGTGCAACACGCACTGCCGAATTCCTGACAAATTTTCGGGAGTCGATTGTTCCGGTCAGAACCCGATACAAATGTAACCATAGGGCATTATTGATGTAAGAATGCGCTACCGTTAGGACCTCTTTTGAAGTTGAACTGTAATGGCATTTGCTTTTGTTAACAGTCCCCCCCCCCCCCCCCCCCCCCTGCTGATTTTTTGTGATGGTATCAGAATTGTAGGGAGAGCCAGTTCAGAGCCTGTTGGTTGAGCAGGAACCAGAGAATAATAGACCGGCTGTTAACAGATCGTTCGTCCATAATTTGCCTCCAAGTGAGATTGATTGATTCCTGTGTCTTGATTTCAATTTAGGAATTGGCGGTGCAGTAACATAATGAGATTGCCGGTTTGTTAACTCGTCTGCTATATGTTTCTGCAATTTGTTTTAGGAGGTGTGGTTGGGGAATGATGAGCTTGTTGATATGTATGATAAGAGGCTTGGAGATGCCGGCTATCTCACTTTCAAGCTCGCTCGTACCAATAATCGCGGCGATGGTATGTTCAGCCTTCTTTCTTCATACTCTTCTGGATACATTTTACTATGTATTTCTATAGTTTGCATTGTTTCTTTTACTTACTTGAACATGCGATGTTCTATGCATTGCAGATTTTGCCCCTATTTTTTATTTTTTGGGTAATGGATACTAACGATTTGCGATTAAAAAAATCTGATAACGATGGGTTAAATCATCTCTTTCTCTCTCGAGCTACTATTTTCAAGAATTGATAATTGACGGACCAAAATATTTTACAAATACATGCTTGCATGATGGAAGTCTACAGCATTGTTTAATGATTTGTATTCCCAACTCTGCTCTGCATGGAACTAAGTCAAGCCTCATAGGAATACTGGTATAATGAGTGCTTAAATAGATTTTCTGCTTACATAGATTACACCTATTTTGTGCAGGTCTATTGACTGCTGTACATAGAGACAAATTTAGAGTTTTAGATTATAAAGAGCTTCTGTTTAATGATTTTGGAGATCGCGTTGCTCAGCTATTACATGTTGAGTCAGTTGAACCTTTCTGGAAGAATCGAAGCAACGGCATTCAACAACAAATAATCATTCTGAATACCCATTTGTTATTTCCACATGATTACAGTCTTTGTATAGTTCGTTTGAAGCAGGTAACGTGATATTCTCGCACAGAGTATATTATTTCAGATCCTTCATATATATCGCCTGAAAATAAAATATTCACATATTTATCCCTGCATTATCTTAATTTCCTTGCATAGCCTTCAAAAACTTTCAATGCTTATTGTATACCCTTGCACTACCAAATGCATGTCTCTGAAAAACTATATCTAATACAAAACCAACTTTCCCCCATGAATTAGATGACTCAACCTACGCAAATTTTTCAAAGGAAATATAATTTCAACGAGCATGTACGGAAATTCAGATCCCACAGTGGTTTAACATGGAAATAGATGATTTTGCAGAAATTTGAATGTCAAAGATCCTTTTTATTTTTCTTGGGTCCATCAACAATTTGCTAGTAGTTCCTTGTAATTCTGATTGTATTTCACGTGACAGGTGTACAAGATCCTTCAGTACATAGAATTTTATCAGAAAGAAAATAAACTTGGCCCTATTCCTATTATACTCTGCGGGTGAGTTTGTATAACAATTTTGTACTTTTTCAGCTTTCTCTGATCTATTTTGAACAGCATCACAATATTTATTTTCTATTCTTCATCACAGGGACTGGAATGGGAGTAAACGTGGACATGTTTACAAATTCCTTAGGTCCCAACATTACATGTCATCATATGATACTGCACATCACTATACGGACGGTGATGCAGATGCCCATAAGGTAATTAAAGCTCAATGGTTATATTATGCGTAAGCCTGAGAAAAAGAAGATCCTGTCGTCATTAATCTTTCTTCTTCTTTTTTCACTTTTTCTCTCTTTTGTTTCTTTCCCCTATGTAGTGGGTCAGCCATCGCAATCATAGAGGTAACATATGTGGAGTCGATTTTATATGGCTCCTTAACCCCAATAAGCATAGGAAACCCCTGAAAACTAGCTGGAATGAAGCTGTTTTTGGGATCATTAAGGTAATCTTTTTGCTTTTCCAGTTCACTGCACAGTATATTTTCATTTTGTGCGCTCTGGTGCAGCTTGGCCAAATATATTTTTTTATCTTAATTATGCACATGTTATACAATTTAATGATTGACATTTATGAATTCAGAGTGCTTAACATTCTTGGAATAAAAAAAGAATTTAATGATAAATACTGAGTAGGTTTTAAAATTTTTTTAATCAGTCATGGTGGGTGAGATATCTCTAATTCTACTTATTTAATTGCATCTAGGGAAAGATAAAATTGAGATTTGTAAAGTAGCAGTTCTACAGAGACGGGGGCTATTAACGTCCTATTGGCCTGTAGGTTTCTGGCCAAGTTTGGAGTGCGCCTGTTAAGAACATAGCTTTTGAGCCGAAGCCCAACTTATTCTCTTTAGCTGGCTTAACTTGAATCAACATGTCACAGTATGGCAATCCTTGTCTAGAGCTATTCTCAAACAGGTCAAAATAGTGTAAAACATAGATTTTCCTATCTTATCTGATGATAATGTTCTCAGTAAAGTTTGACAATCTTGGGGAGGAGCCACTGCTCTATGTACTGTAATACACTAACAGAGATTAATACGTATTTTTCTTTGGTCATATTTCTGTGACTTGTACAAATTGCCTTTTCCTTCGAGATTATGTGTGTTTTCTGTTATGACATTAGGCTCCCTTAGAATTGAAAATAACAACTTGATATTTGTTTTTTCAGTATCTTCTTCGCGCAGCGTCCCTTTCGGAGGAAAATGCATTTGCCCTTCTAAAGGCAGATAATCCGGGTGATTATGTTTCATATCCAAGCTTCTCTCAGGCAATGTGTCAGGTAATTATTGTTTTTCACTCAACAGTCAACACACACCAATTTCTGAAGCTACTGGAGAAAGAATGGCTATTTACATTTTAGTTCAAAACAGTTAGGCTTAACTGGCCATCCCAATGGCCTGAGTTTCCAAGAAACTCAGGATTTGTGGATTCAAGCTGACATTGATGGAAACGGTGCCATGGACTACGAAGAATTTCAGGTATAATAGCTTAAATTGGGTTTGAACATTGACTTATAGTATTCAATTTTCTCCTTGATTCTCTTTTAGTTCCAACTTGTGACATTTCACGATCTTCTAGACCTTTAATCACAATGAAAATCACAAAGGTCGCATGACTTAGTACGTCTAAATGAATTTTTCTCAAACCTCTGTTAATTGACCTTCTGCAGAAGAATATTTGGAGCCCTAAACGGTTAGAGCAACCAGATGAGAATTTCGATCAGGGTATTGATGGGGAGCTTAAGACAAATTCATTGAAACAGCAAGCCTTCGGTCTAAGTGTGAAAGATGCTGCCCTCTTCCCACCAGAGGTTGAGAAAGGAATCTGGCCTGAGAATTACTCTCTCTCTGATCATGCGCCACTAACTGTAGTGTTTTCTCCTGTAGAAGTTTCTTGTAGTTCTCCAGTTTGCTAAGCCCCTCTTATGATCGGGGGTGGCGAGAGAATTACATGTTTGTCATTGTAAAGATTGTATATTTATAGGTAGAGAAGATAGGATATTATCATAGAATATATGAATGGTCGAAAGATGATATACGAAAAATTAGGTAGGCAAATCACAATTTGGTTCCTAAAGTTTGACCCCTTTTCCCAATTTCACCCTCGAAGTTTCAATCCCAACTCTTTTAATCATTTGAGCTTGACTGTGATCTCTATTTCTTCTTCAAGAGTTTTAATTTTGACGTCTTGGTCCCTAAAGTTTGGCACAGATTTTACTTTCATACTCAATTTCAATTCTTAACAATTCAAACTGTAAAGAAGTGTTGATGTGTGGCATCTTTCCAAGGAAGAGTAATGGAAGAACTAGATTAGCATGCGAAACAAATTCAAGATATCGAATTGTCAGAATGGAAATTATGAGGATGAAATCAAAATTGGGGTAAAACTTCATGGACCATGTTGGTTATATTACATGTATGATATGTTGGTTCATTGCTTACTGATTTTTTACTTTACACAGTGTGACACAAACTAACTTATTGATGTGATATGTATCATATTCAAAGTCACGGCAGATGTGTATGTAGATGATACTTTCGCCTCTCCCTGCTGTGAAAGGCAACTAAGATGAGTACTTTTTGTGACTGAAAAACTATTAGTTACCGAAGAGAGGAGGAAATAATTTTAGCAGCAATTTGTTAGTTGGACTTGTTGAGTTACAGTGTATCGTTTTCCTGATCTGCGGTGGGAACGTATTTCTTTTGCCTCTTCATTTGTTTTTCCTCTTTGTTATTTTTTGTTCTTTCTGAGTAGGGCCTTGGTGGCCTGCCTTTAGTTGGTTGGTTCATTCTTAAATTATTGGTTTGTTCATCCTCAAATTAACACAGGAAAATAGTATCTATTCTTTATATATTTTGCACTGACCCTAAATAAAACAAAAGTAGAAATTAGAAAATCAACTGAAGGAACAATTTGACTCAGCTTCTCAGAGGATCTTTTTATTCTATAAGCAGAAAGTACAACGTCTCACAAGTAAAAATGACTGGGTTCACATCCGCGAGCTTCGTCGTCGAGCCCCTCCGCAGCAAACCCAGTGAAACAAGCCATTGCTGTAACTTGTAAGAGAGGCTTCAATGCAATTATGCAACAGGATGCAACAGGATGGTGCATAACGGGAATAAAAACCCTGAAGCAAGGTACTGATTAAATTAAGCAATCAGAGAGCAGCAGGTCCTTTTCAATCCAAATTAATACTATAATAATAATAACTTCATCTCTTCACCAAATCCCCACCCACTTTTAACTAACTGTTAAACAAAGGAGCCACCACATCTCAAATTGTAAAGTGTTATTCCACCAATCCCCATCCGCCTCCCTTGGAATGAAAGTCAACCCTACACTCAACCACCATGACAGCAAGACCTCCTCCTCCTCCTCCTCCTCCTCACGTGTTGATATGACCGAAATACCCCTGCTTCTTGCAGAGAAAGGTCGTCGTCAGCAGGGGCACAGTCGGCAGCTGGCACGGATCAGTTATGCCTTCCCCATCTAGATCCTCTGACAAGTGCAAGCTACAACACCACCCCAACAAACAAAAGGGAGAGATGGGAGAAAAAGGCCGAGTACCAACTCATATAGCATCGTCGTTCATCTCCGCAGCAGCGAAGTGAGAAATGGTTGTTGCCCAAAACTTGCAGAGGAGATGTTCGACGGAATGCCTCTGAGGCTCGGAGAGGAAGCTGTTCATCACCACCGTGAGCGGGCTTTCCAGAGAATCACCAGTTCAATCCTCAAATGCACGAGATGGCAGGTGGAGGAGACCACAGATCTCGTCAACTGCCCCTACCACTACCAGTGCGAGAGCGCGTATCCGGGAGACTACCCATCCTTTGTGGGCTTTTTGGTGCTTCTCTTCGCTGCAGCCTCTTTCATATCCACTCTATCATTCACCGTAATAGAGCTCAGAGGGAGAAGGACGAGCTCCGGCGCGAGAAATCTCAAAAGGAAGTATCTCGTGCCTTCCGGGCCCATCTTTCTCCCGTTCGTGCTCTTAATTCTCGCCAGGGGCCAGAGAATCAATACAATCTTTCCGCTGTCTCAACTGGGTCCTGCAGTGCTTCAGCTTCTCCAGGCCTCAGCTCTGGCCTTTAAGAACGAGTCCGACAAGGACGTCAGATATGCGGTGCTCGAGGCTTCGACTGTTTCCGGGATTCTTCATGCGAGCCTGTACTTGGATGCAATAATTCTACCTTACTACACGGGGATTGATGCTCTGAGCGGTTCCAGATTTTCCGGCGTGTGCCCGTCGTGCTTATGCAGGACACAGGCGCTGGTCGTCGGAGGGACGGAGATTTCGTATCGAGGATTGTCGAAAACTACTCTCCTGATCATTTTCGCGCTGTGCGCCAGGATGGTGAGCAGAATGTATGGAGACGAAAGATTCAGTTTGGTGGTCAAATCTGTGCTGGAGGGCGTAAGTTGGGTGTCTGTCGCCAGTGATTGTGTTTATGTGATGAACAACGGCCCAGAAGGGGGTGCTCTTTTTAGGATTGTGTATGGAGGGCTCTGCGTATTTATATTCCTCAATGTTTTTAAGATGGTGTATAGTTTGCTGGGCTGGGCGGAGAGAAGGCATGTTCATGTTCGGTTGGAATATGATGATGATGATGATACTTGTGATGATGAAATTGTTTGATATATTTTCTGTAAATTGCTAGCAACAACTATAGGCCTCTTGCAATAGGAAATTGATTCAGAGTTGGTGAAGAAGCATTAGAGAGAATAGAATTGTGTGGTCCAATGTTGTACAAACTTGCCAAATTTATGAAAAAAAGTTACTTTCTTTGGAAAAGAAGATGCGACTAATCATTATGCAGGGCATCGCTTGCGGCAGCTTCCCTCATGTACAAACAAGATAGTCTTTAGGAATTAGACTCACACATGACTATTAAAACTTTTTTTTTTTTTAATATATATAGAATATAATACTTATGTACAATAATAATAAATAATAATAAAGTATGATAAAAAAATATTTTATAGAATATAATACTTATGCAAAATTTGAACATTAAGATATATAATTTGTGTAGTTCTGAAATAAGTTCCTCCAATGGTTGTTTCAATTTCTCCTCTCTTCAATACATTAGGCGCTCACTATTTTCAAACACGAATTAGCTTGGGCAATTCTGCTCCAGAAATTAACTGCAGGCCATATTTGATATCTTGAGAGATTTTTTTTTTTTTTTTTTAAAAAAGAATAAAAAAATGCAAAAGAAGTATTCAAAGTATTGGGGTCCAACTCGGGCCGGCCCTACATCTTTTTCTATTTGTATATTTTGGAATATCAGGTAAATTGTGGCCCAAGGCCGGACGTAAACAAATCCTGATCGTAAATATAAACATGATGGGCTGACCTGCTGATGGGCGGACCGGATGATGGGCCTTGGGCCGATGGGCCTATGGGCCGATGAGCCGATGGCTACAAATATCCATACTGCAATACTTCATCCAAAGTCCAAACCCGACCCCTCGCTCGGTATTTCCCTCCTCCGTCCCGCTCGTTCTCTCCTCGGCACCAGCGATCGATAATGGCGGCGGCGGCGGCGGAGGCGGAGCTAGGGCACGCACCATCATCAGCTATCCAAGCAGATCCCAATCCCAAGAAGCGAAAGATCAAAACCAAAAGGAGCAAAAATCTGAAGAAGAAGAAGACGATGACGAAGGCCTCGGGGGCCATGGCGGCGGTGGCGGAGGCGAAGCGGCGGAAACCTAGCAAGAGGATGCTCAAAATTTTTAAGAAGAGGGCCAAAAACTACAATTCCGACTCCGACTCCGACGACTCCGACGACGACGTCGACGACGATGAAGAAGAAGTTGTCGAGGAAGGGAGAAGAGGAGAAGCGCCGCCCAGTGATGGGGATGATGAGGAAGGGTCGACGGGTTCCGAGAGAGGAGGCTCCGAAGGCGACGACGAGGGCGATGGCGAAGGAGGACATCGCGCTGGGATCACGAGGTTTGATGAAGGGTGTAGGGCGTTTAGGGTTGCTTTCTTGAAGATTATGAAGAAGAAGCTCTCCAATGATCCACTGGTTCGTGTTCTTCGAAACAATTTTAGATTTTTTTTCCTTGTTTTTAAAATTTTTTTGGTGATGAGGGTTTGGTTTCCTGATCAGGGTTTTGTTGGGTTTTTTTTTTTTTTTTTTTGTGGTAGGGTCCTATTTTATCGGCGCACAAGAAGCTGGTGGTGGAGAAGCTGGCGGAGGAAGAAGTGGAGCACAAGGCAAAAGGGGAGGCGAAGAAGGATAAGATTTTGGTGGGTTATTTCTTCTGAAGTTCCGATCAACATACCATGCTTGTATATTGAGAATTTGAATTAAGTCATGTATTTTTGGTTGTGATTCGTAACAGGTATTGGAAAAGGGGCATGTAAAGCCTGCAAGTTTCTTGGATGCAAAGGAGAAGTCTCTTATTAAGATCGCAACGAAAGGAGGTATATAGTTGTCAAATAATGTGCTACTTTATTTCTAATTTAAAACTATTACGCTGCTTTGCTGACTAAAAAATATTCCATCTTGCATGTTTGGTGCTGAGATTTCAGTTGTCAGGCTATTTAATGAGGTAATTGAATAGTTTGATTGGGTTGGTTCCTTTTTTGTTACTTAAGATTTGAATAAACAGTCTGGTAATTTTTACTTCAAGCTGTTTTCCACAGGTTAGTAAGTCACAAATTTCTCAGAGAGGTTTAAATCCTTCAAGAACAAAAGATGCAAAAGGTACTTTTTTCAATGCTCTTTACTGCTTGTGTTGTTGCATTTGACCATTTGTTGGATAAGTATTCGTAAAGCCTTTTAATTGTACAGAGACTGTAGGCTTCATCTTCATTCAAACATCTTTTTGAATACGTTGTAGCGTGGGAATTCCTCTATTGTAATTCTTGTTTTTTTTTTTTTTTTTCTGTGATGGTTTATGCTATAATAAGAGAGTATGAGTTTGGGTATATTATGATCCTATCAATTAGATAATTGAGCCCAATTAGATAATCTGTCGTATGTTCGAGGCAGAATTGAGCATTATCTCTAGTTAACCTTCCAGGCTCATCAACTAAGTAACATTGGCAAGCATGATCATAATTCTTTATATAATTTCTTATGTACATGTTATGTTATTTAGGATTGTTCTTAGTCCGACTTTTTCTGTAGTCCTCCATATTGAGATGCCTTTCCTCGTATTTAAGTTTGGCTTAAATATATCCTCCAGTTATGGTTAACCTTCATCAGGTGTTGCTGAATCCTTCTAGTAAATATCATTCAACGAAATCACTTAAATAAGGCTATTAGGCCGTCAATGAATGATTTGTTAGCTGCAAAACATTCAAGATTTTTGAGCTAACAAACTCATTTTATAGGCCACATGGGTATGTGTAATTTTATTAATTGTATAAGATTTTGATCGAAGTATGTACACATAAGATGTGACATGTAAAAGTAGTGCCCTTTACTTTGCATGAACATATATATTCACACTAAGAGTTTATGTAGAATAAGGATCTGCTATTGCCTAGCATATATAGTTATACCGTGCCCACCACCGTGCCTAGGAGGTGGACTTGTTGAAGCTCCTAAATAGGATAGTGTAGGGTGTTAGGCTGGTGCTTATGTGAGAATATGTCTGTTTCTAATGTACACAGGACTAAGAGATTTATAGCTTATGAATTAGAAAAAGAGTCACTGTTATGAGTTATTGTAGTAGGAAAAGATAGAAATAACTCTTAGGGGGATCTTCTACTTATAGCTCTTTCCAATCAAATTGGGTGTTGCAGAAGTTGTTCTTTGAGTTATATACTATCAAAATTGTTTGGCATTACCTTTATGTTATCGTGGTTAAATGATCTTCTTATATTCTTCTGAAAAGTGTTTCTTTAATTTCTTAGAGTTGGCAAAGCAAAGAAAACAGACCTTCTCACCAGAGCTAAAGAAGTCATCAACTCAAGGTCATGGAGATCACTTGCCATTCAATGCATCCAAGGTACTCATTGTCACTTGTATGGTCACCTTTTTTTAAATGGATCACTTATTACAAGAGTTTAGTATTTCTGTGTTTGACTTTTCACTTGGAAGAAATATTAAGTTTTTCAAGTGCCCTGATTATGATGAACTTTGTTACCTTTTCTTTGTTTTACAGTTTACAGATGTTCCCTTGTTGAGAGTTTCCTTGTTGAGTGTTTCCATGTCGCACATGATTATCTTGCTTCTTCCAGATATTTCATACAGATTAAGCAATTATTGTGGCAAAGAAGATGCTATCAATTTTTCTTTGCAAAGATGTTATCAATTTTCATTCTTCTTATTATTTTTTTACTTTGACTTAATGTTAAACAAATTAAACATTTCTTATGATACCCACATTTGGGATTTCATGATGTAGTGTAATAAAGAAGTTGACTTCCTTTGGAACTCCTAAAATCGGATTTTAAGACCATTTGGCTAACTACTTAAGCCACTAGTTGTTGTCGAACAGTAATTTCGTAGCCATTGCTTACTTTGCATTATACAGTTTCTTGAATAGGCGAATGAGATTCCTCATGCTATATAATCAAACAATTGGGATAAAATGTGGCCAAACTTCTGAAAAGTTGTCGCCGAACAGTAATTTGGCCTTTTTAATTTATCTAGTAATGTCCTGATCAAATGGCTTTTTATCCTTAGGCTGATTTTGACTATCTTGGATTATAATACTAATAGAGTGGCTACTTGCAGCTTTCTAATTCTGTGGAGAAAGAAAATGATGATGAGCCTGGGTGGGCGCCATTACGTGATAGTTACATGCTTACTAGTTCGAAGTTGAAGGACTGGGACAAAATGCCAGTAAGAATTACTTAGGCATTTATTTATATTTCTTTTCTGCAGAATTAAGTGAAAGTTTATATTTTTATTTTCAACTACTATTTCCCTAAAAACATAATAAATTTTTCATTCAGGATCCTGCTGCATCAGTTGGTCAGGATGTATTTCCTATGGAGAGTAGCTCCTCTGACGAGGAATAGAAGTCCCAGAATAAGGTAAATGCAGTCATATCATCATTCCAAAGAAGTAATAATATTCACTGTTATGAAGTTTAATTCTTAGGTGAATGTAAGTTTTGTTCTTTACTACTATATGGTAAAAAGAGTAGGGTTAATGCGTATACCTAATTTATGACGCGAGCGATTCAGAAGTACTATATAAATGCTAGATTGGGCCAGAATCAGGCCGACCAAATTTAACCCAGTACAAAATGTGGCTGGGCTCAGACATTGCTCAGGTCTATTAGCAAAGCTATCGCACAAGCTGGGCCAGATATGCTCAGAAGCCTTGCTTTTCACTGTATTTTGTGCATGTATCAGAAAACTGCATATTCCATCTTCCCCTAGACGACAGAAAACAACTGATTACAGGACCCTTGTAGCTCCACTGATTTCTCTGGGCATTGAGATACTTATTTTTTCCGATATCAAACTTGTGATTTTCTTCCATAGCACATCATGTTTGGGTGTATTACCTTAGTCATATAAAGTCTGGGTATCATGACAGAAGTGTAGCCTCAAATTCATAAGTGAGCTTATCTTCCTTCTCTTTTGCATATATATCAATTGATAATTTATGTTCTACATTATGGTTATGTCATTCTTCTTTTTAAAATCTCCAGGTTGTTGGTGGTTTAAAGGCGAGGTCGCCAGAAATTTTTATAGATGATAAATCTCAGTTATTAATGATGCTTAAGTAATTGAAATCAACCTGAGGAGTTATCTATACATAGTAAAGGCTGATACCATGTCGTGTGAAGGATGATACCAAATTTTCATCAATTTTTCATTTCTAACTACTATGTACCATAAAAAGGAGTAAAAGAACAAATTACAATTCCATTTGAGCATGTTGCAGGCTCTAGTAAACAATTTTGTGGCTCCTTTTGGGGTGGGGAGGGGGCTAAAGGTTAGCATTGGTTCTGTGATGATAGTTTTTTTGGGGTAACTATTCGTTCTTCTTTTGAGCAATATAGGCTATGTAATTGCGAATTATTGTACTAAGTTAATGGACAAAGAAGTGTACAAGCAAGAACTTTTCAAGAGTTTGTATATACATGTAATTGTGTTGCGGAGGGAGGGATGAGTTGGTGCGTCGAACAGAGGCAGCACCGGATTTTGAATTAGCATCGAAAAGAGGCAAACCCTGGATTGGATTAGAATCCTTATCGGCTGCAGGTAAGTTCTTGTTTCGTATCTCAGATAATAAATATATAACGAGCTTACTCAGGCATTCGTTATTGGATTAGATAAGAAGCTCCTCTTCGGAGAAACGAGTCGTGCTCTCTTTTTAGTGGTCAAACAATCTCTTCCTAGATTGTTATTCTCTTTAATATTATGCCCAATTCAGTGTTGGACAAAAGTTAATCGTTGAAATAAATATTTATTAAATAAGGCTTCGTTTTGATTATTGTTGTTGTTTTTTTTTTTTATTCTTTTTGTAACTTATTTAGAAGGGCAAATGTTATAGAAATTGATTATAGTATTTATTTAACAACAAATATCTAAAATTCCACCCCCTCCCCAAAAAAAAAAAAAATCTATTCATTGATAACAACGTTGAGAAATCCATATCTATATAGTTGGCGAGCGCATAGTAGTGTAACGTGGGCTGTACCAGGCAGGCATGGCCCACATTAGTCGGGCCAAAACAGGCAAGGGATCAGCCTGGCCTGGTCCGGTGACAAATCCTTGCCAGGCCAGTTGCCAAGCTTCTGGGCCAGCAAGGCCCTCCGCCCGGCCCAGCATGGCCCTCCGGGCCAGTTGCCAAGCTTCTGGGCCAGCAAGGCCCTCCGCCCGGCCCCAGTTGCCAAGCTTCTGGGCCAGCAAGGCCCTCCGCCCGGCCCAGCATGGCCCTCCGGGCCAGTTGCCAAGCTTCTGGGTCAGCAAGGCCCTCCGCCCGGCCCAGCATGGCCCTCCGGCCTTTCAGGTACGGGCCGTGCTCTGTGCTTGCCTTTTAAATTTTTTTAAATTTTTTTAAAAAATATATAAAATTTAAAAATATGAATAATAAATTATTTTTATTTAAATAAATATTTTTAAGATTATTATATTATCTTATGAGATTTGGAATTTGTGTCTGATTAGTTACTCGACACTTGCTTGTTTGGTTGATTTATGAGTATAGATAAATGGTCTATAAGATGAATCACGTCGCATTTTATATAGTTCATTACGATGGCCATATTGTGGTTTGGGCTATCAATCCTTTCCTAAAAAGAATTGGCACATTGCTAAAAAGAATTGGAACTGCCAAAATAAGTTTTTTTTTAAAATAAATAAATAAATAAGAAGAAGAAAGGTAAAAACAAAAATTATCTGTGGTGGTGACCCCCATTTGAAATGGTCAAAAGAGAACCAATACCTTCCCCTCCCTCCAAAATTAGGCACGCAACACATAAACCACTCCCTTCCTTCTCTCCCCTCTTTCTCTCCACCCTTCAATCCTCCATTTGGAACCTCTATATAATCTCCGCAAGAGGAGCTCACCATTGCCATTCCTCCTGCAAACAAAAGATCCCCCACCCCGGCACGAGTCTCGATGGGTGGGTGCACAAGCCGACCGACGGAGGTAGATGGCCCCCACCCTGAGGCCCCGCCGGCCGAGAACTCGGTCGCCCCCGAGCTCGAAGGCGGTGATGCTCCAACTGAGGTAACAAAATCTCATACATCTGCTATCCTTCTATCACTATCTTCCCTGATAGTCTTTTAGGCGCTGAAAATACGATTCAGTATATTAAGGTCCCCTTCCACCTTTGTGTGTGGTTCTTTAAGATTAAATTAGCCCGAATAAGATACAAGATTGATATGAGAGAGCCATAGGCGTCAGGAGTTGCTAGGAGTAGGGTGCAGCTTCAACGGACGGAATAGAACAGGATGTTTCAAATTCAACTCCATTCACAATCACAACCTATCCAGCCCATGCTTTCAAATTACTAACCCTCCTGCCCCAATCTAAAGTGCCAAATGGTCTCTAATATTAGTATTTTCAAACATTATTAATACCTATGTGCCTTGATTTTTGAAAATCCTTATCTTCTTTGCAATGAAATAGTCAAATATCAATTCTGCACAAGATCTGACCTAGCCTGAATAGACCTCAAATAAATCAAACCTAAACATTTTCAAAATCCTTCTTGAGAATATCGAGTCGATGATAATATAGGGGTCTCGTTTTACTTCACACTTTATATTCTTTCCATCAAGAGAGAGAGAGAGAGAGAGAGAGAGAGAGAGAGAGAGAGAGAGAGACCATGAAGCAAAATGCATACTTGACAGGCCGAGGCTGCAAAAACTGAAGAGCCCCAACTCGTCGAGCCGAAACCGGAGGAGCCCAACTCCCCAGCCGCCACGACTAGTGAAGAGCTGAAGTCCGAATCATCATCACAAGTGGTGCTGGAAAAGCTGGAGGACAAGGAGGAAGATGCACCAAAGGATGAAGTTGCAAAAGAGAGCACAGAAGAGGAGAAGAGATCTCAAGTTGTGGATCACCCTTTGGCCACCTCCTCTGAGGGTTCAAAGAAAGAATAGCTGAGCTTCATCAAGGAACAAGACATACATGAGAATCCGCTGTTCAATTAATTGGTGCAAAGAAGGATGAACTCTTGTATTGTACACTTTTCTTCTTAACAGATCAAATGGAATTTTTCTTTCTCCTTCATTGTGCAAATTCTGATATATAGGTGAAGAGTTTCCAATACTTTGCAGGGTGAAAGTACATGATAAACCCTAGATTAAATAATTCATAGCACATCCTGATGCAATTTAAAACAAAACTAACATGGCCGACAACTCAATAAAATCAAGTACAAGTGTATCATTATTTAATGAATAACAGTTGAATATTAAAGTTATCATTGAACTAAATACCACGGGGCATATCAAAATCATCCATGCAGTTTTTCAGCACTAATCAAGAAGTTCATCAATGTTTTCAGGGGAGATTCAACAAGAAAATTTAACAGTGACTTCCCCCTCAAATAAGAAAATTCAAATCCAACAGAAAAGCTAAGAATATAAGCTTGTTATATAAGATCAACATAAAGCTTCACCTCCTTTTTTGGGCGGGGGTGGTTTCGGCCTCTCCTTCTTACCCCGTACTGAAATTTTCAAGGTCTCAGTTACTGGCGAAGGAATCGTCGGTTGAGCAGCCTTCGGATCTTCAGGAAGAGTCGAATAATGGAACTTTTTGGAAGACCCAATGTGGGTACACGACAGCTTCAGCATCTTTCGACCTGTCATCCATTTGAGCATTATCTTCATGTGGGTTTTGCTGTTTAAGCCATTAATGCTCGCATCCTGCTTGAACGTTACATGGTGTCATAAGTTTCTGCCTTCAGATAAAGAAGAATCTTACACATTGTTAAATAAAAGAGGATATCCAAACTCCTAAGAACTCTGTTTATTAGAAGAGAAATAGGCATGCGTATGTTCTTCATGTCAATAACTAATTATGGTATATGAGTTGTTTAGAAAAAGGTTCAGGGCCTAGATTGCTTAATGAATGAATCGAGAGCTAGTCGCATAATACAAAAAAAATTCAGCAATAAATGTCAAAAGTAAAGTCACAGCAATAAATTTTGTGGCTTTCCGGCAAGCAAATAAGAACATATTCCGCAAATCTGCTCATACCAACAAAAAAAAAAAAAGGGAAGAAGAAAAAAGAAAAAAAGAAAAAAAGAAGAGAAGAGAAGAGAGCTTCCGATAGTTGATAGATGTCTTTCACCGTTAAATGCTGGGTGCCGGTGAGAATCCAAGATTTTCGGTAAATGTACGACAGATATACTAATTTTCAGCAAAGAGAACAAAAAGTGAAAACGACTAATGTCTATATGAAACAATATACAAGGGAATTAAGCTTTCAAATGTTCTAGTTATTGACTTCCTGTAGAGGTTGGCAATGGCATTGAGCAGTTGAAGTTTCAGCTATTCCAGTTAAGAGTGGCATTTTCAGAAAAACAACCAACTAGGCAACTATTGTGGTTTGTCATGGTGAAAACAAAAGCTAGTCAAGCAGAAAAAGGTACAAATTGATATTGAAGAGATATCGCTTCCTCTCCAATGTAAAATGTAGACAACAAATAAGTTAGCCAAAACCAATATACACAGAAAAAATCAGATCGGCCAGATGGGTGTTCAAGTATAAAAACTGGGAACTTTTTGACTACTCGTTCCTTCACATTATCATCACCCTTTCTCAGGCTCCATTTTAAAAAGCTTTATCGAATTCACCACCACAGTTAGAAAGTAATGAAGAATTAGAAATTAACTGATCTCTCTAGTGAAAATATAAATCATTCTTCAGATTATTATCGCATATGGATTTCTCTTCCCAGTGCCAATATGTCGAGAAACACAACTACTGAATAAATCCCTACAACCTTAATTTCTACAATCAAGATGCATTCCGACATCACAAGGACTTGGTGATATACCAAAACAGTAAATAGGCACAATGGTACAAGCAAGAAACAAAAAAATAACTGCTTCTAAATGATAAACAAGTTAGTACACAATGAAATAACATTCCGTTCTGATCATTAACCAGCACAAGTGATCTTACGGCAAGTAAAAGCTTCCAATCAATTCCCACTAAGTGCATTACTAAACCAATCAGGTCACAATATTGAAATTCAGGTCACAATACGAAACTAACACAAACATATAGAAATGACAAAGAAAACAGATTGATAAAGGAAATTGCAATACATATCGATTATAGCAACTATTAAGGGTTAGTTTCAGAAACTCTGCTTCAGACAGACGATTCATCGAACACGTTACGTGCACCCCCAGCCCTCGCAGCTACAGTGATCCATCACATCAAAAGACCCTACAAACTCTAAATTAAGCCAGATAAACGAAAAGCCACTTCATTTTACACACCACACCACCTCCCCCCCCCCCCCCCCCCCCTCGAGCCCCAAAAAAAAAAAAAAAAAAAAAAAATCCTTTTTCGACGCCACTGCTGAGAAAAGAAAAGAAAAGAAAGGAAAAGAAGAGAAGAGAAGAGAAGAGAAGAGGTAGTAGCCAAGTCGCCATTTTTAGTACCTTGGCGAAGTTCCAGGTGTTGGCGACGGAGAGGGGCCCGTGATCCTTGACGATCTGGTAGAGTCCCTTGGAGATCTCCGACGCCTCCTCCCTCGGGACCTTAGGGTTTATGCGCCGCACGTCCTGGCCCCGCTTCCTCGAGAAATACCTCACCAGCATCCTCGCCGTGGCCGCGGCGGCGCCGCCACCACCGCCGTGGAAAAGCATGTGCGCCAGCAGAGTACTTAGTTTGTGTATCTTCCTCGCTCTCTAGTCTCTACTACTAGACTACTACTAAGGATCTCCGTTGGGAAATAATTGGGTGTGAACGAGCCCAACGGGCCACTTAACGGACCAAGTAAGTAATCCGTACCGGCCTGGCCCGGCTCGAACTTTCTAGCTGTTGCTGGGGGCCTCTTTCATTGAGCCTGATGGCCCGAAATGGTATTCGGCCCGCTTAGGCCGCACCAGTTGCCTTGTTGTCTGAGCTTTTGGAGAGACGGGCTGAGAAGGGGAGTTCACCTCCGAGGGGACGAACCTCTGTCAATTCTTTCCTTTTTTTAAAAAAAAAAAAAAAATTATAATAATAATATTAACCTCAATTGGGTGGATATAGAATGTATATCCCAATTGAGATGTACATCTAACATTTTCCTTATTATTAACATCAAAAAAGGATTGGATTATTATTTCCAACCAGAACAGCTTGGGTATAGACGACAACGCGTGAGTAAAACGCGTACCCCAGGCTCGAAACCCTCGTCCCTCTCCTCCAAAGCTGAAGACGAAGTAGGGGATAAGCGAGAGAGAAAGATGAAGCTCTCCTTCTCCCTCTCCTCCAAACCCTCGTCCCGCACCAACCCCTCCCGACCCCTCGCCGCTGCCGACGCCGACGACGAGGGCCGCGAGTTCGTCACCGTCTTCGACCCCTCCCAAACCCTAGCCGCCGACGCCCCTTCCAAACTCGTCATCCCCCCCATCCCCAACACCTTCAACCTTCACCGCCCTCCCAAGAAGGCCAAGTACATGCCCCCGCTCCCCTCCTCCGACGCCGACGCCGACGCCGACGACCCCTCTGCCGCCGCCAAGTTCGTCCTCGACACCTCCGGCGAGGGCCCCGCCTCGCACATCGCCTACGGCCTCACCGTCCGATCCAGCTCCTCCGCCGATCCCAAACCCTCGCCCGATGACCGTGGGGATTCCCAATCGAACAAGTCGGGGGCGTCCGCTGAGGACTCTATCCTCACGAGGTTCAAGGAGGACATGAAGAACCTTCCGGAAGATCGGGGCTTAGACGAGTTCAAGGACGTTCCAGTGGAGGGCTTCGGCGCCGCCCTCCTCGCCGGGTACGGGTGGTCGGAGGGGAAGGGGATCGGGCGGAACAACTCCAAGGGCGACACCAAGGTCGTCCAATACGATCGGCGGGCCGGCACTGCCGGTTTAGGCTACAATCCATCCACCGCCGATCCCAAGAAGAAGAGGGGAGAATGGGTCTTCAAGAACGATAACAAGGTAAAGGACAAGGACGGAGAGTCTGATAAGGTTAGAATTTCTAAAATTGAGAGGAGAGAAGAGAAGAAGAGAGAGAAAGATGTAAGCTTGGTCCACAGATCGAGCACTAGCAGTAGCAACCGGGAGAAGAAGGAGGGCTCGGTCCGATGGCTCACCAGCCACATTAAGGTTAGGGTTATCAGCAAAGAATTCATGAGAGGAAAGTTGTACCTGAAGAAAGGGAGGATTGTCGATGTGGTGGGGCCCACGACTTGCGATATCTCCATGGATGAGAGCAGGGAGTTGGCGCAAGGACTGGATCAGGATATGCTCGAGACTGTGGTTCCTAAGAGGGGAGGGTCGGTTCTGGTGCTCTACGGAAAACATAAAGGTGTTTATGGAAGCCTCGTCGAGAGGAATTTAGAGGATGAGACCGGAGTAGTCAGGGATGCGGATAGTCATGATATGTTTAATGTGAGGTTCGAGCAGATTGCCGAGTATGTCGGGGACCCAGCCTACCTTGGCTATTGATTGTTGGAGAATGGTTGTTATGCACTGAAACTACTATTCCATTGAGCACAGGCAATATTTCTTCCTTGTCCTATTTTGTTATTATACTTTGCCTTGGGTCATATGGATCTCCTGCAATAGTTATCATCTAATTGAAGTTTAGAACAAGTTGGAGTTAAACGATTTAGGATCTATGGTATTGTCTCTACAAAATTTTAGTTTTGTAATTACGTTATGACTTTACACTAATTTGGGAGAGCTGCAAATTGTCTGTGTCCTTCTGGAATGTGTAGTTGTATAAGTAATTAGGAAAAAGGCCGGTTTTAGTAGTTAATTTATATTGTCACTGATCTGCCGCCTTTGTCAGAATGGAAAATGTTAGCCGCACCAAACAGGGGCCAATCTGTGGGCTGCCCATCCATTGCTACTTTCGGCCATGCAGCGCACGCATGCCCAATCAGGCCCTACTTTTCTCTACATGATTGAGTCTGCTGGCTAGTGTGTGCAAAGTGATACTTAACACTAGACTTGCAAACATTGCGAACAAGTCTGCATTTGCATGCTAGTGAGATGGCTCCGAATTATTTTCCTAGCTTGTTCCGGATTATTTTCCTAGCTCACAATCCAAGTGAATTTAACTTTGTCCCTTTAGTAATTATTCTATCAGTATATTATTCTCTTTTTCCTTTTTAATATATTGGAGAACTTTATCTGGGGAAATGTTGGTGGCTATTGTTAAGTGCAGGAGGCCTGATTGGGCTATCCTCCCCTTTAAATTGACTCTTCTTTTTCTTAATCTCTTGTATTTGGGTTATTTTAGTGCGCTGATATCATGATGATCAAAGAAAGCAAACATTAGAAAAGGTTTGCAGGTTACAATTAAGCCCTAAACTCGATAGGTTTTGTCTACAATTGCTTTTTTACATCGTCTAGTGTGGATAAACAAATTTTAAAAAGTTCGATAGTGAATGCTTGGAGTATGGGTTATTAGCATGAGCTTCTTGGAGCAGGCCCCAAAAATAAGCACAGCTTCCTGGATTCTATTACACTGCATATGTTAGTTGCATGAAAAGCTTTTCATATTGCCGATCAACGGTTTCTTGTTTTTTTTTGTTTTTTATTTCCTTCTGTTGAATATGCCACGTAGGTGGGGGAATATTATTGAACAGTTGCACAGAACAGATCATGCATTGGCGCATTGGCATTGGCGCATTGCTATCAATGAGTTAAGCCTTTCACTCCGCTGGTAATGCAGTGCCGCTTTACACTGGTACAATGCCTTTACATAATCAAATTCTAATACCTTCAAATATATTCTCTCTCTCTAGCTCTCTCTTGCTATGTAAAACAAACTGCTATGAACCATATTATTACTATTATTTTATAAGTTTGGGATTCTTGTATTTTACTTGGTACAACACTTGGGCAAGGCTATAATCTAGATATAGCATATCCAACGTGTAATTCCCATTTCATTAACACATTTTTTTTTTTTGGTTCCTCGTGTGAGTATGATTTTGTGGAATCAAAAATAGAAAAAATAGGAAAAAATAGGGCGTTTAGCCAGAAATTTTTTGACCAAATGGGGCTGCAAACAACCGTAATTTTAGTAAGTTTTTCATTATTTTTTTACATATATGTGCTCCTAAAATAACATTTTGCATTTTCACAAATTTGAATTTACATGGACTCATCAAACAACCAATATTTTTTTGTAGTTCTCCTGTTGTGTAATGAACATTATCTAACACTACATTGGCTTTTAAGAGGGAATTAGTGTTATGTTGTAACACTTTTTGTGTTTGGCATAAAAAATTGACCTTTTTTCTGGTTTCAGTTAATACTTTTCTGTGTTATATAAAAAAAAAAAACAACACTTGAAGCAGTAATTTTTGCAAAAACTGAAGGATTTGCATGTAAATAAAAGCTTTAGATGGGTAAATACACAAAGATCCCGTGAACGGTACGGCACACAACGAGGAAAGGAGTCCGGTCGGTAGTTGACCATTTCATTCCCGCATTGTAGGATCCCGTCACCGCCCAATCCATACGGTCTCTTATCCTGACCCGCTATATATATATATATATATAAACCCCTCTCATTCCCATTCAATTCCCTCCTCAACCCTCTTCTCTTCTCCTTCTCTCCTCCTCTCATTTCTATGTGGGTAATTGGCCCCATTTCCCCCTTCTAGTTCTTCACACATTCTCTCGAGACTATTTTTTGAGCTGTTTCCTATAAGATCGATTCCGACATCCCTCGAGTACGCGACAATTGGATCGTTGGGTTGTACTTATTAATGCAGATGAAGTATTTGAACGATGGCCTGACCCAGAATCCCGAGCCACGGCCACGGAGGTCGAAGAAAAAGGTGCGGGCGCAGCGGGGGGGATCAATTAGATATGGCCCACCGCCGATAGCAGGGTCCGAGCGGCACGTCTCGTGCACCACCTTCAGCATCCTCGCGCCAATCTACAAGCGGCTCAACGATGAGGTAAAACATTCCTATTGGATCAAATGAACTGTTTTTGATATCTTCCTAGCTAGCTTGGTTCCTTACTGTAAAAACTTCAAAAGGGGCCTGCCTTATAGATGTTGCTGTGCATTTCCGCACCAAGTGTTCTGTGGTTGTATTTGTATCACCGTTTCTATTTTCTGTAAGTGCAACACGCACTGCCAAATTTCTGACAAATTTTCAGGAGTCGATTGTTCCGGTCAGAATCCGATACAAATGGAACCATAGGGCATTATTGATGTAAGAATGCGCTACCGTTAGGACCTCTTTTGAAGTTGAACTGTAATGGCATTTGCTTTTGTTAACAGTTCGCCCCCCCCCCCCGCTGATTTTTTGTGATGGTATCAGAATTGTTAACAGTTCCCCCCCCCCCTGCTGATTTTTTGCATTGTTTCTTTTACTTGAACATGCGATGTTCTATGCATTGCAGATTTTGCCCCTATTTTTTATTTTTTGGGTAATGGATACTAACGATTTGCGATTAAAAAAATCTGATAACGATGGGTTAAATCATCTCTTTCTCTCTCGAGCTACTATTTTCAAGAATTGATAATTGACGGACCAAAATATTTTACAAATACATGCTTGCATGATGGAAGTCTACAGCATTGTTTAATGATTTGTATTCCCAACTCTGCTCTGCATGGAACTAAGTCAAGCCTCATAGGAATACTGGTATAATGAGTGCTTAAATAGATTTTCTGCTTACATAGATTACACCTATTTTGTGCAGGTCTATTGACTGCTGTACATAGAGACAAATTTAGAGTTTTAGATTATAAAAAGCTTCTGTTTAATGATTTTGGAGATCGCGTTGCTCAGCTATTACATGTTGAGTCAGTTTAACCTTTTTGGAAGAATCAAATCAGCAGCATTCAACAACAAATAATCATTCTGAATACCCATTTGTTATTTCCACATGATTAGTCTTTGTATAGTTCGTTTGAATCAGGTAATGTGATATTCTCGCACAGAGTATATTATTTCAGATCCTTCATATATATCGCCTAAAAATAATATATTCACATATTTGTCCCTGCATTATCTTAATTTCCTTGCATAGCCTTCAAAAACATTCAATGCTTACTGTATACCCTTGCACTTCCAAATGCATGTCTCTGAAAAACTATATCTAATACATAACCAACTTTCCCCCACGAATTAGATGACTCAACCTACGCATTTTTTTCAAAGGAAATATAATTTCAACAAGCATGTACGGAAATTCAGATCCCACAGTGGTTTAACATGGAAATAGATCATTTTGCAGAAATATGTATGTCAAAGATCCTTTTTATTCTTTCTTGGGTCCATTGACAATTTGCGAGTAGTTCCTTGTAATTCTGATTGTATTTCACGTGACAGGTGTACAAGATCCTTCAGTACATAGAATTTTATCAGAAAGAAAAAAAACTTGGCCCTTTTCCTATTATACTCTGCGGGTGAGTTTGTATATCAATTTTGTACTTTTTCAGCTTTCTCTGATCTATTTTGAATAGCATCATAATATTTATTTTCTATTCTTCATCATAGGGACTTGAATGGGAGTAAACGTGGACATGTTTACAAATTCCTTAGGTCCCAACATTACATTTCATCATATGATACTGCACATCACTATACGGACGGTGATGCAGATGCCCATAAGGTAATTAAAGCTCAATGGTTATATTATGCGTAAGCCTGAGAAAAAGAAGATCCTGTCATCATTAATCTTTTTTTTTTTCACTTTTTCCCTTTTTTGTTTCTTTCCCCTATGTAGTGGGTCAGCCATCGCAATCATAGGGGTAACATATGTGGAGCCGATTTTATATGGCTCCTTAACCCCAATAAGCATAGGAAACCCCTGAAAACTAGCTGGAATGAAGCTGCTTTTGGGATCATTAAGGTCATCTTTATGCTTTTCCAGTTCACTGCACAGTATATTTTCATTTTGCGCGTTCTGGTGCAGCTTGGCCAAATATTACTTTTATCTTAATTATGCGCATGTTATACAATTTAATGATTGACATTTATGAATTCAGAGTGCTTAACATTCTTGGAATAAAAGAAGAATTTAATGATAAATACTGAGTAGGTTTTAAAATTTATTTAATCAGTCATGGTGGGTGAGATATCTCTAATTCTACTTATTTAATTGCATCTAGGGAAAGATAAAATTGAGATTTGTAAAGTAGCAGTTCTACAGAGATGAGGGCTATTAACGTCCGATTGGCCTGTAGGTTTCTGGCCAAGTTTGGAGTGTGCCTGTTAAGAACAAAGCTTTTGA
Organism: Tillandsia leiboldiana; assembly: GCA_029204045.2. Classification (NCBI taxonomy): domain Eukaryota; kingdom Viridiplantae; phylum Streptophyta; class Magnoliopsida; order Poales; family Bromeliaceae; genus Tillandsia; species Tillandsia leiboldiana. Next base: position 48,170,796 of record CM055069.1, on the reverse strand, counting down.
GCCGAAGCCCAACTTAATCTCTTTAGCTGGCTTAACTTGAATCTACATGTTACAGTATGGCAATCCTTGTCTAGAGCTATTCTCAAACAGGTCAAAATAGTGTAAAACATAGATTTTCCTATCATATCTGATGATAATGTTCTCAGTAAAGTTTGACAATCTTTGGGGAGGAGCCACGGCTCTGTGTACTGTAATACACTAACAGAAATACACTAACAGAGATTAATACTTATTTTTCTTTGGTCATATTTCTGTGACTTGTACAAATTGCCTTTTCCTTTGAGATTATGTGTGTTTTCTGTTATGAAATTAGGTTCCCTTAGAATTGAAAATAACAACTTGATATTTGTTCTTTCAGTATCTTCTTTGCGCAGCGTCCCTTTCGGAGGAAAATGCATTTCCCCTTTAAAGGCAGATAATCCGGGTGATTATGTTTCATATCCAAGCTTCTCTCAGGCAATGTGTCAGGTAATTATTGTTTTTCACTAAACAGTCAACAGGTACCAATTTCTGAAGCTACTGGAGAAAGAATGGCTATTTACATTTTAGTTCAAAACTGTTAGGCTTAACTGGCCATCCCAATGGTCTGAGTTTCCAAGAAACTGAGGATTTGTGGATTCAAGCTGACATTGATGGAAACGGTGTCATGGACTACGAAGAATTTCGATCAGGGTATTGATGGGGAGCTTAAGACAAATTCATTGAAACAGCAAGCCTTCGGTCTAAGTGTGAAAGATGCTGCTCACTTCCCACCAGAGGTTGAGAAAGGAATCTTGCCTGAGAATTACTCCCTCTCTGATCATGCGCCACTAACTGTAGTGTTTTCTCCTGTAGAAGTTTCTTGTAGTTCTCCAGTTTGCTAAGCATGATCAGGGGTGGCGAGAGAATTACATGTTTGTTACTGTAAAGATTGTATATTTATAGGTAGAGAAGATAGGATGTTCTCATAGAATATATGAATGGTTGAAAGATGATATACTAAAAATTAGGTAGGTAAATCACAATTTGGTTCCTAAAGTTTGACCCCTTTTCCCAATTTCACCCTCAGAGTTTCAATCCCAACTCTTTTAATCATTTGAGCTTGACTGAGATCTCTATATCTTCGTCAAGAGTTTTAATTTTGACAATTTGGTCCCTAAAGTTTGGCACAGATTTTACTTTCACACTCAATTTCAATTCTTAACAATTCAAATTGTAAAGAAGTGTTGATGTGTGGCATCTTTCCAAGGAAGAGTAATGGAAGAACTAGATTAGCATGCGAAACAAATTCAAGATATCAAATTGTCAGAATGGAAATTATGAGAGGATGAAATCAAAATTGGGGTAAAACTTCATGGACCATGTTGGCTATTACATGTTGGTTCATTGCTTACTAATTTTTTACTTTACAGAGTGTAACACAAACTAACTTATTGATGTGATATGTATCATATTCAAAGTCGACTAAGGTGAGTACTTTTTGTGACTGAAAAACTATTAGTCACCGAAGAGAGAGGAAATAATTTTAGCAGCAATTTGCTAGTTGGACTTGTTAAGTTACAGTGTATCTTTTTCCTGATCTGCGATGTGAACGTATTTCTTATGGCAAAAATTAGAACAGTGTATTATTTGATTAAGTATAATAACTAGAACAGTAATTTGTTTTTTTTATTTTCCAACACAAGTAAAGATTCTGCACCATCTAGTTCGGGTCTGAAATAGCATTCACTTTTCGTGATAATAAAAGCTTCATTTTCCTCTATGTACTCGATTATACAAGTAGAATTTTGAGTTAAGTGCTAGTTAAACTACTAGAATTTTAATGAAACTTACCGCGAGGCAAGCTTTGCTGGTATAGTTCGGTGTTATATAATAATTACAAAATTAAGGTTCGAAATTCTGCATTCTTTGAAGGCATACAAAGCATAGATTTTTGAGGCTAGGAGTCTACATCAAAGTTCATAAAACAAACAAAAATGATAAAATAAATTAAAAACAATGGTGTGATTAATCCGAGATCTTATTCCATCACTATCCAACCAGCAGGTTCGACGACAAAAATATATCTAACCAGCAGGTCGAATGCGCCTACAGCTGCACCAAATGTATATACACATTTGTGGCACAGCATGCCTTGCCTAATAGTTGAAATTTAATTCGAGAGATATAATTATAAGAACTGTACGTGCTAGTTCAACTTGATTTATAAATATCTAAAAAAATTTCGATTTATAAATATCTAAAAAAATTTCTCTTTATCTATATAAAGATTATTTATGATAAAATCTACATCAAGCAATGGTACTATTTCTAATTTTTAAAATTTAGACAGTTTAAATATCATAAAACGTATGGAGTGTGTTGAGTTGAAATTATTAATTAAGTATTAAATTGTTGAGTTTTGGAAGGGTGTGGTGTATAAGGTGGGCTTATACACCCGGTCCACGCAACAATGTGCTGACTCTATCTAATCCAAAAAGATTCACCATTTTTAAGTATTATCTTCTTCCAGCTTCTTCCCCTACTCTTCCCTCCTATCTCCTTCACACAGTTCCCTCCCAAATCCCCCGAAACCCTAAACCCCGAAACCCTTACTTTTTACTTCTTCTTCTTCTTCTACTTGTGCGATTGCGATTGTTGGGTTGGCAATGGCGACGGTCGCTTGGGCCACGGGCCACGCATGTTTCCACTCCCAAATCCCTTCTCTAATCCACCCCAAGACTCCTCCATTTTCGCCAAATTCGTCGCTTCGTTCGGAGTTTCTAGGGCACGCATTGCTAGTTAAGCCCAAGGAGCTCCCCACCATCGCCAGGAAGAGCGGCGGCGGCGGCGGAATCCGAATGTCGTGGGACGGACCCCTCTCCTCCGTCCGGCTTATCGTCCAGGGCAAAAATCTCGATGTAATTAAAACCCCTACAAGTTCAATTGTTTTTGTTTAATCTTCGTAGTTTTAGTATTAGTTCGAGGTACCCTTATGTTTTTTTGGCAACAAGGCACTGTAACGCGAATTGAATATGACATGAAGACACTGAAAAAAAAAAAAAAAAAACTTGAAATTGATGCGGCATGAATCCATCTAACACGAACATGGCACGGCACGGCAACATATGACATGAATAAGAATTTCAAGGTCCAATTGCAGGCATTTAAACCAATTTTCAAGTTGACATGAGCAGCACTATTGTCGAACACGGCGTAGATTTGCAATTGAATCACTACCCCTGCTTAGCTGATATAGTGCTCCTTTCGTTTTGTTTTTGATCTATGCAGACCTTTCCTTGAAAAACCACCTGTTCTTCTTTTCTAGGCTTTGTTGTAGTCACACCATTCTTCAATGTTATTTTCGTTTACTCCTGATCACGTACAATTTTTAAAATTACCCGTTTTCGTATATTTGTGCTTTGTTGGCATACTAATCACTTGAAAAGGCAATATGCTGATTTTGGTTTGCTATTTAAGTTTTTTATTGAGATTTCCGTTAATATGCTAATGTAGTCACACTATGGCTCCTACCCATTGTTTTATTCTCTTTAATCTTTGCTTATTCGGTATTAATCTTCGGCCTTTTGTCATACTAATCAATGCAAAGGAGTTTTCTTTTGCTTTGCTTTACTTTGATTTCTAGGACTAATTTTGAGGAGCCCGTGTTTTTCTTTGGGCCTCGTTGATGTCTAACTCTAGTCTTGAATAATTAGCAAATTCTAAGGTACCAATATGTCATTGTAGCCTTAGATCCTATACTAAACAGAAGGAGGTGGTTTAATGTGCTGTTGTTTTGGCTTCCAAGGTCTTTTCGAGTAACCTATGCTTCATTTTGGGTTTTGGTGGTGTACAAGTTGACTGATAAGGTGAAGAAGCACATAGAAGACAAGGTAGGAAAGGCCGTTATGAAGCACAGCCAGCTCGTCCGGGAGGTTGATGTTCGATTGTCTGTTCGGGGTGGAGAGTTCAAAGGTCCCAAGCTACGCCGATGCGAGGTAACAAGATTACCATTCATCGCATTGGCTTCCTTTACTAAGGTTCTTGTGTATTTTGTACGCGGTGCTTTGTGTTTGAGATGAACAAAGTTGCTGAATTATGTCATTCACTGCCATTCACTTTTTCCTTTTATGAAACTTTATGTATTTAGCACTCAAATTGGTTGTGATTTGTAGTATTGTGTTTGGGATGAGTGATGATATTGAATTTTACGTTTTTATACCTCATTCATCACCATTCATCAAATCAGTTGTTCGCTAGCTTTAACGTGTTAGCACTTGAATTGCTTTGGAATGCAAGGTTACTCTATTCACCAAGAAGCATGGAGTGATTCGTGCGGAGGAGGATTCAGACACGACGTACGGGAGCATAGACTCAGCTGCATCGATCATACAGAGGAAACTGAGGAAGATTAAGGAGAAAGATTCGGACCATGGGCGGCACATGAAAGGGTTTAACCGTCTTAAGGTTCGGGAACCAGAGGTACAGAGGGTTTGGGAGCCAGAGGTACGGAAGGTTGAGGAGGATGAGGAAGAAGATCAGGATTTGGCTGCTCCAGGTCTCATAGAAGAGGATGAAGAAGTACTAGACAAGGTTTGTATTCCCAATCAGTGGCCATCAATTATTCCCTTGTCTTTTCTGTTACATAAGTAGAGCTTGTGGCGCTTGACTATATGAGTCGTTAATACCGCAATTAGTTAAGGCATCAATTAAGTTTTTTTTTTTTATTCAAATGAAGACAAAAGCATTGTTCACAAGGTTAATCAAGCTGTTCAAACGGAGGTCTGCAGTAAGATGTAAACTGCCGTCTTCTCTTCAACTATCTTTATGTTAATTAAATTTAAGATGTGGTTACGTCAGAATGAATATTTCAGCTTGTTGATATTTGAAATAGAATGATATTTTTCTCATGTAATACAACTCTTTTCTGCAGTGTGGCAACCTTTTTAGCAGCTTGGAATAATAATGTACCATTCAAAAATATGCTGTATTTGATGCATACTAATCTATGTTACACTATGATATATGCTTTTTATATTTGGCCATTTTCAATCCTTGTGATTTTTATAAGGAGACAAACAATAAATAGATCATGACACATTTCAGGTTTGAGGTCGGGCTCAATCTAGTCTGGTTAAACTTGTTATTGTTTCTTGGTTTGCCTCGAAAGGTATCCATATCTCATCTAAAAAGGAGTCATAGATGAAAACAAAAAAATAGAAAACTATTGATGAAGTTTGTTATTATTGAAGTTCGCTATTTTTATAACATTCTTTTAAGTGATAATCCATCCAATGATACTCTTGAGCAGCAGCGGTACAAGTTCTTCTCCAAAACAACCATCTTATTCTTTCAAATGCTGTGAAATACTTAATTTCAGGTTGTGCGCACGAAGTACTTCGACATGCCGCCCTTAACGGTTGAAGAGGCACGAGAGCAGTTGGAGAATGTCGATCACGATTTCTATGCCTTCAGGAATGAAGAAACTGGTAAAATTATATTGATGTGTTGCAACAAAAGAATATTGACACCCCTTAAGTTGTAGGTAATTAAGATATAAGTCACTGAACTTATGTTTTCAATTTTTGTATATGAAGCCGTCAGTTAGTATATTGTTTGATTTGGAAAAGGAATAATTGTTTGGTTTTGTCAAAACTTAACATATTAGCCAAACAAAATCACCATGACCGTTAAGTTCTGAGAAACTTGATAGGCTTTATGAATCAGACAACATGCTAGTCGAGAGATTCTCAGTGAGAAAACTGGAAGTTCAGGACCCAATTGACTATTTCCAGGTAGTCCAAGTATGCATTTCCCCCTTCTTTTTTGTTTTGTCATAATTGACAACCGGATTCTCTTCTAGGTGAGATAAACATCTTATACAAGAGAAAGGAGGGAGGATACGGCTTGATAATACCTAAGGATGATGGCCAAGTAGAGAAAATCACAGAAGAGCCTGCAAAAGAAGAGAAAACTGTGGCTGAGCAGTTAAGTGGGTGATTTTCATGGGAACGCTGGGACCTGTAAATTGTAAACTCTTATAATTCCGAGTTAATCCCCTTAGCTTCTACGTCCGTAATGCAGATTTTAGGGCAATTTTCGGCCTTTTTTTTTTTTTCTCCATCAGGGATATGGGTCTATTTGAGAATGTATCTCGGAAAGTTTTGTTATAGTTGCAATTACTACTGATAATTGTACTTGTACAGTTGGTGTTTTTTGTTGTAATAACCTTTTAAAAAAAAAGAGAAAAAATGCTCTGCTTTTGTCACCTTGTGAATCGACCAATATTCTTCATCTGCTGCTTCTTCTTTTTTTGTGTTTTTGGTTAGATTTTATTACTAGTATTTACTCATTTATGTATGTATAAAAAAGGAAGGGAAGGTGTTTTCCCCAATTTCGCATGGAATCTGCATATGCCCTCTTAATGAACATTATTATAACTTTTGTTCACTGGGTGCACACTCATCTCAATATCATATCATCAATATCAATCATTATTCGCAAACACCATGATTTCCTAACAATCTTTTAATTATCTCATCAATTTTAGATAACTTAGAATTGTCTTATCAGTTTTATGGCAACTCTTCTTCTCTGTCTCTCTTTGTTTATTTCCTCCTTTTCCCTCCCTATGAATATGACATGATAACCATCCTACCTTACCTGATTCCCAATCTCAACTTGGTATTTATACTTGTGTTGGCAACATCATATTAATATGTCCATGCTTTTTTTTTTTCTTTTTTTTTTTGAGCTTTATAGTTACCCAAATTACAGAGAATCATTTCTTTACCTCACCAGAAGCATTTATCTCTCTCTCTTTCTCTCTCTCTCTCTCTCTCTCTCTCTCTCTCTCTCTCTCTCTCTCTCTCTCTCTCTCTCTCTGATTCATAGCACTCTCTAGAAGCAAAGATACATAAAAAAAAATGTTTGGTATACAATGAACCTGAAACTGAAAGATATCACAAGCATATCTCCAACCACCACTTTGTTTCTTATTTATTTTGGGAGATTAATAAACAAGTTGTGTAAATTACAGAGACATTATTGCTATTTTTTGATAGACTAAATTAGCTCAGAGAATTTAGCTACAACAGACACATTCACCCTTCACAATTTAATGTTGGTCTACATGTATTCAATGCCTATGCAAGACATATAACTAACTGGGAGGTGGAGGGCCCTGGGAAGAAGTTGAATTATGAGTTGGTTAAGAGGAATCTCTTCATGCCAGTCACAACCAACATACATAGCCATTTTTTGCATGTGACTGTTCCTCTTATGTTGATTGTGAGGGGCATTAAAATCTCACATCACATCTTAATGTCTTCTTCTGGTATGATCAAACCATTTTAAGCAACTCTCTATTTTGATTATGTGTTCTCAATAAAAGTTTACCCCACCCTCAATTCAAAGCAGATATCTAGGTTCATGTTATAGCACTTAATTTTTTATTTTTTTTTCCTTTTTCTTTTTCTTAATCTCTAGGCATTGAGATTCAGTGAAATGTATAAATGAAGCATTCAAATTGTATGTATATTATATATATATGAATGCAATCAATTGGAATATTATCATAATACCAATTTGTGAAATATATTATTCTCGACTCCCCCGACATGGACACGTTGTGGCATCTTTTCCCATCCATTCATCCATCCATCCTCTCTCTGAAACTCCACATAATGCAGTACCCACCTCAAGCACTAGGCATCTTAGGTGAGAATTAAATGTTATGTTATAAATGATACATTTTTTTTTTCTCTTTCTCTCTCTAGCATTATATGAATTTAAAGAGTGGAGATAATCATATGATTGGGATTTCGTATCTCGGGATTGTGGGTCTAGCTAAGTGAAACAAAAAAAAAAAAAAAATTATTTATGCATTCTAAAAAATATGTATATTTTATATTTTATTTATTTTGAAATAGCGTAAATTTTATCAATATAACTAGTAAGAAATATCTCATTCTTAGATGAATGAGATACACATTATACACTCTAAATAAAATATATAAATAATATTGCTCTGAAATAAAATAAACATGATTTAGGATGAGCATGTGAGACAATGTGAGAATGTTTACTATCGAGCGATCTCAATAAGGGCTTAGAGAGACCCAATGAAGAGGTTCATGGTTTCTATCTATGCTAGTTTGGTTTGATCACCAAATTGGTAATTATAGATATCAAGGAACAAGTGATGAATGATGCATTGCACTTTCATGAAAAGTATTGAAGACTGAAAATTAGAATTATTTTATGAGTAATTGACTCTTAAAAAAGGCCAATGATGCGGATATACATATACAGAATATATTATTAAGTACACTTAAATATGTGATTTGATGAGCAATGCGGTTTTGTCGAATTCTATAAGGTACAATTCATGAGCTGAGAGAGAGTTATGGACAAAGGCGAAGCCAAAAACTATCTAAGATCAAGAAGATGGAATACAGAAAAAGGCAAAAGGAAAAAAAAAAAAAAAAATGGGTATGGATCCATATGATCACTAGAGATCACAGAGGAAATTTACTTTTGGATTTCTCTCCACATTACATTTTATGCACATTGGAGAATGCTCCAGTATAAATTTTTTCCTAGCTATCTTCGATTGATTGATGAATGTCTTATTCAAATAATAATAATAATAATTAATGTTACATGAATTAGATATTGCAAAATCATTATCAAATAAAAAAAAGGAGGAAATTATATTAGTTTTACATATTTTATTGTATTTACTTAGTGATAGAGTTTTTCCTTTTGTTTTCACATACAAGCATTTCCTAGTGGAGTTGGTACATGGATACCTGAGGGCCAGGCAGCAGGAAGTCTCGAGCCAACTAAAGGTGATTGATGGAGAGTTTGGGTTCATAACCCAACATGGGATGTTTTAATTATCATTTGCTGTTTCCATACCAAAAAAATGTACATTTTCTACCCTTGAATGCAGAAATTTTAAAAATCTTAAATAAATGTTTAAACAAATAAAAATTACAAGAATAGTTAGTTAATTCTAGCAATAAAAAAAAAGAGCATAATATGCATCGTATATTTTTGTTATAGGTATACAGATAGCATTACTTGATATCATTGTAACACTCTTAGAATTTAAATTAGTCTTATATATAAAATATAAATAAGATTAAACCTCTTAACCTAACTATAGTATTTTGAGCAGTAGATTACGAGGGTTTAAGTGTACTAGAGTTAGAATAATTTTAAAATTGATGGCCCTCTGAGAAGTTAGGACCCCACAGTCAAATTAAAGATAAACTGACTTGACTCGACTCACCAGGCACAAGTCCAACAAACCCCAAACTCTCACGTGCTTATATGCCTTAAGTCTTCCGATGGTCAACCTAATTGGTGGCGGTTCGAGTGAAATTGTGATTGTATCATTCTCACAGTGGTGATTGTGGGGAGTCAATCACAAAACGAAAATATGAAATGAGTTTCTACTGAACCAAGATTATATAGCGGGCGAGCACGACTCTTCGGTTGATGATTATTATGCGTGGAGTGTGACTTTTTACAGAATCGATTAAGACTAGCGAGATGAGTCTCACATTATCTGATACTTATGAGTGTGCTTGATCATGACGAGGAGTCAGAACTTAAAGAGAGAATCGATGTAACACTCTTAAGATTTAGATTAGTCTTATATATAAGATATAAATATGACTAAATCTCTTAATCCGATTATAATATTTTGGACGATAATTAAATCTAAAAAGTTAAAAAAATTAAGCAAGTTAGAATAGCTCTAAAATAAATAACTTGCTAAAAAGTTGAAAGTTAGAGCATCACAAAACTCGTAAACCGTCATCTTTTTTTACTCAATATAAAATTGATAGATAATCAAACTCATTGGATGCCAAATAACAACAATAATCACCAACTTGGGGTGAATTGTAGGGCGCGGAGCTAGTCATCGAGATAATATACCACTTTCAAAAGTTTGGGATTCGAATCTCATTTTAAAAGATATGAATGTGAATCCATCTCTAATATTGTTGAGGACAATATGAATAATAATTATCAGATAAGTTTCGTTGTTGTTTAGTTAGCCTGCAACTTGAAAGTGTCTTATATCATATTAAATTGTTACCATTTTATCTTGTCCAAAACTCCAAACTACTAACACTACGTACAAAAAATTTTAAAAAATATGAAAAAACGTATCACCTCTTATGTTATTATTATTATTTTTTATTATAAAATAAAATAAAATAAAATAAAATACATAAATAAGAATAAAATATAATTATAATATTGTTGTGCTTTTTTTGTTTTTCCACCGGAGGGAGAGAGGAAGGGGTAGTATATTGCCCACGTGGCCGACAGCATCGTGATTCGGTCCAAAAAAGTGGGCCCCGCACTCTCAGCAGAACTGCGAAGCCTGATTGGTCCCTCACGTGGGGTCCTGAGCACGGTGACGTCATCCTCGTTTCCGGTCCCCCGCGATTCCCCTAACGACAAGAAACGGTTTCCCCTTCCCCCCCTAAAATACGAACGAGTCAAATTTAATCAGTTTGGAACCGCTGTTGCACCTAATTATAAAATTATGAATGAATAATTATTCCAAGCAGCAGGTGGAATAACTTAGTTGTTCCACTTACAAGTTTTTATTAAAAAAAAAATTAATTAATTTTATTTTAAATTATAAGTTATTTAAATTTATAAAATTTAAAATTTATTTTATTATTTTATAAAAATTTAATTTTTTCTATTCTTTTTATTTCTCTTTAATTTACCAAATATAATTTTCTTTATACCCGGTATAACTCTTATACCCACCCAAACATAAATTAATATTAATTTCTGCTAATATCATAACTTATATATACCTATTTTCGATATAACTAAATTTTTCTTATATCCGAACTAAACGCAGTCTTAATTAACTTCTAGTTTCAATAATCGAACTACTATTTCGGGAAAAAAAAAATTCAATTTACTCGGTGTTCATGGTGGATTTTGCTTGTTTATATAATTAGAGTGGTATTGAGTATTTAGTAGTGTTTTTTATTCCGTTCTCTCAAAGCGCATCTCACAATGACTAATTAACTGTGAAAAATATATCAAATATATGTTTAAAACGTTATAAAGATACTTGACTAGCTAGCTACTAAATAAATTATTTTTAGCATTTTGTTTAATTTTATTCTTATAAAATTATAATATTTGGATAGCAAGAAAATGAATTTTTTTATTAATTGCTATTTTCTTATAACCTTGCTTTCATTTCAAAACCTACCAAAATATATAATGGTGAAATGTACATATATATATATATATATATATATATATATATATATATATATATATATATATATAGATATATGATTAGAAATGAATTTATTAAGATCTTGCGATTTCGAAATCACTGCTTGAACCATACAACTAAACAAAATCTCAACCTTTGTTACTGTCATAAGATCTAAAAGTTAGATCACATGAGCTTTATTTTCCGCCCCTTTTAGGAAGCTGCAGGAGCCCCAATTAATTAAGCATCAAATAATATTATTAATTAGTGCGTTGTGGTTCATCACAATGATAGCCAAATAATAAGAGGGGGACCAAAAAAAAAAAAAAAAAAAAAAAAACCTTAAAATTGGAGTCATGCATATATATTCATGGGGGCCACATTTCATGGTTTATCATGTTGATACTCGTGGCATGCATGAGAAAGTGAAAAAGGCAATTATTTGTTAATTTGTTTTGATCCATTAGAATGTGAGGAAGCATGGTCATGTGTGCCATTCATTATCCACATGCAACAATGAGACATGTGATCCTACACTTAATTCCCATAGTAATTAACTAACCCACACCTAGCAAATGAGTCATTTTATCCAAGTTGAGTTTACTACAATGATTAATTAATTATCCTTGGTATTTGATGAGATAGCAATCAGTAAAACATTAAAGCATCTAATTACAAGCATTAGGGAATGGATTTATTGATTTTTTTTTTTTTTTTTGTGTGTGTGTGTGTGCGCGCACACATATAGGATGCTGATCGTGAGCTAATTAATTACTAATCAGATATTTAGTTGCTCAATCAAATAAGAGAGAACCGTAATAATGGACTTGATAAAACTATTGGTTCGGAGACAATTATATTAAGCTAGGCTAGGTACTATTCATATAGTGAGCTAATCCAACATGTTTGATTTGTTTGTAATAAAAATTGCTCTATTATTATCATAATTATCCATCAAAGCTATTATATCATTATATATTGTGTTAAATATTTTGGAGTAATACACAAATAAATTTTATTTGAAAGGTTCTGTATAAATTGTGCATTTTATTATTGTATGTCTATTTTATTTATGTTACTACAAGACATGAGAGGAAAATTCAATTGCTTTTGTGAAGAGTTACTACCTTCCTTACAAAAAAAAAATAAAAAAATAGTGTACAAATTTATTGGATGCCATATATATATATACTTTTTTAACTAATCCAGTTGAGATAACTTTCTTTTATTAACATAGCATTGAATGTGTCTCCTATCTTTTACTATTGGCCTGCACCATTTCTACTCTCTCTCCCCTCCTCCCAACCCTTTAAAGCGCATTGGCACCTCCCCATCTCTTACCTGTCCTCACCCCACTCCACTCCATCTCCTCGTCGATCCTCTCTCTCTCTCTCTCTCTATCTCTCTCTCTCTCTCTCTCACACACACACACACACTCTCTCTCTCTCTCTCTCTCTCTCTCTCTCTCTCTCTCTCTCTCTCTCTCTCTCTCTCTCTCTCTCTATATATATATATATATATATATATATATATATATATATATATATATATATCTCATACACACACAAACATCAACACAAAAGTGCACAAAAGCGATCGAATAATTAAGATGGATGAAGAGATACTGTCAATCTTCAACGAATGCCCTGGTCCCGGCCCCGACGTCGCTGGTGCAGGCGACGTCGATGTGAGCTTCGGCAGCTCCTCTTCCTCTTCTTATTCCTGCTCGTCCTTCGCCGCCACGTCCGCCACCTTCAGCGCCCGCAGCAGCCTCTCCTTCTCGTCCTCCTCCTCCTCCTCCGTCCTCCACCCCCTCCCCCACTCTTCTTCTTCGTCTTCTTCCTCTTCCTCTTATGCGAACTGGTCCGCTCTCCGCGCCGCCACCGCCCTCTCCCCCGACGGCCTCCTCCACCTCCACCACCTCCACCTCCTCCGCTCCCTCGGCTCCGGCCACCTCGCCCGCGTCTTCCTCTGCCGCCTCAAGGGCCTCCCCCCTTCCTCCCCTCTCTTCGCCCTCAAAGTCGTCGACCTACACATGATCACCACCGCATGCACCACCAACAACAACAGTAGCAGCAACAGTACTTATAACGACGAGGACCACAAAGACAAGAGTAACGACTACCGCTGCAAGGTCTCCCAAGCGACGGCGGAGTGGCGCGTGCTGTCGGCCCTCGACCACTCCTTCCTGCCGACGCTGTACGCCCGGCTGGACGCCTCCCACTACGCCTGCTTCCTCATCGACTACTGCGCGGGGGGGGACCTGCACTCCCTCCTCCGCCGCCGCCCCGCCGGCCGCCTCCCTCCCGCTGCTGCGCGCTTCTACGCCGCCGAGGTGCTGCTGGCGCTGGAGTATCTCCACGCCCTCGGCTTCGTCTACCGCGACCTCAAGCCCGAGAACGTCCTCCTCCGCGCCGACGGCCACGTCGTCCTCTCCGACTTCGACCTCTCCTTCCAATCCCACGTCTCCCCCTACCTCCGCAAATTCCGCCGCAGAAGCACAAGCACAAGCAGAAGCAAGCAGCAGTACAGCCACGCCCGCTCGTCCGCGCGTGTTTTTGCGCGCAAGCATCGATGCCGACGATGCTGCTTCTGCGGCGGGGGCGGGAATTCGATGAATAGCGACGACGAGGACGAGTATGAGGAGGAGGTGGAGTTCGTGGCGGAGCCGGAGAGGGCGTTCTCGAAGGCGTGCGTGGGGACGCACGAGTACCTGGCGCCGGAGATCGTGAGCGGCGGGGGCCACGGCAACGGCGTCGACTGGTGGGCCTTCGGCGTCTTCCTCTACGAGCTGCTCTACGGCAGGACCCCGTTCAAGGGCCCCGCCAAGGAGGACACTCTGCGCAACGTCCTGCACAAGCAATTACGATTCCCCGACCTCAGCGGCGGCGACGACGTGGCCAAGGCCAAGGATCTGATCCGGCGCCTGCTGGAGCGGGACCCGCGGCGCCGGATGGGGTCGGCCCGCGGCGCCGCCGAGGTGAAGCGCCACCCCTTCTTCCGCGGCATCAACTGGGCCCTCATCCGGTGCGTCACGCCCCCGGTCGTCTCCGCCGCCTCGGCGGGCCCCACCCCGCCCGTGGCCCACCTCAGCTGGCATAATTTTCACAAAAGAGGGTACGGCGATTATATCAGGAAGAAGAAGGGGTTTTTCGGTAATTTCGGGTTGGGGTTGGGGTTGGGATTGAGATGGGGATCGCCAATACTGGGTCTGGGATCTAAGACGACAAAAGGAGATCAGGGGACGTAAAAGGTAAAAAACGTTATAAATATGTTGCTCGCTCACACGATGGGGATCGATCAAGTACTGAGATGTTAATTTGTGATTAATTATTAGCTGCTTAATTTGCTGTTGTTTAAGGGACCGTACAAAGTTGAGTTGCGAGATGCGTATGAGATAACAGCAGCAGCAGCAGCAGCTAGATATTGATCTTAGTTTGAAGAGCAGTGAGGCACATAAATATATGCATACTGCTTATATGTATTTATAATAAAGTTTCTCTTTTTATTTTCAATTTATTTACATCTAATCCAGTAAAATAGAATAGAAAATTCAAATCAACTGAAATCAAATTAAGTACTTTTTTGGGGGGGGGATTCGCACACTTTTTCCCACTAATTTTAATATATCTACGTAATCAAGCTGTAAATTTTATTACATAAGATATGTAGAAAATTTCCAAATTAATCAATTACTTTTCTCTTGGTCAGAGTCTGGCCATTGCTTGGTTTTATCTAAACCAACAAGTGGTGGTCAGAGCCGGCATTTCTGACGCAGAAATAAAAGCCCACCTCCCCACCTCTCATTTATCATTTCAATCAACCATTTATCCATTTGTTAATTATTTTATGAGCAATCCATTTGAAGTGTGTGTGTGTATATATATATATATATATATATATATATATATATATATGCCGTTTGAAATGTACAAAAAAAAATATTTTTCTTATTTTATTCACTATCTAAATCAGAAACTTATTTGAAAAACAAAATAACATATATATACAACTCTGTCCCTTCTCTTTTATTTTTCTTTTTAATTTTTATCCAAAGACCAATTTTAATATCTTATACGCAAAATTTAGTAGATTACATGTTCTGATCAGGTAGAAACTAAAGATGCATCTATCTACATACATGGTGTACTCTGTGCTTACTTTTTGCATCTTTAATCTCTCTTCTCCTTGTTGATCTTCTACACTTGTATGCCTGGCATTTTGTTTATTCATGTAAAATGCTTCATCTTCCTCTTAATTGTTCCTCACCTAATTCTAACAGAAAGGAACTCATGCCTACTTGTAGCTCAAATGTAGCTCAAAAAAGGAATGACAGAAGCACACTAAGACATATGGGGATTGGTGGGTTGATAAATTAGTAGGTAAAATTAAATACCAAGAGCTTTACAGAGTATCAAAAAGAAGAGAGTGAATATTTTCCTGCACAATAGTTATCTAGTCACCAAAGGAGCCAAGTCTCAGTAAATGAGCACCATATAATATAAGCACTTTGAATCATTCGTCATGTTCCTCAACATTAATCAGACATTTAAGCTAACAATACACAAATCAAACGAAATTGCTGCAAGTAGTAGAGGAAAATTTTGGAATTGGTTATATTTAAAATCATATTGAGTGTAGCTGAACCAGATTTTTCAGTTGACAGACGCAGATCTTTCTCTGCAAAGGGATAGAGAGCTGGATCTATGAACAAAGGAGCCAAATATCTTAACTAAAACAAATTTAATTGACCTTGTAATCTACAAAGAGATTATGACAGTAAGAATCAGCAACGGAATGAAGAAATTGGCTGACTAAAATATATGGTAAATAACAGAAAATTGTAATGTGAGTGAGTGAATCTTTAGTACATATTGAATATGCAAACATAATTTCTTGAGTTCACAATAATTAGTAGTACCAAAAAGCAATTGCGGGAGCACAGTGTTGCTTTCTCTCTCTCTCTCTCTCTCTCTCTCTCTCTCTCTCTCTCTCTCTCTCTCTCTAATAAAAAATGGACCACCAAAATAAGAAAAAGCTCATCAAGCTTATCATCCCCATTCCATTCATTCTATGCCCTGCAGTGTTGCTTCCAGGAGTAGCTGCAATAAGATCCCAAAAAAAAAAGAGGGGGGGATATCACCACCTTGGGTAGTTAAAGATACACGCTTTCTCGAAAAAAAAAGATTTTTTTAAAAAAAAACACAAATAAATTGGGCTATTAATATGAGTTAGGTTGCGATATTAGGTACATATCATCCAAAGAACATACTACTGCTATATATGCACATAAATTAATCACTCTGGAAACTAATCTAGTTAAACTATAAGCCTGTATCTCTCCTCAGATTGTACAATATTTGTTTTTGTCTACCTAAGCTTACAGCAATTTTAGAACAATTATGTTGCTCCAAGTTATTTAAAACTCGGCAAATCTTGTGATCTACTTGGACTTTTCAAGTCTCCGGTCAAAGTCATGAGTTTGACAAATAAAATTCCTAAATTTTTTCAAGTCGTAACACGCCTATAGCCCCCTCAAAACAAGAGATTTTAGTTGGTTTATATATATATATATATAGAGCCCTTAGGTACAAAAATAAGATCAAATTATTAAATGGAAAATTCTTCAGATGTAAAGCACAGTTATAGCACCATACCTGGAGGGCTGTTGGTGGCAGAGGGCGTTGGAGCTGCAACCAAAATTGAGAAGATAAATAAGATAAAATCATACAATCTTTCAAACGAAAAGAAAAATAAATTAGCTCATTCATGATTCTTCAAGAAAGAGTGCATATATATATATATATATATATATATATATATATATATATATATATATATATATATATATATATATATATATATATATTATATATTAGATTCTTCTACATACTTATGTTGTAGAGTTAACAGTTGTCTCGGAGAGAGTACTAGTTAGAAGTAAAGGGAAATGAAAGTTGAAGAAAGGGTACCTCCGCACTGGTGCTGGGAGGAGTTGACGCCGCAGTAGGCGGCGAGCTGGAAGCTCTTTTTGGGGTCGATCCCGAAGGCGTTGCGGATGGCGGGGTCGTCGAAGATGGCGCAGAGGCACGATAGCTCGTTCGTCACCGCCTCCCGCAGCGGCCCGCAGCAGCTCTCCGGCGGCCGCGACGTCGCGTTCATGTACGGCTCGCACGGCACCAGCTTCGACGCGCACGACGGCACCACCGGCGTCTGCGCAGATGCCTTTCCTGATCCCCCCATCAATACCACCACCACCACCACCACCACCGCCGCCACCAAATATGAATCGTGGTAGCCCCTCCCCATCTCTACCAAAATTTCTCCCTCTCTCCCTCTTTCTCTCTCTCTCTCCCCCCAAATGATATAACATATGCGCGACCGATGTGTTGCCTTTGACTAGGGTTCCTTAATTCCACGCGGACGAGTGTGTATAGTAATAATAATAATAATAATACACAATAAAGACCAAAAATCAAAACAAGGAATAATAATAATAAAAGTAATAATTAAATTTGAGACTTTGACGGATTGGACGGACTGGATTGTGTGGTGTGATGGGGCTTTAATTGATCGTCTCGCCATCTTCCGGAGGTGGGCTGCGGTAATAGTACGCTCAGATGTGTGGGTTAAATCAAAGACAGCATTTTTTTAAGGGCCTACGGCACCGCCTTGTTAACTCTTCAGACTGGACATACAAGTTCAGTTCACATTAATTGACTCTCTTTTTCCACCGGACAACTTCCGTCTTTAAATTTAATTAAATAATCGGCCATGCTAAGACTGTCTTAAAAAATGATCCGAGTTCAAAATTTATGTTTAATAATAATTATTAGAGAGACGAAAGCGGATGATTATTATATTTTTGTGTGGTGGGCTCTCAAATATGACTTGAGAGGAACAAAAGAATTTTCTAAGACAAGAGGGCCTCGCTCAGCTAGACGAGTACGGTGGCACATGAGATATGTATTTTGTGATTTTCTTATTGCGAATTTTTTTTTTTTTTTTTTTTTTTTTTCTTCTTGATGGCTCTTCTATCTTACTATATAGTCTAGTTCAACGAGCACAAATTACTTCCGCAGAAATACTACTGTGGTACGTAAGCCCAGTCAAAAGTGAACCCGGCAGAAAGGGTGTTTTTTTTTTTTTTTTTTTTTTTTTTTTGCCAAATCCTACTTTGACAAATCGGCCTGCTACTTGGGCATCCGCTGCCTAAACACCATTCGACAAGTAAAAAAAACTTGATAATAATTCCACAAATTTCAAAGGCTGGACGATATAATAAATGAAAAGACTTTTTTGTTTTTTAAAAATAAAATAAAATATTTTATTCATTTTATTCAGTTGGTAATTGAATTAAGAGCAATGCTATATGTACACTCCGAAGGGGTGTATATCATACACATCCACCATTTTAATTGTGACGATATCTTTTACGGGTCACATCGATTGACCCATCATCACACCCCACCCATTGGATGGGTGGGGTATGTGATATACACCCCGTTTTGGGTGTACAAATATCATTTCCCTTGAATTAAATTAAGAGCAATGCTACATGTACACCCCGAAGGGGTGTACATCATACACCTCCACTATTTTAATGGTGGCGATATTTTTTACGGATCACATCAAGTGACCCATCATCACACCCCCACCCTTGGATGAGTGGGGTGTATGATGTACACCCCGAAAGGGGTGTACACATAGCATTTTCCTTAAATTAATACAGAAATAAAACAACATAAATATATATATATATATATATATATATATATATATATAATAAAAATAATAATTACAAGAGCTTCAAAGTGTGGCACGGTTCAAACAACGGTCACACCCGCGCATATAGGACCCTAGATCTTTTTCCACTGCCTAGTTAGTCTTCCCGAGCCACAAGCCGAACCGCAAAGTTGTGAACTTGGAAGCTAAGACGGACCGCAGAGCAGAGTAATCCACAGCCGGGTTCGTCCCGGCGGGGAAGATGAGGAGAGCGCAATCCGGGTGCTGGGCCTCGACCCACGGGAGCTTCCCCTAACGGGGAGATCGGGCAATTGCACCGGCGGCGGCGGGTAGGTTTGGGGGATGCCGATAAGTGCCTCGAGGTCGGCGTGGGAAAGCCCGCCCGTCGAGGAGGCGGGCGCCCCAGCCGAGTGCGGCGGCGGCGATGGCGACAGCGGCGAGAGCGTGGCCAGAGCCGCGGTTGCAGTACCGGAGAGCGCGCTCGCCGTACTTGCACCCTTCGCGCCAGAAGACGGAGAAGAGCGAGATGATCGACGAGGAAGGAGGAGGAAGAAGCTCAGCTAGCACCGGGGGGGTCGGCGGGATGAAGGCGCGGGGCTCGAGGGAGTGGTCCTTGGGAAAGTAGTGGGCGATGACAGGGGAGGCGAAGGGGGAGGTCTCGGGGAGAGCGGGGATGAGGAGGTGGGCCTCGGTGGGGTGGAGGTTGCCGCTGCTACGGTTTACGCGGAGGGACCATGTGGAGAGGCCCGCGGTCTACCCGGCGGAGAGGGAAAGGGAGAGGGAGAGGGAGTCGAAGAGGAGGCGAGAGAGGGAGAGGAGGGAGAGGAGGGAGAGAGGGGAGGGGGAATGGGAGGATGCGAAGAGGAGCGGGTAGTGGGGAGAGTCGTGGGGTCGTGGGGTCGCGGACTCGCGGAGGGATGAGGGGTAGTGTTTGTGGGGAGGCGGGGGTGGAGGAGTAGGAGGGGCATGGCCTCGCTCTCGCCTGCGACCGGGAATGCTGTGGAAGGGCGGAGAGCGTCCCGCCGTTTGAATGAGGCATCAAATGGGCCTTTCTGGGCCGAAAGGGGACCCAACCTTTACACAGATTTTTGTTTAATTGGGTTTCTTAAACGGGCCGATCAGATGAGCTGACCCTTTCGCAAACAGCAAACTCAGTGGGCAGTCCATAGTCCGTTATCTATATTTATTGGGCTTTAAATTTGCTGAGGGGTTTCAAAATTTTGTTAAATAGTAATAATAAATAATTAAAACTAAGGTATTTCACTATTACTTTTATTTATAAATAAATATATTTATTTACTTTTGTATATAATATAAATATAAATAAAAAAAAAAATCTATAAAAAAGAGAGTTTCCTTTCGCTTTCCTCCGCAATTCTTCATCTTGGTATTCCTATCCGATAGTCAAAATTTACTACTACTTCGTTCCCCAAAACACCCTTTTCCACCACCGCTTGCAACCCCAGAAACCCCGTTATTTCGGAGAAACAGCGAGGGCAATTCGGTCATTTCGCAACAGAATAACGATGATTAATCTCCGAAGCGTCTTTCAACGGAGCTGAGACTCTTCCCCCGAACACTTCTCCATCGTTCCCTTCGATCCCCCACCACCATTTGAATCCTTCTTCCTCTCCCATGGCGTAGGAAAACCCCTGCGAAGATCTCAGAGATCGAAGCTTTCTGAGATAAAGCTAGGGCGTTGATCCAACGGTGAGCCAATCTCTCTCTTTCTCTCTCTCTCTCTCTGATTTGCGAATTTACTCGGTTTGATTTGAGCAATGCAGTTGAAAGATTGCACGTTGATTTGTTTTTGCAGATCTGGGCGAGTGTTGAAGAAAGCTGGTTGAGATCTGGGGCTAAATTTTTCATTTTTGAGTTGGTTATATAGAATTTTGGTGGATTTGGGAATTTAGGTTTCCTTGTATGAGAGGTGGGGTGGAAGGGATGATGTCAGCCCTGATGAACTTGACGACAGCTTTGCGGGATTGGGTGTCGGCGTTGTACGATGCTCCTCCGACCCGTGCGGTTGTTTTTGGGATTCCCATTGATGGTGGGTTCTAGTTTGCTACAATGCACTTAATTGGAAAAGTTCTCCTTTGTTTGTTTACTTTCCTTCTAAGTTCTAAGGAGTGGGAATTGTGTTGATATTGTTGATCTTTTGTGATTGAAGGTCACCTTGTGGTCGAAGCGCTCCTCATTGTTGTCATATTGTTCCAGCTCACAAGGAAGAGCTATAAGCCACCAAAGAGGCCATTGACAGAGAAGGTTTGTTATTTTTTCATATTAAATCTCACTATATGTTCATCTGGCGTAAATTTGGAAAAAATGTATCGAACATTATAATTAATGATCCAGTTTGAAACAACTAACTAACTCTTCAATTTTTTTTCTTGCTACCTAACCTTGTAATTCATTTGATTTCAATTATTCGATAACCTTTTCGATTAAAAATTAGGGTACATCATTTATCTTTTTAAACCATTTTAGAGTATCTCATGTGATTTATGTGACTCTGTTTAAACAAGTAGAGCATCTTAATTTCATAACAAATGAATCAATTTTCAGGTAAGCTCAATGCATTTTTACCCTTAAAGTTGATTGAAACTGCAACTTATGTACTTCTCAAAGTCTAACTAGTTCACTCTTATTGGCAACTTTCAAGCCTAAATCTTACGCATCCATGTGGGTTTCTGATACTATATGCTAGTTCCTGGGGGAATGGCTCTAATACCATATGTCATAGCGCAGCAAGCCTACCAGTATTCGCAACTTGTTGGGCGTAATTCAGCGGAACAAAATACTTTAGTTGAAGTTATGCATACAAATGTATTAAGTCTTATATACCAAAGAAATCTCTTGTTGTCGTCTAAGGCGGCACTATTGGGGTTCGACAGTTTTGCTTGTTTTTCTTTTTCATATTCTTGTTGTCTACATCATTTATAGGTATCGGCTTTAGCTGGCTCTTCTCAAATAATAACTCTCTTGTTGCAAACTGCAGGAAATAGACGAACTTTGTGAGGAATGGATGCCGGAACCTCTTTGCCCACCTATCACGGAGGATATGCAAACTGAACCTCCAGCCTTGGAAAGGTTTGAAATGATTCATCGCTTAATGCTTTAACTGCAGTCATTCATAGCAAAGCGTTTGGTGGACAGAAATGCCCCGAGCTTCTGTTTTTGAGGGAAGCTGTAATGAGGTTTTAAGCCTCAAAAGCAGAAGCTCCAACTCGGAGCTTCTAGTTCTGTTGAAGAGAGAAGTTGTTAGGGGTATTTTAATCCGATGCTTCTCCTAAAAGCACTAAACAGATAACACTTTATCAAACAACACAACAACCTACAATAGAGCCAAACAAGCCCTTAGTTTGAAAGATCTTCGATATATTTTCTACCCAGTTGCATTGGTTCATTTTCCGTTGAACTTGTAGTATAAGCCTGATAACCTATCATGTTCTTGAAGGCATTTGTCATTTGGTAGCAACCACTATTTAAAAGAACTATTAGTGCAAATATCAGCAATTAGGATGAGATTATTAGAGTGTGATTATTCTTCTTTCAAGATTTCATCCATTTCTTTGGCGCAATTAAGATAGTGGAAAATGAGTTTGTTAAGCTTTCTTTGAACAGATTTACTAAAACGACACTTCTGTGAGGCTCGAGCCCAAGATCTTCCCATTTGACCCAGCCTGATCCTTCCTGGCCATGGCTATTTGGACCGGGGCTGGCCTAAAATAGCTATAATATTTTCAAGTTAAGCCTGAAACTAGGCCTAGCCTTTTGTTTAACTAGGTTTTCTCCCTCACCCTGTGTATGCATGTGGGTATGAGCATGTGCATCGATATATGTATGACCAAAAATTGGAAGTTGTTTCAGAGATTTGAAATAATAGTCTTCTCTAATGAGGTACTACATGGTGCAGCGCTGCCAGACCGCATACAACAATTGGTGGAAAAGAAGTCGTCAACTTTGCTTCAGCAAACTACCTTGGATTGATAGGGAATGAGAAGATAATTGTGAGAAAGCTCTCTATCTTATTGTTCTTATTATAATTCATTTGTTTTTTCCCGTTATAATCCTAATAAGAAAGTAAATGGCATGATTCATGCATTGCTCCTTAGAGAATGTACTCTCTCATTACATTTGTATAATTATTTATTTGTTTAATTTCACTAAATGTATGATATGATTTTTAATATGCAGGGTTCATGCGTTGGTTCATTGGAGAAGTATGGTGTTGGTTCTTGCGGTCCCCGTGGTTTTTATGGGACAATTGGTAAGCCTGCTTTTTCCCATCCACTGTTTATGGCTTTATGCTAGGGGCATGTTTCACCGAATTGTAGTTTTTCTATAAAAATGTTGTTAGACTAGAGCTATTCTAAGAAGCACTAGTGGCTTTTTTTATTAAAATCCACTCTATGGCTTCTTCCGGTAGAAGAGACAGAAGCTTCAATTTAGTTTTTCTGCTCTTAGGAACCTAAACAACTCAATTTAGCTTCTCCATAGTAATAGCTCCAGAATAGTTGTTAAATAAACACCTTGTTTCTGGAACCTTCTGCTTTTTGGAGCAGAGAGGCTGTTCAAAAGCCATATCAAACAAGCACTTACTCCCAGAAATTGCTACAAGGATAGCAATAAATTATATCTTCGATTCTTAAAGTATTTTTTCAAGTACCAAAATTGATTTTAAGTTTTATATCTGACAAAAGTGCATAATTACCAGATGTTCACCTTGATTGTGAGACCAAAATTGCGAAATTCCTGGGTACCCCAGATTCCATCCTCTATTCTTATGGCATTTCCACTATTTTTAGTGTCATTCCTGCCTTCTGCAAGAAAGGAGATATTATAGTGGCGTAAGTACACCTTTCCCCTCTAAACTATGAAGAACCTTCACAATAAAATTCATGAAAAAAATTAAAGACTCCTTTGAGCAGTACTCATCGTGATTCGACCAATATTGTGCATTGTACCTAATATTTGCAAATTTAATCTATTAATACCAGTGGCTGCTTGCTCTCTTTCTTGATTACTTCTTGGTACTCATACATGTCAGTGTGCTTGTTTTCTTTTTTCTTTTCCTGTCCTTTTCTAGTCTAATGCTATAATTTACTTTCTCTTGCAGAGATGAGGGTGTTCACTGGGGAGTGCAAAATGGTCTCTATTTATCAAGAAGTAGTGTTGTTTATTTCAAGCACAATGATATGGCCTCGCTGGCAAGCACTTTGGAGAAACTTACTCACAGGAATAAACGAGCAGAAAAGATACGCCGTTATATTGTTGTTGAAGCCATATATCAGGTGTGTAACATTATGATCCTTCTATATCTAGATGACTTATGTCTCTATTTGGACCTCTATCAAGTTAAACTACATGAAGTTCATTGCCGAGGAACAATTTTGTAGTGCATCCATCTTGCCTTACATTGTTTTGTTGCTTCTTAACATATAGTAGTTCTTTAAGCTACTTTCTGCGATAAAAGAAGATGCGAAGGTTCTTATTATTAATTTGCCTATCTGTATGTTGTTATGCATATATGCATGTACATACATTTATAAATAGTACATATATATATGAATGATTATTCTTTATATTTTCTGATTTGTGATTCCCTGTGGTAACCAGGAGCACTCACAATATTTTCTAAACCTTTTTCTGGTATGGAACCTAACTGCAGTTGCCACAATGCACTTCCTTTCTCCGTAGGAATTTTTTATACATGTATATAGAGCAAGCTACCCATTCTTCAAAAAATTATAAAATTTTGCTTTTACTTTTTTCAGTCACTTCATTTGGATACTTCAAAATAGATTGTTAACAGCACTTGACAGAGTAGTGTAAAGAATTCGTTAATTTCATTTCTATTTTTGAAGTTCTAAGCCAATGCCTTTCCTATCTCTAATAATTCATTTTGTTCGCCAATGTACGCAGAATTCTGGTCAAGTGGCCCCATTGGATGAGATTGTGAGATTGAAGGAGAAATATCGCTTCCGTCTTATATTGGAAGAAAGCCATTCCTTTGGTGTGCTTGGTAATTCTGGGCGAGGCCTCGCTGAATATTATGGAGTTCCGGTGAGTTCCATTGTATAGATAACTCGTTACATGTATACCCCTGCGAAATCATTTATTTACAATTATATTTTTGCAAAATCTAAATGTTTATTCGATTTGTTACATATATAACCTTGTACTACAAAAGTAATCCCTCTTCGAGAAACTTCTAATAGAAAATCCACTTTTTGTCATAATTTGGGTGATTCCCAACTTAAGGTTACCTTCTAAGAAACTGCACTATGGAGG
Organism: Tillandsia leiboldiana; assembly: GCA_029204045.2. Lineage (NCBI taxonomy): Eukaryota > Viridiplantae > Streptophyta > Magnoliopsida > Poales > Bromeliaceae > Tillandsia > Tillandsia leiboldiana. The sequence goes on along the minus strand of CM055069.1, from coordinate 48,145,526 downwards.
ATGTCAATTAGAATTCAGATTTTGCAAGGGTATGCTGTAAAATAGGTGATGAGGGTATTTTTCTTGGATGTTTATTATATGCTATGTTGCTACAGATCGAGAAAATTGATATAATTACCGCTGGAATGGGTAACGCATTGGCCACTGATGGGGGTTTCTGCACTGGAAGCATCAGAGTTGTTGATCATCAAGTACGAACCGTACTGATTTGTTTTATCATCAGCCATTGTTTCATTTCTTCTTCTTTTTTTCCCTTCAAGCTAAAATCTTGATTGATTGTCTAATTCCGTTTTGCAGAGATTGAGTAGCTCGGGCTATGTGTTTTCTGCCTCCTTACCTCCATATCTTGCTAGTGCTGCAATTTCAGCTGTTGATTACTTGGAAGAGAATCCATCTGTTCTTACAACACTGAGGAATAATATTGCTCTACTGTGGAAAGGTGACTTTCTTCTCGTGCCTATCATTAGACAAAGTTTTCAATAATTACTTTGCACTAGTCATTAGTCCTGAAAAATTTTCAGGTTGGATTTGATCAATTGCTGTACTATAGATAGCAAGAAGTTAGTATCTTATCTATTGAGAGAACTAACTGTGACATGAAGATATAAGTTTAATAAAGGTTAAATTTGAAAAACTGAGTCGGATATATCGTCTACAAATAAGAGCTAATAAGAGCTAATGAAAGATATTTAATAAAATTTATATCGACTTTTTTTGGTTGTGAAAAGCATATTTAGAGACTGTCTGCATAAAGTTTTTCTGCTAAAAATTGTACATGCGGAGCTTTTGGAGATATCCCTGTCGCCAAAATCATATTTAATGAACCATCCACATGGCGAAAGCTTGAGAGGTCTTTCACTTCTGCTTGTATACATAGATGTAGATACTCATTGTAGGGGGGGCAAGACACTCCAGTTTTGACGGTGATACTTTACAGGCTTATCAGATGTGCCGGGACTTGAAATTGCAAGCCATCCTCTGTCACCTATCATCTTTCTAAAGCTGAAGAAATCAACTGGTTCGCCAAAGGGTGACCTGCAGCTTCTCGAACAAATCACAAAACGAGTAAGTTAATTGATATAAGATCGAGCCCTGTACTTTTGAGATATTGTGACTTAGTCCCTGCTATTTCTCAATTATATGCTATAGCCCCTCACCTGTGATTTGTAATCACATGGGCGTCCTGTCCTATAAAATGATGATTGTAGACCCGTTGCAAATAAACTACAGTCGAAGTCAATTTACAAGAAAAAAAGGCAGAGTGGTCATTTGAAAGGAAAAAGGTCACGCGCTGAGCACCTGAGAGTAATGTAAGCCAGAGATTCTGGGCTTTAAATGGGGGGAGAGGGGGGGGTAAGTCGCAAAATATAAGGGATTATCGATGCAATTCACCCTATAAGTTTTAAGCTTAGTTTGCATGCTGAGTATTGAATTAGTCCATCTAATAGTGTTTCCATTTACTCACAGGTCTTAGAAGAGGATTCAGTCTTTATGGTGACGACGAAAAGGTCTTCTCTGGATAGATGCCGGCTTCCAATCGGCATCCGCCTTCTCGTCTCAGCCGGCCACACTGAATCTGATCTCGTGAAAGCATCAAACTCGTTGAAGAGAGTCGCATCTTCTGTGCTATCTTAGCTTCTTTTGTCTACTTCTCTTCTATTTGCAGTTGGAGGGACAAATTCTATGTATATAAGTCGGTCGACTTCTTTAATTTGCCTTGGATAGATTTTTGTTGTTTTAAGACGAGGTTTACAACGAAATTTTGTATGATTGTAATGCTTTTAGTCGAGAAAGTGCGTAATTGTGCTGTACATTTTTCCTGCTGATTTTGTTAACAGTTGTTTTCGATGTTGGTCTCGGGACTCCCAGTTAAGTGGGCATCAAGAACACAATCCTTCAATCTAATAAATGTGTATGTTGGGCTAAGATCTAAGAGCTAGCTTAGGGAGTCTCAGATCAACTCAAACAATGTCATAATCCTTTTAATTTAATTTGATTTATTTTTTAAAATTTTAAAATTTCAAATATTGGGGTGATTGTTCCAGGTCTCTGGTGCGCTCCACTTGAAATTCCAGCAGCTTCGATGCCATTTTCCAACAAGCACACCACAACCAGCCACGTAATCCTCCGTCCCACTGTTTTTTTTTGTTTTTACGTAGATCCACTGAACGTACCCCAAACTGCACCCCGTCCAAACCCGAGGATTATAATCGTAATTTCACCCCCAACTAGCGCTTCACACGCACCGTGAATTGCGATGCAGCGTTTTGCGGGGGACACTTTGGCGGCTCATTACGAGTTGGCGTAGGTAACGATCTCGACGTGAATTGGAAGCAGCGATGACACGTGGGCCCCCCACCTGAAAGTTCATCTCTTCCAGGTTTGCCATAACTCACCCCGAGTGCACCCCACTGGAAACCGAGGGTCGTAATCGTAATTTCGCCCCGGCTAACACGTACATACGCACCGTGAATTGCGTTTTAACGTTATGCGGGGTACAATTTGGGGTGTTCATTACGGGCACGAATACCTACAACCACTGACACGTGGGATCCACCGCCCGTTTCCCTTTAAGTTTCGCGCGCACCACACACCGCAAATCTCCGCATCGTCTCTCTCCCTCTATTTCCTCCTCGCCCTTCGCCACAAATCTCTCGCTCTCTTTTCTACTCATCGCTACTGCATAGAACAAGCACGCGCACGCGCACGCGCACGCGCACGCACACGCACACATTCTCTCTCTCTCTACCCCCGCGCTACTCATCAATGGCGACTTCGTCTCTAGGGTTCCGCCCCTCCCTTTCCGCTCCGTCGCCGACCCGACCACCTCCTGGGACCGCGGCGGCGCGGGGGTCGGCGACGGTGGCTCTACGCCCTCGGCTCCTTCCTCTCACCCCCCTCCGCTCCTCCACCAACCCGAGGAGCCGAGGATCGCTAGGGTTTCTTGTTAGGGCTTCCTCTTCTTCTTCTTCGGGTCCCTCGACCGCCGAAGCCCTGAAGGTCTCTCTCTTTTCCCCCAACTTAACCCTAAATTTCCCCCCCTTTCTATTTAATTCCTTCCTTTTTTGCTTCTGTGTTGTGTGGGATTGGTGATGTATTTGTTTGTGAACAGTTTAACTCGATTCCGACGAAGCCCGTCGAAGGGCAAAAGACGGGGACCAGCGGATTAAGGAAGAAGGTAGATTGAGGTGTTTTACGTCCTTTTTCTTTTTGATCATTAAATTATTTTTATATAGATTTGATGTAGTTGATGAGTATGTTCTCAACTCGTTGCTGATCGATTTCTTGTTAGGTTAAAGTCTTTCAACAGGAGAATTATCTCGCTAACTGGATTCAGGTATTGGGGATTCATCACATTGTGTTTGTAGTTTCTATAATTGATTGAGAGGGAGATTGATATTGAGTATATATATTTTCCTTTTTTAAATTTGTAGGCTTTGTTTAACTCGTTGCCCCAAGAGGATTACAAGGATGGGTTGCTTGTCTTGGGGGGCGATGGCCGGTACTTTAACCGCGAGGCAGCTCAGGTACTTGATTCTTGATGCCTACTGATTTAGAGGGTAGTTCTGAAAACTATTTTTTCTGCGGAAAACTATTTTTCACGGTTTTACGTACGACCAAACACCCCTTTAGTTGTTTTGGTTCTGTATTCTGTCTTATTTTTAAAGTGAATATATTCTTTGGTCTTCTTTTCTTGTCTCTAACTGAGCCCTTTTTCTGTTTTTTTTTTTTCTCAATGCAGATTATTATCAAGATTGCAGCAGGGAATGGTGTTGGGAAAATTCTCGTTGGCAGGTAAGTAAGTTAAATTTAAATTTTGAACTAGAGAGTAAATAAATAAAGTATACTAATGTAGAAATTGAGTTTTGTAGATGATATTTGTATATGCCCTTTTCTTGCTTTGGAAAAGGGTGTTGAATATTAGGAATTCTAGTGCGGAAAACAATTTAAGACTGGGGGTGGATTGTATGTAAGGGTGGATGGATAATAATTGAACTATTAGCAAGCTAATCATTTTGTGAATATGCATATAAAGAGAAGATAGAATTGCAAAATAATATGGACAATAATATTAGAAGTACCATCTATTAGATTAATTATTTTCCCCCTCATATTAGAAGTTATTTATGCTACCTGTAAACATATACATAGAGTCAGGACTCCTGCTTTCAGCAATTAACTGCAATTTGATTGATGGATTCAAACTTGACCTTTTCCCTCTTTACTTGGTTTTCTGTTTTATACTTGTTGCTTTATACTGAAAGAAGATACATATATATATAGAGTTAGGTGCATGCACATGTATATGTTTGCCCAAATGTAATTGCACAAGGGTTTGTTTGTACATATCTATAGAGATAACAACATATTAGAATGTATGTATTTATATTTTGTATATTAACAGATCATTAAGGAGAGAAGGAGACTCTTTGATTTTTAAATCTAACACATGTGCTTTGTGAACCTACGAAGGAGCATGTCTATTTTTCTTTTATTTCGAAGGGGCATGTCTATTTTTCTTTTATTTCTCCGTAATTTTTTATGAATAAACAACCTCTTTGATGGACCTAGCATTCATAAAGCTAATCTATATCTCAATATAAGATGACTTGTTGGTTTGGCTCATTTGACTGGTTTTTGAAATTCTTTATATTTAATCGCCCTAATGTATGGTACTGGAAATAATGCAATCCTCTTCAAGTTGTGAATCCTCAATTCAAAAAATATTTTAAATTGAATATTGTGGTTGAATTGTTTTTCCTCATCAAGCACCGGATGGCCTTTTATTCAACTTGTGTGTTGACTGCTGTAACTGAACTGTAATATGGCCTTTACGAAATGTTTTTAAGTGGAATGCTTGATATGTCTCTTCAAGGGAAGCGACATAAAATGCATAATCAAGTTGTCAAACAAAGATATAGTGCGGTGATTTTTGAAATTCTCTAGCAAGGATTTTGATGGATCACGTATTTTTTCCTGTCTACTGCCTATGCTGTTTAAAGAAATAAAAGATATTTTCATGTTAGCTTTCAAAAATTGGAACTCCAAAATGCTTTAGAAAGATCAAGTTCGGTCTGCTTATTTTCACATATGTAACTAAATAAATAGTTCATTTTTCCTGTCAGGGATGGTCTCATGTCAACTCCAGCTGTTTCTGCAGTAATTCGCAAAAGAAAGGTATGCATTTGACTTATTCTTTTTTCAGAACCTGTTTTGTTAGTTTCTTCATGTATTTTTTCTCTTAAGCTAATATTGTTGGTGCCTTTTTGTTTAAATGTTTGGTAGGCGAATGGTGGTTTTATCATGAGTGCAAGCCATAATCCTGGTGGGCCGGACTATGACTGGGGAATTAAGGTATATGCTTGAGTTTCCTTTTAATAACTAAACTCAACAAAAATATCCTTATAATTGTGTATGTGCTTGAATATTCGGAGGATTCTTTTGTTGGAGGATTATAGGGGGTTTATCATTCCCTTATGCTACCAAATGTAATGCGAGAAAAAAGAGGAACAAATGAACTGGCCAGACACATTAAGTGAAATATACTGGAGCAACTGCTTGGCATTGTATATTTTCTGATCCCCTTTTTGTTTTTAGTTTAACTACAGTAGCGGACAACCTGCACCAGAATCAATTACCAATGAAATATATGGGAACACTCTTTCGGTATGTCCCTTGTTTTTTTTTTTGTCTTTGTTTTAAAATTCTTATTTCTCTTTTGAGGTTTTCTGAATCTCATTTGGTCGGCGATTGTTTTCTTCTGATGACTTCTGTTCCATCATCAATTTGGACTCTTATTGTTGCTGTATAATACAATTTTGCCATTTTTGCAATTACTCTGTTCCTTTTATTGCACAATGTCTTTCCTTTTTATCACCTTTTATGGCTAAAACTGCAGATTGCTAATTGAACTTCAAGTAACTTGTGAAATTTATGAGGTTGCATGTAATGGCTAATGCTGAGCAAGCAACTTCTTGCAGCAAATGCTTCTTGAACTATACAATGTCAATGATTTGAATAAGTTTGCAATTTTTCCATAAAACTTTTTATGTTTTCGGAAACCTGTTGTTCATCTTACCAGTTGCAAATGATCTGAGCTGTCAATGAACAAGTTGAATTTCAGAGAGAGGCATTTAATCGTTCACAGAAATCAGAAGAACATAACAAGTGTTATACCTACTTGAATCACTGAGAAAAATTGTGTTTTATATGTTATCAATTAATTGCTTTACCTATAAAACATGTTTAATAATGTTGTGTTGAAAATACCATGATATTTCTGGGGTTGCTAAAGAAATACAAAAACTGAAAGAACCTTGCACTTACATGTAGTGAATAATTCGGGTGTTTTGTAAATTTCCTAACAGAACCACTTTTAAGTGAAAAGTGCATTAGTCGGTTTAATAGGCTCAGTTAGGTGGCTTCGGTTGGATGGCTAAGAAGCTGTGCTTTAGCATTTAGATCTCAATTTGGCTTGAAACTAAATTAAGCCTGAACACATCTTTAAGTCTGAAGCTTGAGCATGGTTCAGCTTGTCTTTTTGGCGACCCTAGTTACTGTAAATATTAACTAATATATTTGTTGCTCAATTCTGTGGAGTCTCTCCCCACCCTTATACATCAATATTCTTGCTTATAACTAGTCAAACTTGTGCATACAGATTTCAGAAATAAAAATCGCAGATATTCCAGATATTGACCTATCCTCTCTAGGAGTCACCACTTACGGCAACTTTACTGTCGAGGTGATAGACCCTGTTTCTGATTACCAGGAATTATTAGAGGTATGTATTGAAGGAGAGAAATTCATTATAGCTTTTCTACTGCTGTCAATTTTTTTTAACTTTGTTTTTTTTTTGCAGAATGTGTTTGATTTCCAGCTTATCAAGGATCTTCTTTCTAGACCTGATTTCAGGTGCGGTTATTGTACTTAATTGGCAGAAGGGATGACTATTTGATGATTTAAGAATTCTATTTTTTTAGTGATCCCAATTTTGCAGTGCTTGACCTTGCTTATTGTCCATTGTCCATATAAACTTTGTTTTGCATTGGTTCCCTAGAACAGTTATTTTGATTTATTATCTGAACGAAGAAAAAGTTGCCTCATGTGATTTGATTATGAATCCGGCCAATAGGAGATTGGGATCTTATTTATGTGCCTAGAGTTTTTGGATTTAGAAAGATATGGACAGTATTGGGGGACCACCAACTTCTTTGCATGCAGAATCACAGATTCTAAAGCTTCTTTTCATTTTGAGTTCTAAATCTTGTCATGTATGGTTTATTCTAGTCATTAGAAGAATTTTTGTTTAAACATATTTGTTTAGGTTCCAACTCAACAAAGATTGAAGATTGGCTTCTTATAGTTTTAAAAATTCTTTAGTTCTCTGTTAAAAAGCAATGCTCTTTTCAAGTTGAAAATAGAAAACGAATTTTCATTTTTATCCTATGTTCCTAGCTAAAGAAATGCAATAGGCTGTCATCCAACATTTCTCTCAAATTATTAGAAATTTTTTGTTGTTGTTCTCATAATTCTTTTTTTTTTTTTTTTTTTTTTTGAGGAAAAGGCTGCTGCCGCTTCATTCATGTTGTTCTCATAATTCTTGGTTGCTTTTACTAGTTATTTGTGCTTTTTGTCTAACACATAAATGAAAGACCTCTTTTACATTAGATTTGTTTGTTCTATGCCTCTTTCTGTATCCACATAATTTTATAAGAGAGTGAACTTTGTAATTTTTATTTTTGACCTTAACTAATTTGTACTTTTGGACTTATATTTGCAGATTAATATTTGATGCTATGCATGCAGTAACTGGTGCATATGCAAAACCTATTTTTGTCGACAAACTTGGAGCCAATCTGGTTTGCTTTCAATCCCTCTAAATTTTAACTATGAATTGTTTGCAGAGAAATTGGCTGGTTGACATTTAACAATATGAGTCAATTTTTGCAGAAGTGTATTTTGAATGGAGTGCCTCTCGAAGATTTTGGCCATGGTCATCCTGATCCCAATTTAACGTATGAAAATATTTCCCATTTCTGGTGACTTTTTTTTACTATAGTATTTCTTAAACTCTTGTAATTTTGTGACAGGTATGCTAAAGAGCTTGTTAGCATCATGTATGGTAAAGATGCTCCTGACGTAGGAGCTGCAAGTGATGGTATGTAATTGGTTACAAATGTGATGATCTGATGAAATTAGATATGCTTTTTTAAGTTGGAAATGAACATTACTGATCATTATTTTTCAAAATTTTAAGATGGTTTGGGAAGAAGAAAAGTACATGCATTTTCTGTTGATGCATTTTTCTGTCATGTTATCCATCCATAATAGCACTTTTGATGACGATTTTCACCCTTAGTCTTTCACAAGTAAAATCGGAAAAGGAAATATTTATATTGAACCATAGGTGATCTTATCGACAACAACAATTTTATTCATCCAGGTGATGGTGATCGAAACATGATTCTTGGAAGAAACTTCTTTGTTACGCCATCAGACTCTGTTGCCATTATTGCAGCGAATGCGCAGGCGGCGATTCCTTATTTCCGTGATGGCCCCAAAGTACCAACATGCTATTTTTTCCTTTCCTCCTTGTGCTCATTTCTTTAAGTAGTAAAATAGATTTCCACCAATAATTTTCTATTTCATCAATAACCACATTTTCTTTCAGGGACTTGCCAGATCCATGCCAACCAGTGGGGCTCTCGATCGAGTTGCAGAGAAATTGAATCTTCCATTCTTCGAGGTATTAATATCTGTGAGGACAAGTTTATCATATAAAACACTCCGGTGCTTGTTTGGCCTGCTTCCATAACAGCTGCTTTACTCCAGATGGCAGAAGCTTTAAAAAATCTGGCCTTTAGCTAACACTTAATCTGAAGCTTTTCTATAGCAGATGGAAGCTAGAATGAGGTTTTGGGCCTCAAAAACAGAAAATCCTACTTGAAGCTTCCGCTTCCGCTTCTGCTTCTGCTTCTGCTTCCTAGAGCAGAAAGCTGTAAACAGCTATTAGTGTTTCCTTGAACAACTCTTTTTAAATGGTACTTCTAGATATACCGTGCTCTTCATGTTGGTTTTGACTAGGCTGATCGTTTTTCTGCATCAGGTTCCAACCGGCTGGAAATTTTTTGGGAATTTGATGGACGCTGGGAAGCTGTCGATATGTGGGGAGGAAAGCTTTGGAACAGGTTCCGACCACATTCGTGAGAAGGATGGCATTTGGTGAGAGCTTAATTGAGTGGTTATACAAAAAATTTAACATATCTATGCCTTTCAATGTTAAGGAGAAATCATGATCTTTATCAAAATATATAATACTAAAATGTAGTACCTTTGAGATCAATTTTTACTTGCTTCTGTGCCACTGCATTTAAGATCTTGTTGTTCTGAGAGTAGCTGAATCAAAATCTTGTTGTTTGTTTAAAGGGAAAAAAGAAAAGAAAGGGAATCGTATTCTTGTTAACACAGGTTATTCTAGGATGAACCCAGAGCAACAGCGCCTTCCGCCCATTAGAGTGGTGCTCACTTTATCCCACACTTTTGCAGTTATGGCTCATCAGTTGAATAGCCAATGATACTTATAATTGATTTTATTATTGGTTTATCCCTGAATAGTAGGATAACATGGAGATGAAAAAAGAAAAATGTTATCGCAACTTTATTTATCCCTAAACCATACAGTAGCATGAAAATTTGTCACTTTCCTCTGTTATAACTTATGCAAGTATACCATTATTCCCTATGGCGGAAGCTGAATTATCTCTTTGATTATGGCTATTGCCTCTCGTTTGATCATTATTTGCTTAAAAATATATTTTGTTTAGGCCTTGAATGTCAATTTTGTATTGTAATTACCTTACCTTTCAATCAATTTATAGTTTTGTTTTACTTTCAGTTAATTTATATATTCTTTTCTTCCTAGGGCTGTTTTGGCTTGGCTTTCCATCATCGCATACAGAAACAAAGACAAGAATGTGGGAGAGAAGTCGGTCTCTGTCGCAGACATTGCCAAGGAGCACTGGGCCACCTACGGCAGGAATTTCTTCTCGAGATACGATTATGAAGTAAGCATACGCTCTCTCCCAAGTCTAAAATAAGCATATATATTAGCAAATTTATTTGCTTTTACATTTAAACTCTCTCAACTAGAATTGAATCTCACCTAATGTCGGTGTTGGTGTTGATCAGGAATGCGAATCTGCAGGAGCAAACCAAATGATGGAGCACCTTAGGGACTTGATCTCAAAAAACAAACCTGGAGATAAATATGGTACCATATCTAAAAAGAAACTTTTGTAAAAATTTAGGTTAACACTAGCCAATTTAATATTTTAATGATGCTATTTTCTGTTTTTATTTCAGGGAATTATACCCTCAAATTCGCCGACGATTTCTCCTACACTGATCCTGTAAGTTTCTCTTTAATAATGGTCTTTTGATTGCTTTGGGCTTCTTATACTTTACCTGAGAATAAATACTCTTATCTATATACCTCAATTACTAAAAAGAGCAACGCTACATGTACACCCCTAAAGGGGGTGTACATCTTACACCCACTCATCTAATGGAGGGGTCACTTCACAAATTGTGAAGTGACCCCTCATCACACCCCACCCATTGGATGGGTGGGGTGTGCGTTGGGGGTGTACAAGTAGCATTTTCCTACTAAAAATCCACTGTCTGAATTTGTCAGGTCGATGGAAGTGTTGCATCGAAGCAAGGCCTTCGATTTGTTTTCACAGATGGATCAAGGATTATATATCGCCTCTCGGTACGCGTCCTGTCCTGTTCTATATATATATGGTAAAATGAGTTTCTTAGGAGATTGCTTGGATTATATTACTCAAGTTACTACTCTATTCCGCATGTCAGGGGACTGGATCAGCAGGCGCAACAATACGAGTGTACATTGAGCAATTCGAGCCCGACGTCTCCAAGCATGACATGGATGCTCAAACAGCGTTGAAGCCATTAATAGGTGCTTGCCCTTGCCCTTTTCAAGCGCTAATTTTTCGAGGGTTAAAAAAATATCCATATTTTTCTTCCTTAATACTTAACTCTTTGCGTTCCCCTGCCCTAGATCTTGCATTGTCGTTTTCTAAGCTCAAGGATTTCACCGGAAGGGAGAAGCCTACAGTCATCACATGAACTAGAGTTGAAGGGATCGGCACGACCAATTCTTTTATTTATATGATGGGCCTATGCCCATCTTTGGCAATAAGATAACAAAGCATTCAGCTCCCCTCTTCTCTTTTTTTCCCATTTTTTCAGTGTAAGCTTAGCAGAGGGGTTGGTATTTTATTTCATTAGTATATTTTTTATCTGGCTATGAGGCACAATAGCCGCCTATTGCTGCCTTTTATCTGGCTATGAGGCACACAATAGCCGCCTATTGCTGCCTTTGATGAGACGTAGCAGCGTTTATCAGTTTGGCTCTTGGATAGGAATTGTTAGGTTCGAGAGTAGCATATGCAGGAATCAAATTTCCAATCCCTAGTATGCTTTGTGCCCATGCCCAAATGATTGATAAGAAGAGAGTTATTTTAGTATTTAGTCTTATAATATTGTATGAATTCATTCCGGCAAGAGGCAAGAATAATTATTATAATATCCATATAAGTAATAGTCTGTTCATTAGTTTTGAATGACACATTCACACCTGTCTTGAACCACAATTAACTTGTGAAAAACAACATGAATAAAAGCCACAATTATTCGTACACAATGGAGTTTGACAATTGTTACCGTCTCAATTACCCGAGTACTACGAGAACGAGAGAGAGAGAGAGAGAGAGAGAGAGAGAGAGAGGGGCATAGTCATACTCATACTGTCATTCATTTCGCCTGGGCTTCCATTTTTATTCAGAGTTCAGGAAAAGCCTATATTTATACAGCAAAAAATATTTTTCTAGCGGGCTTGAAACAAGTTGTGACCAAAACCACATCTTCAAAATCAATTCAGGTGCTTGAAACAGTTAAGGATTCTGAAGTCACTTTAATTTGAGATCACAGAGAGTATCGGCGTACCGTCAGTTTGCCATCATCCTTTGCATCAATGAATTAATGAAGGAGTGATATCACGCTTTTAGAAAATGGGACGTCTGAGATCTCCAAAGAACAAACACTCGAGAAGTGGGGAAAATGAAAAATGATCACATTGAACCGGCAATACTGAGGTACTATAATATGAGAAAGAACAGAGTGCTTTAGGTGGATACACAAACCTGTAGAGAGTGAGAAAGACGAGGATGAAAAGACTATTTTGTCTCACGTCCCACCATCAACGTCAAACCCGGCCCCCGTCCATCCAGATCCAGAAGAAGTTCCTCTCCCCTTGGGCAGGACAAGGGAGCCTCTTCCTCTCCCCGAGTTCGGGAGTCTTTTCTTCTCTTTCATCTCGGTGGTTCGTTGTGTGTTTCCGCTAGACGAAGCCGACTCTCCAGAATTATTCACAGGAGAAGTTGCATTTTCCGGGACATGAACAGTTATTATATCTGTTGGCTGTGTAGCTGTTGGGTTGCTCTGAGCATGTTCTGTTGGCCTCCGATCCTGCAAAAAGGGGGAGTTTTTAGTTACCACTCACACCGGAAATAAATAGGTTCATATTATGTTTAAAACTTCCAAAAGACCAGCTCTTCTGACTTATGACTTGGTGCCCATTTGGCATGGTAAACACCTTACCAACGCCAAGAAGCAGTACCAAGGAGTTTGGGAAACAAAAGGTTGAAGCTTTTGCTTTCGCAGAAATTCCAAAACTCTAATTCAAAGCTTCTGCTTCCGCTTATGCTAATATATGATAAGAGAATTCTAATGAAAATTCATTAGTATTTCTTGGGAAAGCTCTATTCAAATAGATTCTCTGCAAAAGTTCCAGCCAGTACAAACAGGTCCTTAATATTTGGGGCTAAGGCAGGCTTTTTTTTCTTTTCTTTTCCTTTCTTTTTGATAAATTTTGGTTAAAAAATTTGAATATTACACAAAAGAAAGATGTTTTGCTGAGAACATGGATGGAGGTGGATACAAGTAAAAAATGTTTAAAACATAGAAAAAAAAAAGAGGTTATGAAGGTGTGTGGGAAAGACCAAGAAGCACTTACGGGAACGTCAGAAGAGAGTCTGCTAGGATTGAGATTCTCTAGACGTTTCTTTAGCTCCTCTAATCTCGAATATTGAGTAGCAGCACTCTCTTGGACCTATTTATATGCAGTCATCAATGTAGTAATAAGAGAAGATGTAGAAATAAGCCGTAACGACCAGAAAACATGTGCAAAAAAAATTTAAAATAAGTAAAAATATACCAGCTGACTTAGATCGTCGCAAAGCCTCTTCTTGGCTTCCTCTTCATCTCTAACCGCTTGTGCTGCAGCTTCCCACGCCTGAAATGCTTAACTTAGTTTATACATACACGAATAAGAGAACCAGAACGATAAGATTAGTGTTACTTTTGTAAATTGAAGTTCACCCAACAATATATTTAGGCACATTAATATATCATAAAGAATTTGCATAATAAATGTTGGGGACATGGACGGTGGTGGTAAGAAAGAAAGTTGCAGTTGTCAGCCAGAAATAAAAGAAAAGATAGGAAGAGAAGGATTTCAATCCCAAATACACAGAAAAAATTGAAGTGAATAGTTGATAAGACAAACGATAAAAAAAAAGGTAACAAAAAAAGAAGAAAACAGAAGATAAAAGAAAGGATTATAGTCCTACTGCACTGTTATTATGGTTAAATTATGTCGTAACAAAGTAACGGCTTCCAATAGAAAGAAGCCAACAAGTTGATTTATCCACTTCTTGACCCAATGCGCCTGACCAAGGTTTTAGGTCCAATCAGGATTTTAAAGAAGTGATTGAGGACAGTATAGGGCAGACTATGATGTGCTATGGATGGGACTTTGAATTTTGTTAGACAAATTAGAACCTTTAAAATATTAAAAATGGTGAAGTGGGTCATCCAAGGTTTGAAATTCAACATGGACACCCCAATCCGAAATTCCAGCCTCTGATGTATCTCTCCTTGCCTACTTCCACGAGATCATGATGTGGTCTGTGAACACCAAATTGATGCTTCTCCATTCTCAAGCACGATGCTTCCAGCTGCTCAATCTGGTACCACTCCTCTGCGCCGACTCCGGCGCCACTGCCCCTCCTCATCGCTTGCAGAGTATGTTTCTCATTAGGAATATCTTGTGAAGCAACAAATTGATGCTCCCTTTTTACAGCTTTCTGCAAATTGAAAGCAGCATGCAACACACTCCAAAACACTCTAAGCACAAGCGTCGCCAAACAGGCCATGCTTAATAGCACATAGAAGTAGTGTAATATCTTCTTTCCGAACAGAAAAGACTTCTATATAATATGGAACTTCTATATAATATGGAATGGTTGACAGCAACATTACCTCTTTATCTTATTTTCTTCCTCATTGCATAAAGGATAGAATCATTTTCAAACAAAAATCAACTCAAGATGTTTTGATACGAAAAGCCACTACACCAGAAATAGGACATGGTGCTCTTGAGTAACAAAATGTCAGTTCTATTTAGATTAACTCAGTCCATAGGGTATATATAGATGCACGACTTAAATAAAACAATACAACATAGTGGTGAGGAAAATAGGGAATTTTGAAGCTTAACGAATATATATATATATATATATATATATATATATATATATATATATATATATATATATATATATATATATATATATAAGAACGTGAATTGAAAACTCGTCAAAGATAATGCAAGCACCGTGTAGTAGCAAATGAGAAGAGGATAATCACATTAAAATCTCTATTACAACGAGGCATACCTTTTTTGTTTGCTCTTCCTTTAGCTTAGCCGTGCGTATTCTCTCAGTCCCCAACTCAATCTTCTTTCTGAGATGCTCAAGTGCTTAAAGAGCATGACATAAATGTTAAAAGAAAAAAAAAAAATCAGCAAAAAAAATGAAGGAATATAACAAAACTTGCACTGAAGCATCCACAATAGGCATGCGAATAGAAATCATTCAAATGCAACCTTGTTTCTTTGGTCCAGCAGTTAGTTTCATCTCCAACGACAGATTCTCTAGCTCACGTTCCACATCACGAATTTTCGAGTAGTTTTCTTGAATATATCTGCGATAAGATGAAGATTCAATATTATTTAAGAAGATAGTTTACTATTAAGATTTACAAAGATTGAATAACAGGCAAATGGATCGAGCCTCACGGAGCAGTTTTGACAGAAATTATGCAGGGGAACATGGCCTTCATAAAATTAGTGCTATCATCAGAGGAACACAAATGGCGTCCTTCAATGAATAAGCATGTAGTGTTTTGATTAAAATTACAATGTAGAGCCTCTGGTAACTTGCCACTACGAGTATGACATTTTGCAAAAATTATGGTACATTTTGCAGATAATAAAAATCGACAATCATTTAGCCATGCCACCATCGTGTTGTGCCCTAATCATTTTTTAGTTGTCGACTAACAGAGTTCAAGTTATATCGAGTCCCATGTTTTATGTACGTTCAACAAAGATAAAATTTAGCCGAAAGTGTTTTAGAAGGAAATAATTACCATGAATCTATGTTCAAATAAAGTTTCTTGTTGCTCATCAGAGAATCGGTACGTAAATTTGCTTCATTAAGAACACAAAAGAAGTGACAAATATTGTTACGAAAGCCATCAGCATATAAATAAAACATAATGATTCGTATGGAAAATGGTTTACACTAGATTACGAGACTCTGAGCAGCAGTTAATTTAAAGGAGAAATGAAGGGCGGTGAGGAATTGATACATCTTAAAATCATGAATATGAAGTATTTAAAACTGCAGGTCTGATATTACCTGGCGATAGAATATCAGAAAAGGATAAAACGGTTTAGGTATCTAAACAAACACTGCATTACATATCAGTAAGGAGGATGAATTGATGCAGGTTTAAAGGAATGAAAAAGACTGGGCACCGATTTGCAGTCCCAGTGTTTGAATTAATTGAAAATATATCTCTAAAATCTTCGCACAGAAAATAATTGGCACATAGAACTTACTCAGATGCCTAGCAGTGAAGGGTTTTTTTTTTTTTTTTTTTTTTTTTTTTTTTTTTTTTTTTTAAAAAAAAAAAAAAAAAAAAAAAAAAAAAAAAAAAAAAAAAAAAAACCAGGAAAAACAAAGTTGCTGTGATTTGTGAAGATCGAATTTACGGGGTCCATTAAAGAGCAAGAGACCCACTTAGGTGCTACTTAATTAACAACCCAACCATTGGTGCTTAAAGATTCCGATCGGCGCCTGCATTGGTTGGTAACGAGGTATAAAACCCTAAAGATGGAGGAATTAAGGAGAAGGAAAAAACAGATCTCAGAGGAGACGAGGGTAATCACACTCACTTTTTCAGCTGAAGCTGCCCTTCCTCGATGACCTAGAGCACCAAAACAACGACGATGAGAAACTTCTAGAGCGATCTACAAAAAGAGATCTACAAAGAGAGATCTACAGAGAGAGAGAGAGATAGGACCTTCTCGGTATAGGCAATGACGGGGGAGTCTCGGGCGAGGCCATCGGGGCCGATCTCGGGGAGGAGAGAGGGGCGAGAGGACGCCATGGATGGGCGCCGTAGCCGTGGAGAGAGAGAAAGGGGGAGGAGTGGGGTGGGCTATTCTCCACTTCCCTCGTTCTCTCTCGCTCTCTCTCGCACTTCCCTCGTTCTCTCTCTCTCTCTATTTCCGCGTTGCAGCGGGAGTGGAGTCTCGGATCTCGCAATCGGAAGTTTATGCTCCGATTTATTTATTACATTTTCCGTAGGGCACCCTTCTTCGAGTCTTCGACCTTTCTTAAAATTTTCAGAAATAATATTTTATTTTACAAAAAAAAAAAATCAGTAAACTTTATTTATTATTTTACTATATTTTGAAGCAAATTTTACACCCACTTCATCTAAAACACTAATTTTATCAACTTTTATTTTATTTTATTTTACTGATAATATTTAATGTAATTCACTAAAAAACTTGATAGTAGTTAATTTTTAAGTTCCAGTGAATCACTCACTATATTTAAATATTTAACTACTGTTTTTATATTTAAATAAGATAAATTATTCACTGTATTTTAAAAAACAATAAGAAATAGCGCAACCTGGGAGGAATGGGTCAGAACTTGTTCGGGCGGAATTTTGGATATCCAAAGTAGGAGTTTTGGCAAGTTGGGCTAAACTAGTTTTAAGCCTATTCGGGCAATTATCCAGATCCGGCCCGAGTCTAGTCCAAAGCATAAAATGACAAAGTGTGAGTTGCGTGTGTGTTTGCGCACATGCATGCACCTGCGCTTTCATTCATTCATTGGCAGTTTCATAGCTTTTAATTTTGTACATTTGCAACCGAATTATCCCAATCACATCAGTTACAATTTTTATTAAATTTAATAATTTTATTAGCTATTAGCTTTTAATTATTTTAATTTTATTTGCTAACAAATATTTAATTAAAATTGTTCAAAAAAATTTTTTTTTTTTTAAAAAAAAAATAATAATAATAACTTAAAAGAGGGGCTGCTGCGGAAAACTCTAAGTGTACACCCGTAAAGAGTGTACATCTCACACTCCCACCCATTTAAGAATGAAAATGTGATGAGAGGTCACTTGATGTGACCCGTAAAAAATATCGCCATCCTTAAAGGAGTGGAGATGTAGGATGTACACCCCTTCGGGGTGTATATATAGCAATCCTCCTTCCTAAAGGCGTATTATTACCCTCTGAAGCATTTCATCAAACGGCTTGACTACTGGACACGGACGATTCAAAGAAGGGTATACTGTATACTGCTAAATAGAGAAGGGGAGGAGGAGTGGGGAAGTTACCATTTTAAGGGTATACTGTATACTGCTAAATAGAGAAAGGGGAGGAGGAGTGGGGAAGTTACCATTTTAACTTCAGACCAACTGTCGCTAGGTCATCAAACCAACTACTGTTACTACTCTACTCGCTTTGTGAGTTGTGAGTCCTCCACTTTCCTCTCCTCCTCTGCTTCGTGCACAACTACAAACACTAACCCTAGCCCTAAGACACTTCCACTCCGCCGCCATGGATCCGTACAAGTTCCTCAGCATCTCCCTCAACTCCGACGGCTCCCTCACCCGCGCCGCCACCGCCCCCCTCGTCCCGGCGAGCCCCGTCGTCGGCGAGGAGGTCCACGGCGCCACCGTTCTCTCCAAGGACGTACCCCTCAACCCCAACACCTCCACCTCCCTACGCCTCTTCCTCCCCTCCTCCTCCGCCGCAAACCCTAGCCCCGAGCTCCCCCTCATCTTCTACTTCCATGGCGGTGGCTTCGTCCTCTTCCGCGCCGCCACCACCTTCGTCCACGCCTCGTGCGAGCGCCTCGCCGCGGCCGTCCCCGCCCTCGTCGCCTCCGTCGACTACCGCCTCTCCCCCGAGCACCGCCTCCCCGCGGCCATCGACGACGCCGTGGACGCCCTCCTCTGGGCCCGCTCCGCTTCCTCCGACCCCTGGCTCCTCCGCGCCGACCCCTCCCGCTGCTTCCTCATGGGCTGCAGCGCCGGGGCCACCATCGCCCTCCACGCGGCCCTCCGCGCCAGAACCCTAGACCTAAACCCGCTCAAGCTCGCCGGCCTCATCTTAAACCAACCCTTCTTCGGCGGAATCGAGCGCACCCCGTCCGAGAACGCCATGCCCCACGACAAGATCATCCCGCTGGCGGTGGCGGATCTCATGTGGGAGCTCGCGCTCCCGGAGGGCTCCGATCGCGACCACGAGTACGCCAACCCTAGGGAGGAGGAGCTCGAGGGGCTACCCCCGTGCCTCGTGAGGGGGCTCAAGGGAGACCCGCTCATAGATAGGCAGAGGGTGTTCGCGGGAATGCTCGAGAGGAGAGGGGTGAGGGTGGTGACGCGGGTGGAGGAGGAGGGGCACCACGGGGTCGAGCTCTTCCGCCCGGAGAAGGCCGCTGCGCTCGTCGCCGACGTCGCGAGCTTCGTCCGCCGCTCCCATGGCGGAGACGGGGAGGAGGAGGAGGAGGAAGACGATGGTAATGGCGCCGCAGATCGTCGGGAGAGATTATAAGGGTGCTTGCGCTTCAAGTGTCGTGTGCCATTGCGATTCGGTCCGTATGTTTTTTTTTCTTTTTAATAAATCGGGTTCGGATCGAGATTTCATATATTTTCAGTGTTTTTTTTATATATTTTTATATCTACCGTGTTGTACTGCTGTGATTTGTAATAATTGTGTGGCTGTGACTGCGGCTGTGAATTGTGTTGGCATGCTGGTGCCTGGGTGAATTATTGCCTGCACCAAGTGTTTACCAACATTTCATACAGCCTAAAATTTAATTCGAAAAGTCTTATGTATCAAAAATAATTATTTTAAAGATTTTAGAAGATATTCCGTGCAGTAAGAATATGATTGAAAAAACAGTAGCACTTTAATGCAAATTGTATTAATTTAATTAAGATAAATTTTACAATTTTATAAAAAAAAAAAAAATATATATATATATATATATATATATAATCTTGGTCTATCTCTTTGAGATTATATATTTTGACTCTTAACCATCTAAGAATATAAGGCAATTTTTAGTACCAAAAGCAGCCTCTTACTGACTACTACTACTAACGCACGGAATTAATAAGGCTCAAATTTGAACTCCCCTTTGAAATTCAAATAATTCTTTATATATATATATATAGAGAGAGAGAGAGAGAGAGAGAGTTTGATTAATATACTTTTAAAATTATAAAGTAATTGATGTTATTAATTTTTTTACCGTTAAATTTATTTTTCTGACTAATTTCACTTTACTAAAATTAAATGGCCCATTATCATCCTAATAATATATTTTTTTATTTAAAAATTAAAAATCTATAAGTATCAATAATTTAGTATTTTTAAAAATATAAAAGCTCAATTATATATAGCACAAGTCATCGTGCTATCAAGTTTTTAGTCTTTGGAATAAAAGATTTTGGGTTAAGATTAAAGTGCTTTTCTAGGATTTAGTGGGTAGTTGGTTGAATAGTATAATTCAAATGATAAAAATAATTAAAAAGATAGATCTAACAGTAAAAAAATTGATAACACCAATTGCTTTGTGTTATCGATAACATTCTAGTCGGATTCTATATATATATATATAGAGAGAAAGAGAGTATAACTTATATATTTTTAAAAATACAAATCAAACTATACTTGTGAATTTTTTACGGTTAGATTTATATTGAGATCTGTGCTATCATACTTTCTCATTCTCTTTTTTAGTTGACTTTATAATAGCACAAATCTTAATGCAAATCAATTGGTAAAAAATTTACAAGCATATTTGGGCTTAAGCCTTTGAAAGTATATAAGCCCTACTCTATATATAGGGCTTATATATTTTCAAAAGCACAAGTCTAAATATATTTGTAAATTTTCTACTATTGAATTTGCATTAAGATTTGTGTTATTTCCTTTTTCTCTCTCTCTCTTTCGTTGACTTTACAACAACACAAATCTCAATGCAAATTCAATAATAAAAAATTCACAAATATAATTAGGCTTGATTTTTGAAATCATATAGGCTTTACTATATATATATATATAAAGAGAGAGAGAGAGAGTCCGGCTACTATACTATCGATAGTACCAAGCATTTGGTGCTATCAAATTTTCTACTCTTAGATCAACCCCTTTGATTATTTTCATCCATTAAATTTTACTATTTCTCCAACCACCCAATAAACCTAAGGGGCCCACTATCATCTCAACTACACCACATCTTTTAATTCAACGGTTAAAAACTTAATAAAACCAATGACTGGGTACTATTAATAGTATTCCAAACTAGCTATATATATATATGACTATTATCTATCTATTTAAACTATATAGAAATTAAATTTTAAATCTTTTCGATATTATTGGCCTAATGATTTAAAAGTTGTAAAATTTATAATTTTAATGATAAATATAAGTTTTTTTTGCTAGTTTAACGGTATAAAAAAATATAAATTAATTAAATTTTGGTTAAAATTTGTTTAAAACTATTTAAAATAAGATCTATTCTTTTTATCTTTATTACAAGACTCCTATCATTATTTTATGAAGGATATTAATTTTCAGCCGTTTATTTTTGTATTAATGAACAAAAAAAAAATATATAAAAAAAAGTATGAAATTAGATTGTTTAAATTATTTAAATTATATTTAACGGCATTTATTGTTATTTTGAAAATTTTATCATCAAAAATAAATAGGTGGCAAACCGAGCCCCTTTCTTATTAATAATATTTCAAATCAATTATATATATATAAATATATAAAAGTTAAAAATTGGACGGTCCACGGCAGACGTGGTGGTGGACAGGATGCCAAGCGACAATAGTTCTCCTCCGACGCACGTCACCCACGTGCAGATTCGCTAATAGCTACTGCTTCCGCTCACCAAAAGCGTCCTTCGCCTTTTTTTCTTCTTCTTCTTTTTTAAAAATTTTATTTTATATCTTATATTTTAATATTTATTTCACCCACTCGCTTAGCCCTTCGCGACTTCGATCAACCGCAAGAAAAGTAAAGTCGCGGAGGGGGTTTTAACAATGGCCGACGACGACGGCGGCGGAGGCGGAGCCGCCGCTTCCGCTGCCGACACCGCTGCCGCTGCCGCTGCCGCCGCCTCCTCCTCCTTCTTCGACGGCGGCGCCTTCCTCCTCCGGCTAATCCAGAAGCCTCCCCAAAACCCTAACTCCTCCCCCCCTCCCCCTCCCCCTCCGCCTCCTCCTCCTCACCTCCCCCAATCCCACCCCTTCGACCCCGCCGTCGCCGCCCTCGGCCCCTCGCTCCCCCTCCCCACTCCACCGGAGTGGCCCTCCCCGCCGCCGCCGCCGTTCTCGATCTCCCACGGCCTGTGGGCCGCTGCGCCGCCGGGGTTCGCACCCTTAGGCCTCGACCCTAGGGCCCCGAATCACCGAACCTTTCATTTGGATCGCCAAATTCCCGAGCTTCCCCTTCGCGGGCTCGGGGCCAGCTCTCTCGGCGCTCCAAGAAGCGATCTTTATGCAAATACGGCGGGGAGGAATCAGCCGGTGCCGTACAGTAGAGATCTCGGATCTCGGGTTCCCGAAGAGAGGAGACATTTGAATCCTCCCCCCGGATTTGGGAAGGTATTGGTGCGACGAGAAGCAAAAGCTGAGTTCGAAAAGCCCCGGTCTTTTGTGGTTTCTGCCAAAGAGATGCAAGAAGGAAGCGCGAAGATGCCGCGCGCTCAAGGTGTTAGAAGAAACGACATTAATTTATCTCATCCCCACCACGAAGAGAAATTTGTCCCTAAGGAGTTCTCCCAGCTTCCTAAAGATCTATTTGACCCTAGTAATCCGCATTCGGGAGAGGAGAAGGGCAATGAAGAGTCCGAGAAGGATTCGGATATTGAAGTGGATGGAAAGAAGATAAGTAGGATTCAGAGGTTTGAGAGTTCTTACCGGAGTGATGCTAGTGTTCTTGTTGAGTCTAGTAAGGATGATTTGAGGGAAAAAGATGGATTAGGTGATCAAATAATGAGTTCTTTAGGGCTTGGAGATGATGCGGAAGTGAAGAATGCTGTGGCACGGATAAGTAGTAAACGGGGTAAGGTAAATCAATATTTCCTCGAATTTGCCTTCTTTGTGGTAGTAAAATTTGCTGCTCTTATACTTTTATCCCGCTGTATACTATATGATGCAAGATTTTATATTTTTGCAGAATTGAGGTTATGGTTGATATTTATTTGCCATTGCATTTTGAGTTAAAGTTATTTATCTAGGTTTTGATCAGTGTGAATGCATGTAAAGTTCCATCTTCATACAATTTATTTTAGTAGGAACCTGTCACAACTCGAGTATGTTTAAACCGTAAACATTGGGTTTACAAGTTCCATGACTCTCCGAATTTGTTGATTGTTTATCCTCTAAACTGTTCTCATTGTGAACTAATACATAACTTTCTCTTTAGTGGCCATAAAATGGGTGCCAGTATAATGCTTAAATAAATAAATAAATAAATTGCTTGTAAACTTCGTCTTGTACTTAAGAATTTTATGGGGTTGAGTAAAACAGTGGCGGAAGGAATTATTCGCCTCAAGATTGTCTTTTATTGACAAAATGTATTCCAAAATTGTTAGTTGGATCATATTCTGCCCAAACTCTCATCAAGTTTTAGTAGAGGAACTTCTTGATGACCATGTTTTGAATCCCTATATTATATATCCCTACTATGGCATGAGATGTACTTGCTTTAGAGAGAATAGATGAACAGAAGTTTTGGACTTGAGCCAATTGTCCAAAGAAAGCAATGGAAAGATGATAGGGGAAAGGTGACTTGTATTTGAAGAAAGAAGAGGTAAGATGTGAATCCCAAAATATGAGAATTTTATGCTCTGATCTGCATATTAAAAACTCCAAGAACAATAACTGATGAAGTGATGAAGTGAGATGATAGAAGTGCAGTTGTTTGCTATTGCAGTATCAAATGAGGATTTGATTACACTTGTACTGAAATGATAGCTGATTGAAGAAGTTCAAGCCATAGAGATTATCTGGATGCCTTTGACACCTGTACTGATAATTGCATGTATATTTTATAAAAAGAAAGCATGCAATTACCTCTCTAAAGTTTATATTACCTTATTTATTCTTCCAAGTTTTAAAATTTTATAGATACATCGGTCCTGTCTAAATGATTAAGTTGAGTGTGCCAACTTCTACATTCTTATTCATTTTATATGTGAATTTCGGTCGTTCATTTATTTTTTTTTATTTTTTTCAGGACTTTAGAACAGATTTCTCTAGAGGACACCGTGTATCAAGCCAGCGAATGAGAATTCAGAGAAGAGTTATGCAATGTCGGCGAGACATAGATGCATTTACACCTAGTTTCCTTGCCATTTTTGAATCCTTAGTGCCTGCTGAAGAGGAAAAAGCAAAGCAGAGGCAATTGTTACTGTCTCTCAGCAAATTGGTCAATGAAGAATGGCCGGATGCTCAGCTCTACCTTTATGGATCGTGTGCTAATTCATTCGGTGTCTCAAATAGCGATATTGATTTGTGTCTTTCTATCGATGATACTGAGATAAGTAAGGCTGATATTCTGCTGAAACTGGCTGATATTCTGCAGTCCGGGAACCTTCAAAATGTGCAGGTAATTTAGAACTTCTGTGTTATTATTTTCTCTTTAGTATTTTTAGATTAGACTCTTTTATCGAGTTTGTTGTAATTTTGATTATTTCCAAAAGAACAGCAAAGTTCAATAATGCTGGAACCTAATGCCTATTATCATGTTATTTGGTAAATGGAACCAACATTCAAGTCCTATTGTTGTGCATTTGATCATAGTTCATCTGGGGTTGGATTGTCTACATAAATTTTTGTTTCTTGGTCTCCTATGAAATCTTCCTTGAAACTGCAAGTCTTTCTTCGTGGCAAGGAATTAAGTATCCATCGGTACGGGCCGTATCCACCGTGCCGTATTGTGCCAACAAGATACTGGCACGATACAGCCTCTGTGCCGATGGCACAACTCAAAATCCTTTTTTCTTTAAATTACTAAATAATTTTCTCAATAAAGTTCAAAATATTTGATAAAAATACATAATAAGCAATTAGAAAAAAAAAATTGCTAAAAAAAATAAATATTTCATGCTATTATATGTCGGCGCACATGCATTTTTTGTTACCGGCACTCATCGGCACGGCCCTGCACGCACCGTGCCGTACCGTGCCGGCAAGTTTTCGGCACGACTCCGTGCCACGGCACTTAAATCCTTGCTTCGTGGTTATTGTGGTGGTTAAATTTCAGTTTTAGCTATTAAATCTCTGCTGAGGTACGAAATGAACATCAACAGTCATAACGAAGTTTCTTTGAACCGGAAAGGATATGTATAATTTTTATGTTTTAACTTTTGATAGTCATTCTAAGCAATAAGTCTGTATCAATAATCTTACTATATACTTACTGATTTCTTACTCCCATTGTTATATGTACCAGGCATTAACTCATGCTAGGGTTCCCATAGTGAAGCTGATGGATCCTGTTACGGGCCTCTCCTGTGATATATGCATCAATAATCTCTTGGCAGTTGTTAACACAAAACTTCTCGGAGATTATGCAAAGATAGACCCAAGATTAAGACAGCTGGCTTTTATTGTAAAGCACTGGGCCAGATCTCGACGTGTGAATGAAACATATCAAGGGACGCTTTCTAGTTATGCGTAAGTTACACTATAGACGAACTGTAGCACATGCGAGCTTTGTAACATCAATTGATCTAACATTAGTGTCTGGTTTAATTTGCAACAATGTTCAGCTACGTAATAATGTGCATTCACTTCTTGCAACTGCGAAGGCCTGCAATTCTCCCTTGTTTACAGGTACTCAATGCTTTATAGTTGAAGTTCTACAGCTAAATTAACTCTCTTTTTTCTTTTTTTTTATCATTTCTCGATGTGTATTTTTGTTAACAGCAGTGGCATTTCT
The DNA here is from genome assembly GCA_029204045.2 of Tillandsia leiboldiana. Classification (NCBI taxonomy): domain Eukaryota; kingdom Viridiplantae; phylum Streptophyta; class Magnoliopsida; order Poales; family Bromeliaceae; genus Tillandsia; species Tillandsia leiboldiana. The sequence goes on along the minus strand of CM055069.1, from coordinate 48,120,031 downwards.
CATGATGAGGGTTGAGTGCTTTTACAGGGCCGAACTTAAATAGGCTTAGTTTGGCGGTTATACTGGGCTCATCTCAGTTACATTTGAAAGAGACACTAGTAGTTGATAGTGATTTCTTTTTGTTTAAAATACTTTCTTATTTTGTCTACATGAGTTGTCAGGAACCTAATAATGGTGTATTTTGAAAATCAACCTAATACATATTTAACCAGCATGAGATTTGTAAATTTTTAGACAGATTTACTGAAATTGAAATGTGGAGCTTCCCAGACTTCTTTGGATAATATGAATCTATTGCATGTATACATATCCTGTTTCTCTTAATCTCGCATTAATAAGACTTGTTTGATTTTTACAAAAGAAAGGAAAGAAATAATACCGTTGTAGATCAGAACCATTATATTTTTTCATTTTTTCTAAAAGGTAGGAAAACCCATATAAATATGATGATCTTCATGTTTTCCTCTTGAATTACTGAAGCCTACATTTTCCCCGTTTAACACATATTCTCTCAAACACTAATGTGATGGCGCAAAATGATTTAAGGGGTAATGTGCAGGTATCAGTATTTTAGGGTGTCAAATTGAAATTCATGCTGTCTGTCAGTCTTTAGTTTAATTTTGTTGAAGAATAAGATTTAATGTATCAATATTTGGATTTATGTTGCTGATTTGTTTCTATTTTTAGGCAATAGAAGCAACTTATTTTGTGACAGTAGATAGTACGAAGTGCGCCTACTTTGACCAAGTTGAAAAGTTGAACGGTTTTGGTGGCCGAAACAAGGAAAGCATCTCAAGGCTCGTTTGGGCGTTCTTTCATTACTGGGCGTATCATCATGATTATACAAATGATGTTATATCTGTTCGCATGGGAAGCATCATAAGGTAATAATCCTTACTCGTTTCTCAATGCTAATTTAATGTGGTCAGTGTAGAACATCTGGTAGGGACGTTTGAAGCACTAATCTTGCTTAGTTTTTTATGGAGATTTAACTTAAAATTCACACCTTTTAACCTATATCTATTAACTATTTTATTGTAATTAGATGGTTTAAGCACTAATCTTCTCCCTAGTCACGATATGATTGAGTAGCCGCCTTCATCTCATGATTTATCATCTTTATATTATTGTTGCATACTCCTGCTTGGTTAATTTTAGTCCTAACTTTTCTTCGCTACATCAACTAATGAATTTTAGTGGACAAAATGGCATACCAAATGCTATACTTTTTCTTTTTCTAACGCTTGAAAGTGTTCTTCACAGTAAACAAGCGAAGGATTGGACGAGGCGGATTGGAAATGACCGTCACCTAATATGCATAGAGGATCCCTTGGAGATCACCCATGATCTTGGACGCGTCGTAGACAAATTCAGCATCAAAATTCTTAGGGAGGAATTCGAACGGGCTGCAAATATACTGCAATACGATCCAAACCCTACTATTACTCTTTTTGAGCCTTACGTGCCGCCGCCTCCGCGACACCTCCAGGACAAAGGCACGTCGAGCATAATCGAGAATTGAACTATCTGCAGCAAACGCCTAGCGCCTCATAATTTTTTCCATGAAGGAAATATCTATTATGCTTCTTTGTGTATAGCTGTAACTATAGTGGCGTATTTTGACACTATTGTAAAGAAAATTGCTCGTTTATTGGGTTTCTTAGCCACTTCTATTTAGTAGTTAGTAGGTTTTGTGTTCAACCACAAAAAATGTTTTGGATTTGCTTGGGGTTGTTTGTTTTGCAACCACTGGTTAGTTGTGTAATGAAATTATTGGCCATCGAGCAACAATGGAAGTGATTTGAGATGTTTTGGAATGTTTATGATCTAAATGTCAATAGTTTAGATTAAAATTGGGAGAATGCGTTTGTGTTGTTGATTTGTAGCTACTCTTTATTTTTCCGTGAATATTTTGGATGTCTAACATGCCTACAAAGTTGATTCTTTGGGCTATATCAATTGAGATTATTCTGAGACTTTATTATATATTTATATATTTTTGTCCTAACTTTATTTTATTTAAGGTAAATACTCAACTAGGTTTTGTTGGTCTAGGACTAGAGAAGTGTCTACAAGTCAATTTTACCGCAAAATCATCATAATCTCAGAAAATAAAGAAGCAAAAGGTTTACTATTATGCCTCGGTCGGTATTATTAACCCTGATTTGATTTTTTTCCATAGATACAAATTCAATTTAGTGGGAGTCCAACCACACGCGCTCTTGACTGGGGTTTCCGTGGGAAGGCAAAAATGGAAGAAACTGCATACAGGAAATGAAATCACAGATACAAGACCGCCATAATGCTCGAATAATCAATCACTCTACAGCACCACTTAAAATTACTAAAATTACTCATTCCCCTGATCGAAGTCAAAACAAAAAATGAGCACACTAAAGAATGAATTAGTACTCAATTTGCACACTAGTGGATATTTATCCAAATCAATTTGCACACTAGTCGAGTTGTAATTCGCACAATAATGTACACACGCAAAACCCTTTGTGAGTAAATAACATCACCATATTGCCACCAGTTTCTGCGCAGAAAATTAATTATGCTTTTTGTAAAAAAAAACTACTCCAAAACATAACACACTTGATAGTTTCGCCCTATACCAAACTGGCACCATTGACGATCTACAGATCAAAATTGTGATGTCTCTCAGAAAGGTTTGACTACAAGTTCCCTTCAACCCTCATCTGCAAATTACGCATCTAATGAAGCAAACAAATCCTGCCCAAAAACCCACTAATTTATCAAGCTTCTGACCTCCGTGCAAATTAACCATGACTTCCACCTCTTCCACACTTCCTACACAATTTTACGTCAAACGGTCATATAGAGCAAAGGAAAGTATCAAGTCAGAAGAGAATGAAGCTGCGTTTTCTGTTCTACAAAATTCAGAACCAACAGGTTTATCTGAACCAACTAGTAGACCAGTCTGTTTAGCTCCAATGGAAAGATTTCAGCAACTACTTCAGAAGCCAATTCTCATTCAATCGCTTCTTAATTCAAGATTTGTAAGAAGTATCTACACGAATACGGCTATCTTAAGATGAACACATGTTGAGCTAGCTAATATAGAGGATTCTTTCAATTCTTAAGAACTACGAGTCACCTTTGGAGAAGGTTTTTAAAATTGGGATCCTATGGAAGGAGCAATTAGGCTTTGTTATAACAGATCTATCACTCCTCTATTCAGATCTAAACCCTCAATCATCCTCTTTTAAAAAACTTTGGACCTATGCCAGAAATGTCACTTAATAGTTTAGTACATAAAGGACATAATTAGGTATCATTTCAATGGGAACATGTCAAACTAATCAGAGCACAGTAGAAACAAATCTATCAAGTAGTTGACAGAATCCAGAAAATATCACTAACAAGGACAAGCTACCAATACATTTCCCTTCTAGAATAAAAAATGAACCAAGTTTGAAAGATTTGAGACTAAAAGTCACCAGCAACCGAGTGGAATCAATTTATAGTCTTTACCTGCAGGGGACATAGAAATTTTTCTAATCAAGATAATTTTATAACACTCTGTTGTAGTACGAGTCCGAAATTAAGAAAAGTCCACATGGTAAAATAAATGTTAATAGTACAGAGTATTCATTGCTGACCTGTTCTCATAGATTCCATGGCTTACAAGCCAAAGTGGATTAGCTCCAATCAAAAAGGTCATCAAAAGCCCATTTCCTAATGCCATTCCATTACAGATCTATATAGATTACCAATAGCACAGGACATAAAAAAAAAAGTTGAGTGTTTTTGGGGGGGCAAAATCACTAAAAAAGTTACATGTCGACACCATATAGAATATTCCGAGAAGCAAATTGCAGCAACTGTAGAGAATCTGGTAACTGGTAAAGACAGGCATTGCTAAAAGAAGTGGAAGGGCATGAGAACTCCGAGAGGAGAAGCATGGTAGCAATAAGGCACACTTTAATAAAGGTTTGCTTAAACTGAAAAGGAAGAAGAGAGAGAGAGAGAGATAGAGAGAGAGAGAGATTGTTCACAGGGCCCATCAAGCACTAACTACATGCAGGTTCGAAAGCAGGATGAGTTTCAAATCAATACCTGAACAAAAAGAGAACTCATATCATTTCCTTTTCCTTCCTACCCCCAATAGTGAAAGGATTTTGTTGTCTTAGTAGTAAGTCATGTGTGCATGAGCTTCCCCGCATTCAAAAAGACAAATCATTTCTTCTCATCTCACCAAAAAGGGCTTCACCCACCCCTTCTCACTAAAACATCAGGAGGATTAATAGAAATATATATGACCCGTCAAGTTGGAACTCAAATTGCTTCTTCTTCTTTTTTTCATAAGAATTTTATACATCAATCATCTCAAAATAGATAAAGAACTAGAATTGATGTGAAGAAAAATTAAGGCACTACAAGACTAGTACTAGCTAGTGCTCTTGAATTAAATTGGACTCACCGGCCCTTCCTGCGAGTTTTGAACGAAAACCCACCTGGGGGTGATGGTGAGAACTCGACGGGCAAGTGCGGCAACTCAGCCTCGCCGGTGAGCATCTCAAGCACCTCCTTGATTGAAGGCCGAGAAGAAGGGGTCCGCTGAATGCAGAGGAGGGCGACGGTGATATAGAGCAATGCCTGCTCCCGATCGACATCTTTGAGCGAAGGATCTACGAGATCAAGAAGCCGCCCCAGGTGTGCGAGGTGGCGCGCCCACGAGACGAGGTTCGCCCGCTCAAACTCCGACATGGGCGACGAGGACGCTACCTGAAGTGGGCGGCGGCCTGAGACAATAACCAACAATAGAACACCAAAGCTATAAATGTCGCATTTTTCGGAGATCACGCCACTGCTATTGTACTCGGGGGCCACATAGCAGACGGTGCCGCGCATGCTCGGCGTACTACTCACAGTGCATCCGCTCTTTGGTATCTCACCGCTGACCCAATCGCGGCTGCTCCGCCTACCGCCGATGGCAGTACTGTCCATCCACCAATCCATACTGTAAAGGCTACCGCCGCCTCCGCTGCGGCTACTAGAACTGCCCTTCTTGCAGTGCTTCTTCCTCTTCCTCCTTTCTGAAGGGGAAAGGAATTCATCATCTTCATCCCTCTGCCACCATTGGTGATGATCGCCATTAGAGCGGCGCTTGTGCTTGTTGGAGAGCTCGTCGCAGAACTCCTCCCGCCACCATTCTCGTCTAGGGCGGGGCTTATCTTTTTTAATGGACTTGTCCTCGCCGAGGGACTCCCACCACTCCGGGCGGCGGTGATGGTGCTTGCGGCGGTGATCAGGTCGGCCCCGGCAAGATGAGGGCTTCGGAAGGCAGTCGTCTGCCGCGGCGGAGGAGGCCGACATCCATTCGCCCTTGGGACGCTCCTTCTTGATCTCCGATCGGATCCACTCCATCACGTAGTCCTTCACGCCGCCAGACCCCGAATCAGTTCCTGCAGCAGAAGCGCCGCCACCGCCGCCGCCGCCGCCATTGTCCTGCCGCCACCACCAGTCCTTGCCGCCGCCGACGCCGCCGCTCTTCTTGCGGTCTGCGCCGCTCCTGCTATCGACGCTGGCCCGATCAAACCCGGAAGTCGAGGCCGCCTCCACAGGGGATGCCGTAGTGGCGTCCTCGTCCACCTCCGGCGACCTCGGCGGTGGCGGCACCGCCGCCTCGAAGCCGGTGGCGGTGGCGGTCGTGGTGGTGCTGCTCTCCGCGGCCGTGTCACCCGTGACGGATGCATCGTCGTCAGCCCCAGAGGGCTCCTTCTTCCGATCCCTCTCCGTCGCCTCCCCCTCGGCCTCATCCGCCGCTGCTGCGATCGGGAGGTCGCCGTCCTCCTCGTCCGCCGCCGCGGCGGCGGAGGCGACGGGTTTGAGCCGGGCGAGGCCGAAGTCGGCGAGCCTCGCCGAGAGGCGCGCGTCGAGGAGGACATTGCTCGGCTTCACGTCGCCGTGAATGATGGGGGGATCGCAAACGGCGTGGAGGAAGTGGAGCGCGCGCGCGACGTCGAGCGCCGCCGCGTGGCGCCGCCGCCACTCGGCCACGAGCTCCGGGCTCCGCCGCCCCAGCAGTGCGTCCTGGAGGCTTCCGTTCGGCATCAGCTCGTACACCAGCATCATCCGCCGCCGCCTCCGCGCCGCCTCATCGTCCTCATCATCGTCGCCTCCTCGGCGGAGACGGAGGCGACGCCACCACGGGAGGAGGTCGCGGGAGGAAGAGACGGAGAAGGCGAAGGGGAGGAGGATGTAGGGGGACGGGGATGGGAGGAGGTGGGAGGCGAGGGCGAGCTCGTTGTGGAACTCGCGCTCGCCCTGGAGCGATCCGGTGGCGTCCATGAGCTTCACGGCGACGGCGTCCCCGGACGGGAGGGCGCCGCGGAAGACGGGGCCGAAGCCGCCCTGGCCCAGCTTCATCTCCGGGGCGAAGCTCCCCGTGGCGCGCCAGAGCACCGCGTAGGAGAAGCGCCGGAGCGCCGCAGCTGTCGTCGTCGTCGGCTGCGGCGGCGGCTGCTGGGGCGGGGACGGGGCCGTGGGGGCGGTGCCGCTGCGGGAGAGGCGGCGGTAGAGGAGGAGCCCTAGGAAGATGGCCGCGGCGAGCACGAAAAGGGTCGCTAAGGCGGCGACGGCGGCGGCGATTGGGAGGAGGTGGCGGAGGTGGTGGGGGTGGGGGTGGGAGTGGTGAAGACGGTGGCGTAAGAGAGTGGTGGACTCCGGCGGCGGCGCCGCCTCATCGGCCGCCGCAGCTGCCTCCGCCACCGCCGCCGTGGGGGGCGGAGGTTGACGCGAGGGCATTTCTAGGGTTCGACGGGACTGTAATGGAGGTAAAAAAAAAAAAAAAAAAAAAAAAAAAAAAAAAAAAAAAAAAAAAAAACCCCAAAAAATGGTGATCAAATTCGAAAAGGCCGAAAAAAGACGAAGCAAAAAGGGTGTTGGCTTTTCATGAGAGAGAGAAGAGATTGGCGATCGCAGAATAGTGAAGAGGCTCTCTCTCTCTCTCTCTCTCTCTCTCTCTCTCTCTATCTACCTCTCTTCTTTCTCTCTCTCTCTATCGGTGAAGAAAAAGAAAAAGAAAAAAAGAGAGAATGTATGGCTACCCCCTCGACTATAGATCATGTTGAAAATAGGCCCTTATCTGTTTTTCTTTTAAACTCGGCGCTCTATTTTCTAAAAACACTTTTAATCTATACGTATTCTTTAATAAATAAATCAATAATTCAATAAAAAAAAATAACAATATCATTAACTAATGCCATTAATAGTTAATAAGATTTACAATTTTACCCGCTAAAATAATATTCTCAGTAGTTAAAAATCAATTGCCATACTAGATTTTAGACAGAAATTAAAATTATAATAAAATTTAAAAAATGGTTAAGAGGTCTATTTCCAAACGCCCTATAGCTGAAGGGGTCTTATATTTTAATCAAAATAAATGATGAAATAATTAGTTAATTAAAAAACAAAATTTGTGAGAGGGAGAGTGATGAAGATGAAATGTAACTATCAGGGAGGAGGATTAGTTTACTAATCAAGAGTGGCTTTATTATGCCTAATTAATCCCCTCTCCAACGTTCGCTTTTGCTTGTTACTAATTCTATAGTTTTTAAAAAAGAGTTAAAATTATGGACATCATTGAAAAAAAAAATAAAATAAAAAAAATCAATTTTTAAGAACTTTTTTTTATTTTTATTTTTTTAAGAGGGGGAAAAGTAAACTTTATAGCTTGTCCTTAATATTTGGAATCACATGACTACAAGAGTCCACATGAAAATTAATGCAGAGTCATGTGACACCCACCAAAAACCAAGAATTGGGTCTATTAAAAACCAAGCCTTAATTTGGGATGTTTCCATCAAATCCAAATCACAAATCCAGTTTAGTACTATCTATATGTTCTCTTCCATAAATTTTAAATTAAATAATGTTTTAATATAGTGCTTAAGATTCTAACTATTAAATTCCAAATTAAATAGTGGTCAAGCATACTGACTACTAGAGAAAACAATTAATCTTGTACCATACTCCTTTCTGAAATAGCTTCTTCTTTTGTAACTTTTAATTTTTGTTGGTTTGTCGATGGAATCAAAGGTTTTAATGAATTTGTTGATAATTTTACCAAAGTTAAAGTATTTTTATAGTTTTATCAAAAAAAGACACAAATAATTTACCTAACTTGTAAATTTTTATTAGAAATTCAGTGACGTGTAGAGATTTCGAAATATTGAACTTATCCATTTTGATCTCGCCAAATAAAAAGATTATATGATGTAATAATAATGGACTAAAAAGTTCTATCATATTATTAATCTTTCTTATCGTAGTGTTAAATATTTTTTTAAAAAAATTAATATTTATATTTTTATTCTAGTCTAATTTAATTCTGCACAAATCAAACGAGATCAAATAGTAGTTACATAACTCATTTAGCACCTAAGATCGATCATATAACAACTTAAATGATCGGCAAGTTGCAAGAGATATTTACATGGATTTAGAAAAATTTCATCGCATTACACTGGTTTCACTCTCTACTGGATTGTTATCTTTAATAATTTTACTATTTATTATCGATTGTCTCTAGCTCATTTAATTAAAAATTAAAATGATTGATAATTTTAAATATGAAATCTAATTGATAATCGAAGTAAATGTATATTATTTTCCTTTTCTTAACGAGTAGAGAAATTTCTAGATAAGGTGTACATCGTACAATTCAAAAAAAAATATTAAAATAGTATTGCTCATTTTGAAAAATATTAGCGGTACATCTAAAAAAAGGAAAATGCTACTTGTACACCCGTAATGGGTGTACATCTCACATCCCCACCCATCTAAGGGTGGGGGTGTGATGAGTGGTCACTTGATGTGACCCGTAAAAAACATCGACACCATTAAAAGGGTGGAGGTGTAGGATGTACACCCCTTCGGGGTGTACATATAGCATTACTCCTAAAAAAAATATACATCTTAATTATATTTCATCAATTTTATAATAAAATAAATTTTATTTATTCTTCTGAAATAATTATAAAAAATATTATTTTATTGAGGAGTGCTACCTGTACATCTCAAATGGAGTGTATATCCTACACCCATACATTCCATTCTGGAGTGGGTATTCTTTCACTCATCTTATCGATGGAACGAGTAAAATTTACTCTATCCCATCCCAAAATGAGGTGAGTATAAAATATACACTCTAATTGAGTGTATATCTAACATTTTCCATTGAAGAATGTGAGAGGCTAATTTGACTAGAAAGAGAAAGTGTGTATGAGAGAGAGAGAGAGAGAGAGAGAGAGAGATCAGGGAGAGAGCTGGAGAGACATGAGCACGTGAGAGCACCGTCCTCAACATCTGCCACGTGACCTCTTCTCGCCTTATTTATATATATATATATAATTTTTTTATATATATATATATACTACACTTTATCTCACCTTTTGTCTATTCCCTTTGTCTCTTTGTAAAGCTGGGAAGAAGAGCCCCAGTCGCGACTTGCGAAAGGAATGGAAAAGACAAATGATGGTAAGTAAATAAATAAATAAGAGAAACTCGTACACCAAAAGTTAACACCGTTTCAACCCTTCCACTTTTCATTACAAGGCCTTAATTAAGATAGGTCAACGTGTAACGAACGGTGTAAGGGAATCTCCTTAAATAAATATTATTATTGATCATTTTGATATAACAGCATTTCTCTCAATTTTTCTCTCTCTTTTACTTTTTTTTTTTTTTTTTTTTTTTTTTATCCGATGACACCACCTTTATTTTCGGGAAATGATATTTGTACATCCAAAACGGGGTGTATATCACACACCCCACCCATTCAATGAGTGGGGTGTGATGATGGGTCAATCGATGTGACCCGTAAAAGATATCGCCACCATTAAAATGGTGGAGGTGTATGATATATATCCCTTCGGGGTGTACATATAGCATTGCTCTTTATTTTCCCTTGTGTTGATTTTAGGTTTTTCGGGGTTTACTTTTTAGCTTAATCAAACGGTGGAATATTAGTTGCTAATGTAACTGCTCACCTAATAGTGAAAATATTCAAAAACATGTGATTATAAATATGAGGAATGCTAGGTGTACACCCCCAAGGGGTGTACATCCTACACCCCACCCATCCAATGGGTGGGGTGTCTTTGGGGTCACTTGATGTGACCCCTTCTCACACCCTCACCCATTGGATGGGTGAGGGTGTAGGATGTACACCCCGGATGGGGTGTACACATAGCATTTTCCTATAAATATTTATCTTCTGAGTAATGTGACTCTGACAATGCAACAACGGCTGGATAAAATCCAATCCATCTATGGGCAGATCTTCAGAAGAGATAAAAAAAAAAAAAGTAAAAAAAAAAAAAGTGAATGTTATGGGCTCGATACCAGTTGTTCCCCAGTTCTCCGAGCAATTAATTTGGGAGTATACATTTCCGTGGGCAAAAAAGGGTTTGATAATAGGGAGGGGGGGGTGGTTGTCCCCAACGGTCGGTACAATTATTGCACTGGGACAAAAAATGCAGCTCTGTAATCTCCACACTCCGTACCACATGTGTTTGTTAGTAGAAGCTCAGGAGCCTTTTTCACATACTATGCCAGACGAATTGTCTTTGTGGACGCACCACCTGCGTTCAAACTTCAAACATGTATATATGGAGAACTCAATTTGAAATAATTTTACTATCTAAAACAGGGATGTGTGCTTTGGATTTCCCCAGTTAAAGATTGAAAATGTTATCTCAGTCGCAGGTTGGTTACTTCTTCGATTTGCTATTTGTTTTGTTTGATGTGGATGTTATATAAATTTCAAATTTCTTTTCTTGTTATTATTACTTACGGCCTGCTACTATTCTAAATTCAAAATTTCTCAAATTTCCTTTAGAGCTACTCAATAAACACTAACAGTTTTTTCATTAAGAGTTTCTAGTTTTATGTAGTTCATTTATATTTTCTGCTACAGTAGAAGCTCACGATTTTCCATTTTTTTTCTTTTTTTTTTAAAAAAAAAGGGGATCAACATGGCCACATTTTGACACACAGATCCGATACAGTGCGTGTCCCTGTCCATAACATCACCATCCAAAAAGTTTACACAAAACAGACCAGGGCGAAGCTTTAGTATAGGTCAAGGTTTGTTGACTCAGCTGACCCACCCTTGACCCTTTTGTCCTCTATAATAAAAAGCATATTGACACGGACAAATACCTTACACCGAAAAGAAAGGCTCATGCTCATTGAGAGAGAGTGAGAGAGAGATTAAATATTTATTATGATCATAAAAACCGAAAAAAAAAAAAGGGGGGGCCTAAAAATAGACAATACCATCATTCACGGTAGCTTAGAAACCTAGAAATAATCATTGATCTTATAAGCTAATTTACACTTCTATGCAAGACATGTTTAGCCAAGAAAATACAATAAAGATGGACACGATCCCTCTACAAAAGCAGTAGGATTGATAGATGCTGGCTGAGGCAGCCAATAAATTTAATTTCACGGTGAAAGCTCATAATAAAGTCCGAATTCTCATTCGTCTCATTCCAAATGCAAAACCACATTACTAGAATTGATGACTATGGAACATATTGGGGGGTTTTTTTTTCCGTCTTCTTCTCGAGAGTTCTTGGCAGAATGAGAAGTAGATCTATCCTGAGAGAAGTTGCATCTGCATGAGAATCATAAGCAGCAGCTGAAGCTCTCAGGCAGTATCAGCTTCCTCAGTGGACTTCTTGTATTCGGGCTTAAGCTCGTGGGTCCCCTGATTTGGCCCTCTCTTGTTGTACACGCATAAATCGTTCAAAATCTCCTTTAAGAATTGCTGCGCATGGAGTCAGATGATTTTATAAGTCAGCATGAATGTTTGACAATAAAGTACATTGGCAAATTTAGCACTTCCCACTAATCAGTAGTATGCGTATTCCGAGCAAGAAATGATAACATAGTCAAAACACTCAGAGCAAATAAAAGCAGACATGATATATATAATTCTCAGGGTTTGTAGTCTCACTTTTAACATGGAGTACAATTATAACCAAAGTCCACAACAAACCTTTAGAAAGATGGAAAGGAAAAAAGGAACACCGACGAGGCATTTTCATTTGAAAAACTTATTATCAATATCTTAGACATGCATTACTGAACAACAGCTTCACCACTATCTTTAAATGGAATTGCTTACAGGAGATTTATATCTAGCATCAGAAGATTACAAAGAGTCATATATCCTCAGGTGAAGAATATCTAGTGTTAGAGTATAGATTGAATAACAAACCTCAGGTTGATCGGTTTCTAGCACCAGCTGCTTCAACGCCCAATTTGGTTGCCTTTCAAAGAGCTTAAAGATTATATTCTCCAGTTCACGTCGGTCCCTACGTGTTCTCTTAACATCTGACGCTTTTGTTGGTGTTAATTTCTTCTTGTCCTGATACAATATACAACCGGAAAGAAAAAAAAAAAAAAAAAAAAAAAAAAAAAAAAAAAAAAAAAAATCAGCCCACTATAACCTTCATGCAATCAAAAATAAAATTTGAAACCATTAATGAATTTACCTTTGAACCGGATGGAACCAGGCCAACCATACCAGGCATTGGCCTCATAAGCACTCCATGATCGTTGTCGATAACCTTGAACAAACAATGTTACCATAAGAGGCAGGGTACAAAAAGAAATACCCAAGAAGACATTTAAAAGGAAAATGATAAAAGTATATGCACCTGAACTTGTCTTGTTTTGATCATGGATTTGTTAGTCCTTTCACGACATAATTTACCATATTCCCGCAAATTTTCACTATGAGGTTCCATGTCAAACTTGTGTTCCACCTTTCCTTCCAGTGAAAATTTCCCTACAATTAAAAGGTTTATACCAAAGTGATTATATAATAAGAGAATCCAGTAGAGTAATCAGATAAAGAGAAATTTTAACTAGTAAAAAGAGAAAATTAGAAGATTTAACCAACAAATAATAGATCTCTGGAGAAAATCAGAAATCCTGTATCTTAAGAGATTCTGGATGGCAACGTAAACATTTGTTTCTCTTTTTTTTTCCCCCAAAACATGACATTAACAATCTCATCATATCAATCTAGCATCTATCCCTAATTCTATCAATTTTCTTAAATGGCCATTAGCACATGACTCTGCTTTATGACACATGAGAGTTCAGGTCTTTATGCCTCTTCTTTTATATGCCTAGATTAGGGATATCTCAGTCAATTGGCTTTAACTAATTGTTAATACTTACAACAACTGAAGGAATAGGTGTAAGTTTATTGAAAGGTCAAATAGTCCATTTTTTTTAAAAAAATGGTAATTTTTTTTCCACTTCTTTGTTATTTAGAAAAATATGAGTTTGCAAGCCAACCAAGAAGTCCATCTGCCGGCACATTCCATCACACGGAAGTGAAATTTACCAAAACAAGGGAAAAAGAAATGTAACCAAATGAGGCCTTAAGCAGCCATATATAATGGACTAAAAGTTCAAAGGTCTCGACATAATTTAATTCTTAGTTATGAGTTGGTGAATTATTATCCGCAGTGAAATCAAAATAGTCATACATGTGATGTTGGATTTGTACCTTGATTAGATTCTGAGATAACACACATTGGAACAAAGTCTTTGAACATGTTAAGAGAGTAACTCCTGGGTGTATTGCCAGAGTCAGTTTGAGCCATCTCCATCTTAAACTGTAGTATCACAAAGACTAACAAGGTATAAATAGACCAAGCCAGGTGAACAAGCGCTGGAAGTTCTATAAATCATATAAAGCGCAACAAAAATAACAATCTTAAGTATAAACAGATAACAGATTCTACTGATACCAACAAACTATGATGTCTCAAATGCAACATTAAGAAAATGCTGCAGATGCGGTAATCTATGGGTTTCAATATTCAACTAAATGCAGCACACACAGTGAAGGGGTTTTCATAAGGTTTGGGAACACATACCACATGATTCCCAGGACTGAAGCTTTAGCTTTTACAAATTGCAAATGAGTATCATGTGTAAAGGTTCCAAATCCGCTGATAATACGAAAGGTACCAAAGGGCATGGCAATGGGCATAAAAAATTTTACAAAAGATATGCAACATACAATAAGACAACACTAAGGAACAGTTCATGACACCAACTATTCATTTCGGCTCTGTTTGTTCATTTTTTGCTGGGGGAAACCAAGCAGTTTCGGCTCTACTACTCAAGCAAACACCAAGCAATTCAAACAAAAAACTCTGGCAAGATCCCTGAAAAAAACCCAAACATTGCCCAAAATGAAAAAACCTAACAGAAATTTTTGGAAACTTCACGAATTCCCCATATTTCGAGAATCGGACCACCCAACACAGAGTCGATTACCAACCCTAACAAAGAGTCCTCCAAAAACCTAAAATTGCCCACAGAAACTCTAATTATTAATTAGATGTCCACAATCCCCACACAAGTTCAATCAAAATAAAACCCTGGGCTAAATTCGGGCAGCATACCCCAAAAGGAAAACCCCATCACCTCGTCGATTACCGACCCTAAAACCATGCCTAAATCCCGAATCCTCACAAACTACGCCAAAGATCGCAACGTGAGCGAAGATCCATGCCAACAATCGGATCAATCGTGGAAACGACAGGGGGGGTGAGAAGGGAGATTGAGACTTTACCTGGAGAGAGGAGGGATCGTCGGGGTGGAGCGGGTCGAGGGAGAGGACGACCTTGGCGACGACGGGGTGGTGAGCGGAGGCGGCGGCGCCTCCATCGGCAGCGGATCCTGCGGCGGAGGCTGCGGCGGTCGATTGCCAGGATCGTGTGACCACAGGGGGGCACTTCATGAGCCACACGGACCGATCCGCCCTCGCCGTCTCCAGCACGTGGCGCCCTTCCTCCGACATCGACATCGCTCTACTTCTCCCTCCTCCTCCTCCTCCTCTTCTTCCTCCTCTTCTTCCTCGAGATCGAGAGAGAGAGATTTTGGAGCCCGGGGAATTAAGCGAAGATGCGAGCGATGGAGATGGGAAGGGTTTATATATATATATATATATTTTAAAAAAATATTAATGTGTAAATAAACAAGTAAATAATTGCTAGCGGGGCCACATCGCTTGGGCCTGTTTGGCCCATATCCCACTACGGTTACATTTAGGCCAATTTGGACCACCTGCTCCAAAACCTTTTAAACCCTTTTGGGCCCACCTGTTTTATAATCTTTTCGGCCCATTTGGGCCCACGGTGAGACAACTCAACTATCAATTTTTGCCTGCACTTGGTGTAGTAGTAAATTTTATACACCGCACTTTCAAAACTCCATACTATTTATGAATTTTGGATCCTTATTTCTCATAAATCTAATGATACTCTTTTCCAAAACCAAACCATTAGCTTTGAGATTACAATGTATACTGCACAATAAGTATGCAAAACTCTTTTTATTGGTCCGACCATAAATCGTCGATCAATTCTTATGTATTTATTCGGCCTGCGAGGCTCGTCCTTTACATGACATACTAAGTCCAAGTTGATCAATACAATATTTTCATATATTATAATTTTTTTTTAAAAAAAATTATTACTAAAAATATTAGTTCCTGCGCTTGTTATTTATTACATGTCCTTTGTTGTAGTCGTGAAATTTCTTCACGAGAAGTAAGCGTTACTAAGATCCTACCTAAAAAAATTAAGCTTCAACTGGGTACCACCCTATCTCGTGTTGGTAATAACTAAGCTAGAAACTTCTTTTTACACCGTCCACACGCTTAAGGTGTAGTCCATTAAGAATAAATTATTGGGCACACCTGGTCCACTATAGATAGATCAGCTTACATGTGTAAGTTTGAAAGTTTAATTGTAATTGTTTGATGTGATATTAAATTAAAGGGTCTACACATATAGGAAAAAAGTCATATATTTTAAAAATGTAACTATTCCCTGAAAATATATAAATATCCTTCATTTGTAGGCCATTTTGCAGTTCCTCCTTTAGTTTTTTTTTTTTTTTTTTTTTTTAATTGATTTATTGATTGATTGTAGTCAATTAGATCAGAAGGTTTTTTCCTTTGAATCTGGGGATAGTACATAATTCGTTCTACCTAAAAGATCACATTGACCATTCTCTTTTATTTAGCGTAGGTTAAGAAGGAACTTAGATTAATGAGTTAATAAATAATTATTAACAATTGCTATTTCGGTAGCCGATCTAAGAGGTCGGTGATTCGAGTTTTCTTCTGTTTATATATTTATTAGTAAGGTGCTTAAAATCATGAATGATAGGATTTAATTAGATTTGTAGTTAAATTATAGTTAGATTAAAATTAATATTTAAATATTAAAAAAATATGTTTGTTAATATTAAAATATTAATTAAAATAAAATTCTATTTATATTAGGATTTTGATAATTTTTTATATAAACTATAAATATAACATATGTGCTATATAATGATGGTGATATCCATATCCACGGTGGTGGTAATACTCAAGGAGGTGGTGGTACTATAATTTATCCACATCCATATAATGGTGGTTATATTTATGGTGTGACCACGAAAAAAGGGTGAGAGAGATTCAGGAGAAGGCTCGAGCTTAAAGAGTCGGTATAATCGGTGTAATTCTTTTCTTGATTAATAAATTTTATTTTATCCGCATATTTTCTGGTTTGATTTTTTTTTTTTTTTTTTTGGGTTGTGCTGGTTCTCAATATATTGAGAGTACGAATTTTTGATAAAAAATTTGATTTGAGATTTTCGTTGCCGAATTTCAACTCTAGACAGTACTGGCGTGGATTGCGATACATCAGAGCGAATTGCGAATTCATAAAATCATATACTCGAGTGAATATCGAAAGCGCTATTTAATTTAATAATTTTTAAAGGATTGTGAGGCGAACCTACAAGCAAGCAAGTTCGGGAAAGAAAAAGACAAAAAAAAAATCGTGGCATTTAAGTTATACATAATTTGATGGCCATAAAAGTTCAAACAATTGTATACGAGTATATATATATAAAAACAAATAATAATATAATTCTCATGTCCCTCTCAGATTATCTGGATCAAAGAGCATATTCCAGCTGACAAGAAGTTTACTGAATAAATCAAAGATACAAGCTTAGCTCATTCTCCGTATTAATATAATTTTCTTAGCTCTGTTCTTCTTAAATATTATTTAGGGGCCTTTCACAATATTATCCTTACGAGTCATTGGTGCCAGGAGGTGTATGATGTGAAGTATTTTGGTTGGTCCAAACACATATTAAATAATCTATTATTTATTTTATATGAGTAAATTTTTTTCTTAAAATGTGTGTTGAAGAATTAAAATATTTTGAGTTTATATATATAACACTTTTTTTAGAACATGAATTAAACTTGGACCTCAGAGGACGGTGTACGAGATATATCGCATGCACGGGGTGCACTCAATAATTTATTCGGGCTTATATACACCATGTAATAATAATAATATTTTCTCCCGCTATGGACTAATCAAACTTAAAAATTTCCATTGTACGCTTCCTCTTCTCCCGTTCTCCAACAAAGCTTCTCCTTCTTCGGTCTCCGCCTCGCCAAATCTCTTCTCATCCACCCAATTTTCTCATTTTTTTGCTCCCTTTTGACCTCTTAATTCCCCCCTAAACGCCCCCAAAGAATCGAAGAATCGAAGAATCGGAGAATCGGAGAATAAGAAGAAGAAGAGGTAGGAATTAGGGGGAATCGGTGGGTTTAATTCGTATTTTTGGTGGTTTTTTAAGGTTTAATAGGAGAAATTAGTAGTAATTAGCAGCTATAATGGGGTTGATATCGGGGATGGTGTTGGGGACGATCGTGGGGATTGCGTTGGTGGCCGGGTGGAGCCGCATGATGAGGCATCGGAGCAACAAGCGCATCGCAAAGGTCGGTTTTATCAATCTCTATTCCATTTTATTTTTGTTCAAAAAAAAAAATTCTTCTAATTTCGGGATTAGACATTATGATTACGAGAAAAAGATTTGATTTTTAAGAGGGAACACTGTTTGCGTGCATCCCAGTGAGGGATTTTATATTTTGAAAGTTGTAAGGATCGGCCAATTAGTAACCGGAAAACAATCGGTTTACTAATCAAACGTTTTTTTTAGCATGTTTCTGATGTTGCTCCAGATTTTAGATGGATTTCATCGCGTATTTTAGTGTTGTTGTTTGCTCTGTGTTTGCGAAGGTGTATGGTTAATTAATAAGATAATAGTTAGTAACATGTAAACTAATCATACTGGTAGATGCAGAAGCTTCTCTATGTAGCCACACGATCTACACTACTCGTTCGCCAAACACCTCACATTTGCTTGTCGAGTAGAGAAGCTATCTTAAAAGCCAGGAACAACATTTTGTTTTCTTGGATATTGAGTGAGCAGGATATTGAGTGCAAAGCAGGCAAAAGAACCTTATATTGTTCTTTCTTTTTCGCTGATTAGATATTACTCATGATCACCAGAAAAAAATTGTCTTTAACAGGGAATCTTGTGTTTGTGAATTCATTTAATTTGCATGTGATTTTGTTCTGAGATTTTTTGGATTCATCAGTTAGTGTGAGCTGAATTTGGTAGATTTGCTAACTTAGTTGAGAGTTATCTACTGAATGATTGGAAGATTTGGGCTCTGATTATACTTGTAACGTTTGTTTTGTCGGGATGGAGCTTCAGTGGGAGTACTTTTTTAGTAGAACTGTTGAAGGCAACCTAGATTTTTCATTAGAAAAAAAAAAACTCCAATAGTTTTTTTTTACTGCTAGAAATAGAATAATTGAATTGGACCTTTTGTTTTTTGTGACCTAGAATCTTATTTTAGACTCCTGCCGTAGCCATACACTATAGAGATATTGTTCTAGAAGTCAGGCAAATGCATTTTGATGCTCACTTCTGAAACAAGAGAATCAGACATTAGGAAAGTGCTTACTCATAAATCATCTATTAGAATAGTCGATCAAAGTTTTTGCTCATAAATTATGTATTCCAGCTTATAGTTGTTTTTATCTACAGGCTGTCGACATCAAACTTCTTGGTTCTCTTACTAGGGATGATTTGAGGAAACTCTGTGGTGACAATTATCCTGAATGGGTATCTTTCCCAGTATTTGAACAGGTTAGTTGCAATTTGATTGTCACCCATGCTTTTCGTAATAAATTTCAGAAAATAGAGGGGCTTTTCATGAAAATAAATGTATAATTGATGATTTCGGAGTCCCTATTAGATACTCACTATGTAGGCCCATCTAACCAATGAGCTCACGAGTTTCGTTAGAGATGGAAGTCTAATATGGATGGCTAAAAGATGATAATATTTCAACAATGGAGTTGATTGTAAAATAGTTATATACTTGAAAGACACACTTAGTGAAATACATTCTGAATTAACATATCTGTTCTCAAGTACTTTTGATGTATAGGATTACATGCACCTTCTTGCAGAACTACTGCACAATAGTGCATATTCATTCATAAAGTTATTTTCTTGTCTATTCTTATTGGTAGAGATTAGAGAAATAAAGCTTATTTCATGTTTTATTTGGTTTTTTATTATTGGATTTATCTTAATATTCGTCATTTTGTTCTTGTACAGGTGAAATGGTTGAATAAGCAACTGAGCAAGCTCTGGCCTTTTCTCGCAGATGTAAGGGACATGCTACTTTTGCTTTTAGGTTTTAACCATTTCCACACCTTATAATTGCATTAATATGTGCTTTAATCTAATCCCATTTCCTGTTTACGCTTAGTCTCTTATTTTAGGCCTTGTTTTCATATTTGTATGACTTGTATTACGGTTGAAGCTCTATAACGACCTGTTTAATTCATAGTGACTGTTATTAGTATCTGGAAAACAAATGAAGGAGAATAATACCTCTGTTCGAGGAAAGAAATCAACATCCTCAATAACTGCTGAGTACTAAAGTGATATAACACTGAGGTAATTAATAGCGATTTTCACAAGGGAATGTGAAACTTCAATTTCGCAGCCAACTTGCCTCCGATTAGTTTCCAACATTATATAATCTAGTGAATAACTGTTGTTAGGGGACTTAAGAGTGTGCACTCTAATCTGGATTTAGCTGCTGGATTCTCCTCATTTTGTGTAATCTCATAAGATGAATTATACTTATAATTGCAGAGTATAACTTCTCATATTGCTGGCCCATATATTGCTTATATTTGATGTTGTAAATTCTGCACCGATGCTGATTTCAACTCTGTATTCGGTCGTAGGCTGGATCACTTATCATTAAAGATTCTATCGAGCCGCTACTTGATGATTATCGACCACCAGGAATATCATCTCTTAAATTCAGCAAACTTTTTCTTGGAAATGTGCCACCGAAGCTCGAAGGTTTGTATGCCAATCGAATTCCTGAACTTGTAAAATCCAAGTATTTCATGAACAGAAAACACTTGTCATTTTACTTTCTCTAAAATGCACTTACATATTTTAATGAAGGAATCCACATTCAAAGTCTTAAGAAAGGACAAATCGTAATGGATATTGATTTACGGTGGGGTGGAAATCCAAGCATAATTCTTGCAGTTGATGCTCTCGTCGCCTCGCTCCCTATTCAGGTGTTCTTGCTAAAGATTAGAAACCCATATGGTTTTGCAACCATGTAAATTGCAATCTCATCGATTATTACCATGCTTTTTTTTTATTAGTGCATTGGTATTATCAGCTGAAAATTTTTCCTGAAGTAATGTTATACATTAAATAACATGAACTTCATCAACCACCTTGCTCCAATTTGCAGCTAAAAGATCTTAGGGTCTTCACTATCGTGCGTGTCGTTTTCCAACTCTGCGAAGAGATTCCATGCATCTCAGCTGTTGCTGTTGCTCTCCTTGATGAGGTATACCAGATCATCTAAAAGGGATATATTATCCCAACAAATACATTGACCTTTTCTCTCCTGGTTAATACTAATTCCCTTGATCTCTTTAAAAAAGAATAATTAGAGAACTACTGCTATGTCTATTTCAGCCAAAGCCTAGAATTGATTACACTCTAAAAGCTGTGGGAGGAAGCTTGACTGCTATTCCAGGAATTTCAGATAAGATCAACGTAAGCTTTTAATGTCATGTACCTGATTCTTGTGCCATCTGCTGCATGTCGATGCTCCACCTCTTAGGCCCAATTTACAAGAAAACTTATTGTGCTGTCTCTATTACATAGGATACTGTACAATCCATTATTTCGGACATGCTTCAGTGGCCCCAAAGAATTGTAGTTCCACTTGGTGGTGTTGCTGTCGACTCAAGGTAACATATGTTCCCTATTATTCAGCATATTTAAGTCAAGGGAACATTGGCTGTGTGTCAAATGCTATTGTATTATCAAAATTGAGTTTGGTTTAGTTTCATCAGTGCATTCACTGTAATAACCAATAACAATTCTCATGCTGATGTTTCATCCCTTTCTAGTTTTCTTGTTCATGTTACTATTGAGTACACTGTCGGGATGCTATTTAGTTTTTTATTCTTTATTATATTTGTTTGCTTATTTTTTCTGTGCAGTGAGCTAGAACTTAAGCCTCAGGGAAGGCTTACCGTGACTATCGTAAGAGCAAGATCTTTGAAAAATGTGGATATGATTGGCAAATCCGATCCGTATGTCGTTTTGTATGTACGCCCAATTTTCAAAGTCAAAACTAGAGTTATTGATGACAATCTTAACCCTGAATGGAATGAAACATTTGAGCTGATTGCTGATGACAAGGAAACACGATCTCTTATACTTGAGGTATGATTACTTCCACTCATTTCAATATTTAGAGACGTCAGCCATCAAGCTCTCTCCCATCATTTTGCAACCCTCAGACATCAATCTGTACATTTATATCCGGCCATGCTTCGGCTCTAATTAGATAATTTGTATTTGGTGCTTCACTTGATATAGTCGTATTATTCTGATATTTACTACCATCATATTGGCTGTAGTGAATAAAACATAACAAACCCTGTTCTTTCAGGTTTTTGATGAAGATAAAATTACACAAGATGAGAGATTGGGTATAACCAAGTTAAATTTGATCGATTTGGAACCGGAGACTCCCAAGGATTTTACTTTGAATCTATTGCAATCTCTTGATACAGTGAAAGTCAAGGATAAGAAGGATAGAGGGACACTCACTATCAAGGTGGTTTTTTTTTTTTTTTCGTTTTTTTTTTTTCAATCATTCTGTACACTCCTTTTTATTTGGAAAACTTGTTTCAGAAATACTGCATTCATGTATTTTCGCTGAAATCATGCTTTCTCGCAAGAATGTTTTGCAATTAATATTCCATCAAATAGTATCGTGATAATAGGGAAATCCATCCACCAGCACATAAGATGACCAGCGCATTCATAGCATATGGAATTTTCACTTATAGAACGAAAAGAGACCTGCAAAAATACCAAGCTCATTGAGATCTTGTCGCATTAGATACTAAGATTTCAGATTGATGTTCTCCTTCTATTTGAGAACAATCATCCATACAGGTCATCCGCAAAGTATACTTGTTCCTTCTAGCTATGAATGACTTGTGGCTAATGTTTCTATTGCGCATCTCAAATTAATGCAGGTCTTATATCATCCATTCACAAAGGAAGAACAAATGGAAGCTCTGGAACAAGAAAAGAGAGATATTGAGAAGAAGAGGAAAATGAAAGAGGCTGGCCTGATTGGGAGCACGATGGACGCAATTGGCGGCGCTGCATCGTTTGTTGGATCCGGTGTCGGGTTGGTCGGTACTGGATTTGGCGCTGTGGGGAGCGGCCTGAGCAAAGCAGGGAAAGCAATGGGTAAAAGCTTCAGCCATTTCAGTCATTCCAAGAAGAACAGTAGCAACTCCCTGGCATTCCAAGGGAATGGACAGTGATATACAATAAGCACAAAAATACATGTTGTTGATTATTTAGGAGTATATCCTCGCAAATTATTGTCTTGTTTTGTATGATTTTGTATGCGTTTAGTGAGATAGTTGTATCCATGCTTTGCTCCCATTGGTATATCTTTTGTTCTTGAATATTGTTTCGTTGCGAACTATTTCGTTGGAAGTAGGATAAGAGAAAATGAAAACAAAGGGGATCATGTACTCTACGTATACGTGCATGAGATTGCTATTTGCTATGTAATGTGAGGGTAGAGTGTTACCATACACCCTTTATATTGTTGTATTTTATCAACATGAAACTTTATTCCATGTATTTGACTTCAAAAAAAAAAAGAAAAAAAAAAGGTGATAGATGTTGCTTAACTAAATATGATATAAGTAATTTAAATTATACTAATTAAAAATTAAGATAAAATTAATATCATTGTACCATTAAATTATATTTAGCAGTAATTTTAATTTTAAAGAATGATTATGCCTAACAGTAATAATTTCTACAACGGGTACAAATTATTGGGATACTTCCTTGCTATTTCACAAATCTTGGTGGTTTAGCAAGTTTCCAAGGACTTAGAAAAGCATTATGCCCCCTCAAAAATTTATAAAAAAAAGTTTGGGGAGCTATTTCAAAAGTGCACATAGTTGACGTGGTGGTTTCCATTCTCCTGTTCCGGTGATGAGTGCTTCCCCGCTCTTTTCTTTCTCCCGTTGCGAATTACGATGCATGGATCGATCCGTTTCCTTTTTGAAAATGAAGTGAAATAAAAACCCTAGAAACCCTCGAAAACTCTCCCTCGCCATTAACAAGCCGCTTCTTCTTCCTCCTCTTCCTCGTCTCTTCTAGGGTTTCTCTCTCTTCCTCTCCAATGGAAAGAGGAGGCGGAGGAGGAGGAGGAGATCGGAGAGAGTACCGTGCCCTAGAGTGCCGAAACTTCTGGAAAGCGGGCTCCTACGAAGCCACATCCTCCGCTCCTTCTCGCGCCCTCTTCGGTTCTCCCCCTGCTCTCCTTCGCTAGAAATATATCTTCTTTTATATTCTTTTTCTTTTTCATTTCCATTTGTTGTTATTATTGTTGTTGTGATGAATCTTCTTATGGTTCTTTTCCTATTTCAATGTACTCTTTTCCCCTCTTTTTCGCAAGAAATACGTTTTTTTTTTTGGGTTTTTTGCTGGTATTATTATTTGTATTTTTGTGATGAATCGTTTTATGTTTCTTTCTCTGTTTTATTTTATAGTCCTTTTTTCGCAACGAATATGGTTTTCTCGACTCTCTTCTTTTTGTTGCTGGTATTCTCTCTCTTTTTTTTTTTTGATGAATCACTTTGTTTTTATTATTTTAAAATTTTGTTATTTTAGGGTTTTAAGAAATACTATGAATTAGAGGAAGGAACTCTTTCTCTCGAGAAAGGAACCCCTTTTTTTTTCCAAGAAATTCGATGTTCTTAAATCATTTTTATCCCTGCTGTTATTAGTTTTTTTTTTTCTTTTATGAGTTTTTTTTTGGGTTGTATCCCCCACTTTTCCTGACTGAAATGCTTTTCTTAGATGTTTTTGTCTGTTATTACTTTTTTTTTTTCCATCTTATTTTACTGTTCTTTCCTTCTCTTTCATGGGAGAGATGATACTGTTGTTCTTGTTGTTATGGCCAATCTTTTAATGTTTATTTTTCTAATCATATGTTCGGGCCAGATGGGTTGGAAACATCCGATTTTGACCGAGCTCGTGTGCATCCGAAGTTTCTCCACACCAATGCGACCTCGCATAAATGGGCTTTTGGAGGTTGGTGCTGTTTCTCTTCTGGAATGGTCTCTTGTGTAAAGTTTAATCTGCAAATTTTGGTTGCAAAGATACTTATCATGTTATGAAAAAGATAAATTGAGGTGGCTGATGAATATAGCATATTTATTTTAAGTTTTATTTTGTTTCAATAGAGAAAGAAAGTGGGAATCTTTGGGATGCTAATGTGTTTCCTTTGGAGTAGTTATCCGATAATTGTTCTTTACTCATTCATTTTCATACGCCATACTTTGCGTTCGACTGCGTGTAAGGCAACCCTTGTTGTTTAACCCTGCTATGGTGCAAAGCAAAACACTCATTTGTGGTGAAGGTTCTCATGGTTGCGCATATTCATTGATTAATCCAGCATTACTATTGCTGCTAAGAGTAAGAACTAAGAAGTCATTTCAAAAGTTATTGCATAGTCCTGGGATAATGAGGTATGGTGGACTTGTGCAGCTGCATTGTAGAATTTCTTTTTCATGAACAATTGCATGAGAGCCATTTTTAAATAACTTGCACAGTTCGTGCCTCATACTGCAACTATGAGAAATTTACTAACTTATTCCTATGATATACCTTGACGACTCTAAAATTTTACTCCAAAATGGAAGCAGAAGAAACAACAGGAGAAATGGTGAAATTAAATTTGAAGAAGAACACATATAGATAAGAGTGAAAAGAGATATGGCCTTAACAATTAATATTGAGATTTGGGGAACAGGTGGATTTTTATAGAAGTTGCTATTTCTATAGTGCTTTCCTTTATTTCGTAAGCTGTCTTCTGTCGTTGGAAATTTGGAATGGTGATCATACTTATGTATTTACTCTGTGCTTTCCTAATCTCCAATCTATAAAGAACTCTTAACAAATCAAATGTGCCCTACTTGTTTTCATATTTGTTACTGGCTATTACTTTTATTCTTGTATTCAGATGTTCACAAATGTAATTTTCTTTTGTTCATTGTAGTGAAAAAGATAGCCCTTGTATACACTCTGGGCTTCTTATCTTTAGATTACGTGAATGATATTATAGATTTTTTATCATTTTAAACCCATTTAATACAACTAATAATCGACTGAGTTGTTTTTATTCCCTTTTGCGCAGCTATAGCTGAACTTCTGGACAATGCCGTTGATGAGGTTTGTATATAATTATTTTAACAATTTAATCCTTAATTAAAACAAAGTTATACTACTGTGTTTTGCAAGTTCTTGTTAACTCATAAAGAACATGCATTTGATGTGGTTTGTACATAATGTTTTGTTGTAAGTGATGTTCTTTTGCGACATCTTCAAGGCTTCTGTTGCTCTTGAACTTCCTATTGTTTCTAGTGAATTAAACTATTTTCAATAAATTGGTATATGCTGATTTTTGGCCTTCCAGATCTGCAATGGTGCAACATATGTGAAGGTGGATAAGACTACCAATACGAAAGATAATAGCCCTATGCTGCTTTTTCAAGGTACTTGCAAAGCCTATAAAGTGGCATGTTTTTCGCTAATTATGCCGTGGACGGATTGGATTCTCATCGGAATACTCATAATGAAAGGCTTCTTGCAGATGATGGAGGGGGGATGAACCCTGAAGGTATACGGCGATGCATGAGTTTGGGCTTCTCATCCAAGAGGTCAAAATCAACGATTGGTCAATGTAAGTCTAGACTTTCTCACATTTAGAATATTCTCCCTCATAATTGGTCATATAGGCTTCAACATTTCAAGTAGGTAAAAACATACAGACATTATGAGGTGCAAAATATAATTCTTCATTGTATTCTGGGCATCAAAATGGCGGCTTTTTGAAAACCAATTATCTTTGAATACCAAGTAGTTTGGAGGTTGAAATGAAGTTAGTGTAAGGGATGATAGAGAGGCAGAGAGAGTTATTTTTGTGAACTATAGTGAAGAAACCTCCATTGAGGCTTTTCAGAGAGAGGTGGATGTAGGTGGCCTTGAGCTTTCTAGAGATCATAAACAGAGAGGTCCAACCATTGTACGTAGGAAGATGAGGTGGCCATCGGATGGAAGAAACTATCACCAATGTTTAAATCAGGAAATGGTAGCTTCAGAGATAATTAGGCCTATTAACTGGAAGTTACAATAGCAAGATTTATGACAAAAGATCTCCCTTTGTCCATTGGATGTAGCCTGGTTTATCTATTGGGTTGATCTAAGTCCTTCAGTTTGAATTAATGCTTGTCAAATATAGTTTGCTTTGGTGGTGGTTCTTTTAGAGAGCAGACGATATGCATGGACAATACCAGTATAGGAGTTTCAATAGTAACTTACATGCTAACTTGATAATTGATGTTGGTCTGCAGAGGGAAGAAGTAGCTAAAATACCCACTAACTCTGTTTCGATATGATTAAATTATTTAAGAAAAAAAAACTAATTGAAATATCACATGCCTCTCTCAATGGTTTAGCTATTAATATTTCTCAACCATGTAATTCAGTACGGTCACTGAAAATTGGTAACAACAATGTCTAGACCAAAAATATATTTGCTGTATGATCAGGCTTTAGTGTTGATACTAACGTATGTTAAACCCTTTGCCTATAATATATATGTATATATATTATTTTTGACAGATGTTGTGGAAACTTAGACTGTCTTAACTTTCTGAAAATATGTTGAATGAAGCTTTATATCTATACATCATGCCTATTTTCTTCCCTCTTATTTGAGTCTATTCTAATCTGCTTGTCATGCTGGGTTGGGGTTACTCAATAGATGGCAATGGCTTTAAGACAAGTACTATGAGATTAGGTGCTGATGCGATTGTTTTCACTCGTGCCAGCCGTGAAAGGTACATGAGAGTTGTTTATTTTCCATTTCTCATAAATATCATAACGGTTTTACTAATCCTCTCTTTTATTAATGAAACTATCCTCAGCTGTTATAATGGCTGATTTTACATGCTAATGTGTCAGCATCTAGTAACCTGTTCACTTGAAATCAACCAACCGACCAAACTTCCTCCCCCCCCCCCCCCCCCCCCCCCCCCCCCCCTCCCCGCCCCTTCCCCTCCTCTGCTGCTCTTATGCAATGGCTGTAAAGCCTCGTGTGTCTATGATTTATGCGGCTTTATTTAGGTGAAAGTTTGTGCGAAATGAATAATGAAGTGCTCTCTGTTCATTTGAAACCAACCAACCGACCAAACCTCCCCCTGTCCTCTGCTGTTCTTATGCAAAGGCTGTAAAACCTCATGTGTCTATGATTCATGCGGCTTTATTTAGGTGAAAGTTTGTGCGAAATGAATAATGAAGTGCCCCTCAAACAAAAAAAAGAGAATCCCCATACCACTCTTATGCAAAGGCAATTTAAAACATCAGACGTCTTTGGTTGCATTCATGTGGCATGCAGCTTTATGTAGGTGAAAGTTTGTGCCGAATGAATAATGAAGTGCTCTAGTTTTTCTTTTACCCCCTTTTTTCTCCCTCTATCTTCCTTTAAGTAATGTAGGGTTGGTGTCTGAGATTTTTCCAATTTGGACATAGAAATGTTTTGTTTTGTTCACCTTCTAATAATTTCTCGCTCTATGCTAATATATCTTCAGTGGCACTCATGTCATTGTCATGCAAACTCTCAAGTTGCTGCATCTCATATCTCCCTGAGAATCCTTTCTATTTCCCAATGCCATGGCCACCCTAATTTTAAAACCCAACAATCATGGTTGCTATAATGAATCAGATTTTGGCTTGTTACGTGAAAATTCTAACAATGGTTTACTATCCAAGGTTGTTGTTTTTGATGCTAGGAATGCTACACTAGGAAGTTTGTCAAATAAACTGAGTTGATCTGGATCTAGTAATTACTTGGAAAACAACATAGCATGAGGGATTGTGCTTTTTTAGCTGGATCACAAGTTAATTCTTGGCCTAGGTTTTGTAAAGTAATGTAGCCATGAAAATGCTCGTTATTTTTTGGTCTGATCGAGGCTTACCATTGTCCATTTTCAAGCCCATCTGATCTAGGTGGCTAGTTTGCAGTTTTGGTCTTGACACTAATAATATCCTCCAGCTTCCTTTACGGTCTATGATAGTTCTATTGCATATCTTATCTTTCAAACTTGACAATGTTTTCTCTTTTGTTTATTTACATTATGCAAGAATTTATGTTCCTGGTGTTTTAATTTAGCGCTATAACAATTATTACTGATCTAATATTTTGGTTTTACTTCTAGCGATGAAACAATGAGTATTGGCTTGCTTTCATATACATTTTTGAGAAGGATGATGAAAGATGATATAATTGTCCCTATGGTAATACATTTTTGTTCAACTACCTTATCTTTATGCAGAAGTTGCCTTTGCCCATGACTCACACTATTTTGGGTTATTTAATTTTTTATTTATTTCCAGCTTGATTACCAAATTCAAGGAGGCCAAATTTTACCTTTAGTCTACAGTTCACAAGATGATTGGGATAGTAGCTTGAAAACAATCCTTGATTGGTCTCCCTTTTCTTCACAGGAGGAACTTTTGCTTCAGGTTCTTATATACATTCGAACCATATTGGTGTTTTTTTTTTTTTTTTTTTTCCTTCATTGGGTAATGGTAGAGGGTATTTTTCACTTCCATCTTCTGTCAGGATTTTGTTGCAGATTCAGCTCACAGACTTTGATAACAAAAAAAATATAAATTATGTATTTGGATGTGGATGTGAAACACTTATAATTTGTTAAAGGATAACATTCAGAGTTGTTATAATTTACACCTTACTGACTTTTTTTTTGTGCATGTATTTCTTTTTGACATTAGAATCGCACAGCAAAATACCAAAATTCGTTTTCTAGTCTCTAGACATAGTGACTTGGCTGGTGAACTTTTGGGTTGCTAACCATATCAATAACACATTAGTTGTCATTAGTTTGGATGATGAGCTTTTAATATAGCAACTGAGATCCTTATATCTTTAGGGATCCGTTTTGAAAGGACACATTTTCACTTTTGGTGTTGCTTTGGGCCTTACTACACCTAATTTCACGGAAATGTTGAGAGTTATACTATGTTGGCAACCTCACTGCATACTAGTAGAGAAATGGCCTGTGTAGTACTGATTGGATGCTTAAAAGAATTAAATGGAGCCAATTAAGTTCAGGCTTCCTTATCTCTTGGAAATTGGAATATACTTGGCATACCAATGCAATGTTGAAATGCGGCCTAGAGTTCAATTTGTTCAATCAACTCAATCAATTGTCTTGTATTTATAATTTGTGGCAAAGAATGAAGATAGGAAATGGAGGCATGATGGTTCATTAGTTTTATAAACTTTATGTAGATCTGCTACCTATTCTATTAGGGTGAACTGGGATTCTCAAGCTCATTTTTTACTTTTGCTATGTGAACCTGTCAACTGGAGAGAATATTATTGAATAGGAAAATAATGCTAGTGTTTTAGATGGTTCATTTTAACTGTGCCAACTTCAAAGCAGATTTGGAACCCATTGTGTATGAGGGAAGGGGATTCTTGAGTTAAAATTTCACTTTGTTATGGGAACCAGTCAGTAGAATCACGGAAAAAAATTCTAATATTTAGAAGCTTTTTATTCTTTTTACTTTATGAAGAATGAACGAATTTTGTTAGATTGGTAAAATGTGACTTATGTCATCGAAACTTAAGAATTTGAGATAATATATTTAATGATACAAACAATGTCATATTTAGCCTTGGAAAAAAAGGGAGCTATGTAGCTTGAATGTGAAAATAGCTTGCTGAAAGGTTAATTATCACGATGAATAGAGTGTTGCAAAGTGGTTTCTTGGTGTCTAGAAAGAATGATCCAGCGCCAATGACACAATGGTTTAGCTACTAGCTTTATAATTGGTTTGAAGTCAGTATCTTTAAACCTTATGACTTATGATGAACATTATTGTAACTCTTAAGTTCTGGTTTTCTGGTGAATAAAATAGAAGTTGTAATTGATTCTCAAAACAGCTCGAGGTTGCAAGGTAGAAGGTGCCTGCTCCTTTTGTTTTAGAATTTTATTTTAGTAAGTTTGCTTTTATTTCCTTCCTCAAAATTATTGAAGAACTTTCTTTCCAAATGAATGCTCTAATAGAAGTCCATTACGATTTTTTTTTTTTTTTTTAATTTGATACTCAGTTTGAGGATATTGGTTCTCATGGAACGAAAGTATTCATATACAATTTATGGATGAATGATGATGGCCTCCTAGAATTGGACTTTGATGACGATGATGAGGTAATCATGATTTTATTAGTGATGCTTCTTGCTTTGCTTGATACTCAACCCTCTATTGATTTGATCGTTCAACCTTAGTACTCGTTCGCTAATAAGATATGCCCATACTATATAAAATGTTTGCCGAATGAATCAGAATATAATGAGAAATTGCTTTACTTGTATTTGCCAAAATGACTCATCACTTTCTCTTACATGCCACTTATATTTATCATAATGACTGATCAATTTTTCTTACATGCCCCTTGGATTTATTATTTGAAATTTTAAGTTCAAAAGATGAGATTGTCATGTACTATATACATCTTATTTGCCCATAAAACAAGACTTGCATTATCTTACTTCTATAGTAGCTGTCTAGCCGATGCACTACTATAATGCCAAGGATTTCTCCTTTTTCTCTTACTAAATTGCAGGATATATTACTCAGAGATGAAACCAGCACTGGAGGCTTTTCAAGGTTCCACAGAGAAATTGTGCAACATCATATTTCACACAAACTAAGATCTTCATTACGTGTTGGTTTGATCTCCTTTTTTTTGTGTTTTTTCTTATGTTTCTTATATATTTGATATTTTCGGCATTTAAGTTGATTGAATTTTTGCAGGCATATGCCTCCATTCTTTACCTCAGAAAGTTCAAGAATTTCGAGATTATATTAAGAGGAATGCCTGTCGAGCAAATGCACATCACTGAGGAGATGAAATTTAAAAAAGTCGTGACTTACAAACCTCAAATTGGGGTTGGTTTGGAAGCTGTACGTTTTCTTTTGTCCAATCATCGTCTGTTTTTTCAATATTCTGTTTATTTGAGTGACTGCTATTACTTTCATGAGTGCATTTAGATCTATAGATCTGAAATTTTGATTGTAGTTTGGTCCATGAGGATGAGGCCTTTCCAGAATACAGGGCTACATTATTTTGGTTTGAATAATTTTTTAATATGCTTCCCATACTGGGGAGCTCCTGATGTAATCCGATATACTGACTAGTTTTCTAGCTTAAATTGCACTTCTTTACAGCAACCATAGCAAAAGATGTGGATAACATGATAACCGACACATGCTTAGCTGGATCTTTTTTGGATAGCAAATGCTTCCTGATTACCTTCTATTTCATTAAACTTTTGTTAAGAGCTTTCTCAGTGCCTAATTCGTAGTTCTGGCTGACTATTTCACTGCACCCATTTATGCTTTGTTTGCTTTATGCATTTAAGGAAATGTGCTTCTCTCCTCCTCCTAACCATTTCCTATTGTCATTTATGCATTTATATACCTGTTGTATTTTTACTATTTTTATTTATTTATATTGTTAAAGTTTTTGAACTGTTGTCATAGGTCTCAGTTCGTACAACGATTGGCTTTGCAAAGGAGGCACCAGTTTTGGGCATCTTTGGCGTTAATGTTTATCACAAGAACCGCCTTATCATGGTATTTATTATGTATTTTAATCTGGTAGCTAGCTTGAATTTTTAACTTCTTGTTTGTGAGTGTTCTTTGTGAGTTATGTAATTGCCTATTCTAGGTTTTCTTTATGCATTTTAACTAGTTAAGGAAAACATAGTTTGTCTTATCGAACATGTAACTGTTGGGCCAGTTTTGTACTTGCCTACATTTATTTTCTCTTTTCAAAACTCTTTGATTGGATGCTCTGGCAGACAGACTTCTCCATTCTATCTATATTATTGAATTTTTGCCTTTGTTCAATCAGATCAAATGAGCTAGCCACGCCTGATTATATATTTGTCATTTGTTTTGCAACTTTGTAAATTTCTTCTTTTCGATGAATAAACACAGCCCTTCTGGAAGGTGCTCCAGGAAGGTTCTAGCAGAGGGAGGAGTGTTGTTGGTATGTTTTCCTATCAATGTGTTGCCTCTCCAATTACTTCGAGAACAGAGCTTATTATGCACATTCTGCTTATTATTAACACGCAGGAGTTCTTGAGGCAAACTTTATTGAGCCTGCTCATGACAAGCAGGATTTTGAAAGGACGCCGTTGTTTATCCGACTGGAATCAAAGCTTAGGCAAATAATTATAGATTACTGGTGAGTTCCTCTCAGAAGTGATTTTGCTCATTCCGTCGCATACTCCATGACAATTCAATGCAGACTAGTAAACTTTATTCATTATTCCATCTGTTTACCATCCTCCTTTAATGCCTGAAATTTGCTATCAAAGAGAAGCTAATTCTAGATTACTTTCATGTTAATTGCTGTTCTCCATTAAATATACACATGATGGGGGTTAAATAGTAAATATCGATGCTAATTTCACACCCATGGGGTAGATTTTAGTTTCATCATGTAATATCTTGTTAGTAATATGCAGGAACAAGCATTGTCACTTAATTGGCTACCAGCCTATCAAAGGAAAAGCAGACATGGCTAGAAACCAGAAGGGCTCTGATAAAAGTTCAAATGGACAGGAGCAAAACATGCAACAGAAGATGAATAGGCCACACAAAACATTACTTGAGGTACCAGTGATTGAACTTGCAAATAAGCCACAAAAAATATTACATGAGGTACAGGTTGTAGGGCATGCAGCTAATATTCAGGATCAGCCAGCTCAACAAGTTATTGGACTCACTGCTACTCATGGTACTCTTGTCATCTCCTTCCCATCCATTGTTGTAACTTTTCTTGTAAAGCAATGTTGTTGAAAATGCCATGGCTGTTCTAGAGACGGGGCATGTGGCATCTTCTGAAAATTTTAAGAAATGCCAGGGTTATAAATGTATGAAGGGTATAAAACCATTGGAAGAATTATGTTAAATTTTACCAAAAGCTATAAATCTTTTCTGTATATCTTTTCTCCAGGACAATGTTTGTAGTATAGCTCTTGGGTACAATGCATAGATAATCCTTACACTTGACCACATTTTTGGCGTCCAAAAAACCTTATGTATGTTATGCCACGTGCTCTACACTTGACACTTTTCTTTAAAATAACCATTTTACCACATGACCCTTCTATTCAAAGTTTAGTCCTTGTTTGGCCTTGCCTCTTTCTCCTTTAACTCATTCTTTGCGGTTAAGTGCTCCAGGAAATTGGGTTCTCTATTCATATTGTTGTCTAAGCTCATCTTAAAAAATTAATAAACGAATATTTAAAACTAGTGCTTTTGACTGTAATTTATGTTTCCTGACTTATGTAGTTTTGGATGTCTAATGTTTCTTTTGTAATTTTTTATGTGAAGGTTCTGCTGCACTACCTTCAACCCTACGTGAGGAGGAAGAGCCCCCTATGGAGCCGTCTGATTCAGGAGAGGTGCATGCCTTTCCGTTTCAGTTGTTCCCTTCGTCGCAACTCTTTTCTTTGCATTAAACAAATTAGTGATTTATTGAGCTTTAATTAAAATAGGGAGCATGATAGCTTTTATTTCGCTCTATGCCAAATAGAAACCTTCCATTTCACATAAAAGAAACTGACTTAATTTTAAATTAGATTAAATTGCCTTTAATATGATTTTTTTAAAAAAAAAAATTCAGTAGGTGTATATGCCTTCTATGTAAAAGGAAATCAGCTTGAACCTTAACATTAAATACATGACTTCTTTATGTGCTATTTCACTGAAAGCAAGCTGATTTTCAGTTGTGTGGGATAAGCTTCTACAATGATTAATATGTTTTAATTTGTAGTACTTACGGTTTTCAGGAATTAGAAGAATTTGGATCCTTTGATTCCGCGGATTCCACCTCAATTGAGAAACTGAGCGAAGAAAACATTCGACTGTTCACAAGGTAGACATTGTTCTTCTGTTATGCGAATTTGCTTTTCAATTTACCTTCCACAAAATGAGAGCAGAAAATTACTTTATAATTGAAAGCTATACATTTGAATAAACGAGAAGTCAATATACTTCCAAATTATATTTCTAGTGTCATACCACTTCCCATGTACTCTTAATTTTCATTTTATATATTTACTCTCTCTCTTTGTTGAGTAGGCGTGAAGAACTTCAGCTCAGGGATACACAGTTAAGGCAGACGGTATGTTCACTACCTAAGAGATCTTTTTATCCATAATCACATAAATAAATTACAGCTTATGAACATTGGTTTGAATAAAGATCGTACAAAAACTAATGCTTGTACGAGCAGATAGAGGAACTGGAGCACGACCTAGAGGAAGTGAAAAGGAAATGCGCTCAGGCTGCTTCTCAGCTGGAACTTCGAAAGAAAAAAAAGCTGGTAACTTGAGAAGGAAGCTCTCTGCCAAAGTGTTGTGTACATGTGCAGCCGCTTGAATGCTTTCAAACAACAGTAGGAGCAGCTTCATTTGCTCGTTTTTGGTGAAATCTTATTGTATATAGAGCTAAATGCTCTTGTATTTTGTTTTTATCTACTAATAATCTTTAGACTTACAAATTACGCTGCTAATCTCGCTATCACTGCCTGAATTTAGCTGATCCCCATTTATCAAGTTTAGTAGTGTGGTTAGTGGATGTCTCTTGGTTTTTGTTTTTGTTTTTTTTTGGGTCTGATCTTAAGGTGAATGTGTAAATTTTAAATTACCACAACAAGCTGTGCATTAAGATACTATTAATCTTAAGTGAATGTTCGGCAGATGCATGCCGAAAAAATTAACAAATCTGCAAAATTTTACACTCACCTTGTTACAAATGGAGGACCGCGAAGATTTGATCTCATAAAGGGACAGTAGCTGTCACCGTTCGATGTCGCGGGTCTGTGAGGATGGTGTTTACATTAACAAAACCGGCTTTTCTCGTTGTTTCCTCCAAGTCGAGTAAGTAGTATTCATCCAGAAACGGTTCAGTGCTTTTGAGCAAAGTGAACAATACAGGGGACAATTCCTGGGTACATGTTAAGAAAAATTCTAAGGTTAGTACTAAAATGATCAATTTTAAAAGCATTGTTCTATCTCAAAACATTGGGCCAAGAAAAGCATACCTGGAGCACCTTGGATTTTGGCTACATAAAATATAAAAACAAACAGAAATGCAAATAATTGGTTAGTTTGTGAAGAATGGATGTTTATATTGCAAATTTGGATTTAGGGATTACTTACAGAGTTATCAGTCAAAGCAATTGTTCCTCCAGGTCGAAGGAGTCGAAAGGCTTCTTTTACTAATTCGGCAATTGCTCGCGCAGGACATTCATGGCACTGCAGATTGTTAGAAAATCTACAATTCAATTCCCTAAGCAGCATTTTGATAAAGATATTGAAATCTCTGAAGAAAAGTACAGTGTCAAGGGGATAAATAAAATACAATTCCTACAAGCTTGTTGATAGGTTTTACACTCAAAGAGCAGGCATTGCCTGTAAAATTAGCAGAGGGAAGAGCATACCACATAAACAAGAGAGACAAGGTCAAATGATTTTGAAGGCAGTCCAGTAGTTTCTCCATTTGCATGGACCCATCTGATGGGGTTTTTCCTCTTTATTTTCTTCTCCTTGTACTCTGCTACAGCAAGAAAATAAGGTGACAGATCTAGTCCCTGTACCGAGAAATAATTAACTTGTTAGTATTGAGCACAAACATATCGAAAAAGCAAAATTAACATATATGATATCTTCATGTAGAGAAATTCCCATTTTCCCTTCACAACAACTTGTTCAGTTTCTGTTGCATGTGTACAATGATTTGGTGCATTAGCCTCCCTAACAAACTAAAGGTCAGTATGTTTGATTTGATGCAAACAACTACAATGCGCTCGAAAAGTTTAGCATAAATTATATAGCCTTTCAAACAGAATATTTGATTTAGTAACATTCGATAATTAATGAGTAATATTTTACCCAGTCCAATTTTGTGAATCAAATTGAAATGAGTAGTTAGCAGTTTTTCTTTTGGCATCGAATTGCAGTTGATTCGGGAAAAGTTTGTGGTGCTTTTTGTTTTTAACCCATAAAAGTATAGATCTAAGTACTCACAGTGGTTTTAGCTGAAGGAAACCTTTCAGCAAGAAATCTTGTGCTCACTCCTACCGAGCAGCCGATATCGAGAATATCATTAATCTCACAGTTCCCGGAGTACTCGAGATGATGCTGTTCAATTGCAGTTAACCAATTTCCGCGAACTATCTTATTAGCTTCTTCCACCGTAGAAGCTTCTGGTATTGCTCGCTTTGCGATAGACATAGTTGCAGCTTCTGCTTCTGCAGCAGCCTAAAATTCAGAGAAAAGTAGGTGTTAGGGGCCCCCTTTCGCTATTTAGAGGAAGAAATTTAGGATGGAATGAGAGGAACAAAATTAGATTACCAGCCAAGATAGGTTTCCTTCATCGTATGCATGAAACGGATTTAAATAATCTGCCGAGAGAAAAAAAAATAATTATATTGATACGACAAATAATAAAATTGGGTTTTTCTCATGATATTTTGTAGGTAAATACAGGGCGAGAAGTGAGACCAATTCTAAATGAGTTGTATGATTTTTCCTCTACTGGAGTTCTATGAATCACATCATTTACAGAAGAGAGACAGTTAAAATGATCCCTTTCTAATCCTCTCTTTGTCTCAGATACTTGAAATTCAGCAGGTGGTATGCATAATGCATTCAAATCCAAACAATGAACAACTCACAATCAGGGTACACAACAGAAGGGTCTCGAATTCGCTCGAACTCTTTGTGAACATCCGATTCGAGAATCTCTTTCGCCATATCCCTCCACGGGATGTTCGACTTCTCCGCCGTACTATCCATTCCAAGCAATCCAAATGGAAGTTAAAAAAAAAAAAAAAAAAAACATCAGAATCATGCATATATATATATATATAGCCCCAAGTTCGGCATTCGGGCGAAAAATCAGGAAAAAGATCAGTAGGTGCAGTAGGATGGAAAAACAACAACAACAACGAGTACCTGATGATGACTTGTCGGGAGGCGAGCTTCATAACCGAGTAAAGGGGCTTGCAGGAGATGAGAGCGCCGACGAGTCGCGACAGCGGCGTCTCCCCTGACCACCGCGGCCGCTCCAGCCTCCCCTCCTCCATCTTCGCCGGCGGAGGAGTCGTGCGTGCGGTGGACGACACCACAATGCCGGCATTGCCGCCGAGGAGAGCTCCGGTGGCGGGGCGGGGACAGTAGAGGGCCATCATCAACGGTCGGTCCGAAAATTTAATTTTAATTTTAATTTTAATTTTAATTTTAATTTTATTTTTCCGGTGGGCGGTGAATTTGATGCAGATTCGGTGAGACAAGGATTGATTGGTTGGCGGCGCGTGAGGGAAAGATTCGCTTGCTATCCAAAACTGACTCGGAGACCAGTAATATCCTGACACGTGGCTGATGAAAAGTTAATTATAGGAAGAGGATAATACATTACTGGTCTCTTAATTATTAGTTAATTAATTAAAGTCGGTGGCGAAGTTGCTTCGATTGCCGAATCCTAAACGGAGCCCATTAGCGCTGGTTCAGTAGCCTCCTCCTCCTCCTCCGTCCCCGGCTCGTCCCTCTTCAGCTTCTCTTTCTCTTTGGCTCCACACCATCACCGAGCGAAAGAAACCCTAGAAAAGCCCTAGGAAGCGAGCGAAGCGAAGGCAAATTGCGAAGAAGCCCTAGAATAGCCCTAGAAGCGATCGATCGGCGTCGCCCGAAAAGGAGCGGCGATGAATCGGCGGCAGGAGCCCTGCAGGAATTTTCTTCGCGGCAGGTTCCCCATCTCATCCCTTCCTTTGTATTTATTTTATTTTTAATTTTCCTAAAAAGGGTCGAGGGTTTTTGTGTAATGTTCTAGGTAAATGATCCATAGATAAAATTCACAGTTGCTCCTAATTTTTTTATTTTATTTTTTTAAAAAAGAGCCATACATGCAAAAATTCTTTTATATTTGGCTTGAAATCTTGGAATCGTAATTTCAAATCAGCTGTTGATCGAAACAGAAATATTTCATTTCACCAACTTTGGTAGGAAAACGATAGATACCAAACAGTGTTCTAGTTCAAGCTCTATCATCTGATTGTTCTGCGTAACTTTATCTCATAGTTATTGTCCTTATTGATGTTTAAATTTTAGTTGTTCTATATTTTGCTTGTTCAATTTTTTTTTTTTCTTAAATTTTCAGCTGTAAATATGGAGCCCAATGCAAATTTTTGCATGTATCTCCGCAGCAGTCAAAATCTAAGCCTTTTGGGTATGGAGCTCAAAGTACTTCCCAATCTATACAAACAACTCAACAGCAGAAGCCTAATCCTTACGGATTCGGCGTACAGAACAACTCCCAGTTGAAAGGCGCATCCGATTTTGGTGCCAGAAATCAGAGTCCAGCCAAGGTTAGTTTATAAGGCTATGCTTTTATTTTGGGGTAAAATGTGTAGAGATTGCTTTATACTACTATATCGATATTGCGACTTAGTCCCCCAAGTTCTCATTTAAACACTGTAGTCTGTGCTTTTGTTTTTAGGGTAACATGTATGGATAATCCTTGACTATCCTAGGATATTGTGAATTATTCCTGAACATATCATTGAGACACTTTCTTGACTTTTTCGTATATTGTAGTATCATCTCATTTAACTGGAAAACTAAGATTCTTTTGATTGTCAGGTATGAAATTCCAATGTACGAGAAAGTTTTTTAAGGGTTAAAGTGTTAAAGTGAATGAGTTTTAAGGACTAAGTCGCTATAACAGGACTGTGCAAGC
The DNA here is from genome assembly GCA_029204045.2 of Tillandsia leiboldiana. Classification (NCBI taxonomy): domain Eukaryota; kingdom Viridiplantae; phylum Streptophyta; class Magnoliopsida; order Poales; family Bromeliaceae; genus Tillandsia; species Tillandsia leiboldiana. The sequence continues at coordinate 48,080,576 of CM055069.1, read as the reverse complement.
ATTAGTCATACAGTTTACATTTTTTTTTGAAGTCCTCATGTTCCTTGCTGCTATAGTAAATTTAGAAGTTTTCTGTTGATTTCAGCTGTCATTTTCCCTTTTTCATAATTAATTGTCCAAATGAATTGATGTTGCTTCTAAATATTGTGATCAGCCATTTGAGAATAAGTGGACTCGGTCCTCCTCTGTTGCTCCTTCTAAGCAGACAGACACACAGCCTCAAGCACCTGTTCATATGTGAGTCTCTCTCGTGCTTGTGTGCTCTCCATTCTGCTTTCTATCAGAAAGGGATTACTTAATTAGCTCCTGTGTTTCCTGCAGATGTGCAGATCCTGAATCATGCAAGCAGCAAATTGTAGAGGATTTCAAGAATGAGGCACCAATCTGGAAGCTTACATGCTACAGTCATAGTAAAAAGTAAGTTGAACAATTGTGATAATCAATTTGAATTCTCAATGATTCTTTTGATCATTAAGTCGATTACTTCATGTGCTATTTCTCATGCGTTTTTTTATTTTTTTGAGAGTAAGGTAGTATGCTACCGTTTCATTCATTAGAAGGATGAACTTAGCTACAAACTGAGACAACTATGTCTCGACCCACCGAATACGGAAAAAAAATTAAATAAATAAATAAAATTCTCTTTAGGCTCATGCGTTTTTTTTTATTTTCCTTCTTTGGATGGAAGATTACATTTATAAGCACAATGTAACTAAGTGATTTCCTGTTTGTTTTTTTAGAAATAGATGTTTGTGTTTTCTGAAATTTGTATTTACTTTCTACTTTCAGTGGTCCCTGCGACATTGTTGGCGATATTAGCTTTGAAGAATTACGAACTGTAGCATACGAAGATGCCAGACAAGGACGTAGCCTACAGTCAATAGTAAGCTGATAATTTCTCCTCCCCCTACCGTCCTCTCGTTTCCTTTTCGGAAGTTCTTTTCATACACAAAGAATAAGCCTAAACCTTGCAGATAGGAATGCATTGATCTATTACTGAGGGACTCTTTGGCCTGGATTGATTGCTTTCGACAAATTGAAAATCAACACAGTTCTAAATTCACTATCTGTGTTTTATATATTGGTGTAATTACACATAGCCATGTGCTTGGCTTTCTTTGTACAGGTTGAAAGAGAGAGGAACTTACTTAATTCCAAGCTGATTGAATTCGATAGTTTGCTCCGTAATCCATATGTGTTGCAAAAACCTGGTGTTCCCGCAGTGGGTCCGTCTCCAGGAATCAACAGTGCTGCACCATTGGGAGCTTCTCAAAGTAATGCACCACCTGTGTTCTCAAGTTTTAGTCAACTTGGGGCAGCAACTAACCCTGGATCCAGCTTCAGGCAATGTTCCTTCCATTTTCTGGACAAATTTATACTTTTTCTTAGTTTCTAGAAGTTACCGCAGCTTGTACAAGAAGCAACTTCTATTCAACATAATACCTGTGATTAGCTGTCAGTAATGTTCTTTAATATTCATATTACTTTTCTAAGTTTGCTTATTCTTTTTCAGGGTCTCTGCACCGGGAACCCCATCAAATACTGTTTTTGGTCAGTCAAGCTCTTTCCAGAATCCCAGCCAAAATACTACTTTTGGCCAGTCGAGCTCCGTCCAGAATTCCAGCCCAAATAACACTTTTGGTCCATCCAACTCTTTCCAGAATACCAGCCAAAGTACCAACTTTGGTCGGCCAAACTCTTTCCTGAATACCAGCCAAGCTTCTACTGGATTTGAAATGAAATTTGGGGCTTCAGGTGTCATATCATTCTATAATTATTCATCTTTATGCTTTCTCTCTTTTCTGATTGTTTTTAAATCGCTTGATTCATGTCTGCTATGTTTATGTCTGTAATGTCTATGTTGACTTATCCTATGCTAATCATGATAGTATTGAATGAAGTGTATAATCCATTTCCCTGCAAAATGGCTTCCGTTTCCTTTTCTGATATTTGGGCTGTATTTTCGCATAAGATTCCCATTTATCCCTGTTTCACTTGTAGAATGTTTTATTTTTATGCCTGTTTGAGTTGTGTTTATTCTGTTATAGCCATGCCTAAAATTAACAATCTCTTCGGGGTCTTTATTTCTGTATTCTAATATATGTGCTATCATATTTAGGAATTGAGGGCTTTTACTCCTTCCATCAGATGATAGCTAAATTTAGTTTTCTGTTTTTCTCTAGTTCTTTCAATTTTTTTTGTTCGAAGTGTACTGCAAAGGGTTTTACTGGGTGATTCTCAATGAATATATTTTCTCATGCAGGTGCATCTGGTAGCCATTTGGCAAGCCAACCCTTTGGAAGTTCCCCAGGTCTAGGCATGTCGAACTTTAGCGCTGGTGGTTTTAAGGCTACAAGTAACCAGTTTTTCCCTCAATCCAATAGTTCAAGCAGTCAATCTCAAACCTTCGATGATTGGCTAAAAGTTCCTTCTGATAGTGCTAATCAGTCTTCCAATGAGTAAGTTAGCATCTGGTGAACTGGACATTTAATATGCAATTTATAGTTAAAGTAAGACATAGTGATTTTGTTGTATGACAATTGGGATGGTTAGACAGTTTAATCGGTGATGATAAGTCTCTTATCCGAATGAAAGGAAGAGGATGCTTGAACATCTTCTTTCATATTTGTTTGTGAGAGGAATATGGATATGTTTAGTCTTTTGCTACATATATGTATGCATTATGCGCATAAATTTTAAATGCTTTTAGATGTTATTTTATTGCTTTGTAGGAAAGACTACTTCGGCAGGAAAAGATTTGGTTGCGTTCCTAAATTCTATCATGAGAACTAAGGAATCAATAAATTTATGTATGAATTTATATGTGTAGTAAAGAGGGTATTATACAGCTTCATCATGCTTTCATCTGCAGAGCATATGATACTTGCAGATTAGCCGATTAATGATCTTGGAACTTTATGTACCTAATATTACAATTCATAATAAGTTTCCTGCTGTCTAAATTACTGGTTTTAAAATGTAGTCATATATTGTCTACATATTGTCAATTAAATTGCTAATGTGTTTTGTGCTGCTTTCCTTTTTACTATCGCAGGGACACACACACGGAAAGTGTTGATGTTAGTATTTGGTTAAAGAAAGAATGGTCAATAGGAGAGGTAAGAAACTGTCCCATTCTGTATTTTTAAACTCGATATTGCTTAAGGATTATGAGTTGCCTAGAAGCTAAATGACATTGAATTTCTGCCATGTTAATTTTTCTCCCCTCTATTATAGATCGAGGACTCTCTAATTTGCCTTTAATTTGAGCAATTGAAGCTTTTCCAGTTATGGCCATTCTTTTAATGTTTCTTTTTACAAGATGGTCCTTTACAATTTTATCTTTTTCTTATAAAGTTTTCACTGTCAATTCTTTTCTTTTTTTTTGAGAGAAAGGTAGCATGCTACCCGCTTTGTTTATTATTGAAATAAACTTAGCTGGAAATGTAAAGCAACTAGGCTTCGAACTCGGGTCACGGGTATCAACTACCAAGCCCTTTACCACTTGCACTAGGGACGGTTGATTCCACTGTCAATTCTAGGGACGGTTGATTCCACTGTCAATTCTTATATACAGAAAAGTCATATGCAGATACCTGCTATTTCACTTAATTCTAAGTCTTTAATTTTGTTCTTTTCAGATAAATCCCTTTGTTTTTAAGTTTTTCTTTTATAAAAGACCATGCTGAGTATCTTGTAGCAAAATAAAAAAATATTACACTAATAGTTTTTAATTTTAAAAGTTGGAAATTTTGTTAAAACTGTATAAAAGGTCAATGACCTGCGTATCAAATTCAGTTCTATTATTAATTCTGAAAAAAGGGGAAGAAAAATCCTGTTCCATTATCCATATGATAATTGTGCTTCTGATTCTTGCTATGGTTTTCTTTATCTAGGAAATCTACTCATCAATCTATGCTATTCCTCCTTTTTACCTAATAAAGGAGTGATAATGATTTAGTTTATAAACATGAACTTTTCTTTTGCAGATACCAGAGGAAGAGCCGCCACAAAGGTTCTGTACTTAAAGGAATTGATAATTTGATCAGGCAAAAGGTTCTCGTCTTTGAACTTCAAAATTCGGAGGAGCTTCACTCAGAAATGCGTTGCTTTCTACTGCTGATATATTACTTTCCCTCGCACTCTTCTTTGAGTTGCTTTGTGGCGTGCTGCAGTTTCGGGGAAAGCGGAAGCTGAAAAAACTTTATTTCCTACTGCCAGAAGCAGAGAGGTATCTGATACTAAGCGCGAGTAGCCCAACATATGGTTTCAAAATAAGCTCTTCTGCAGAAACCAGAAAGGAAGATAACAGGAACAGAGAGAGTCTTATGTTCACCAGATGTTTGGTGTTGATGCATTTACCAAGCAATTCATGGTAGTAAAATTAGAGGCCTTCTTGGCACTTCCGGTGAGGATCGAATATGAATGAGCTTTATGATGTATAAATATTATTCATGTAATTTAGGCGGCATCTGGCCGGTGCTTTTCGAGTTGCTTGCCTCATCAATGAACCTCTCTCTCTAATCTATTTCTTTTTCATTATTTACAGTGTTGTAGTAAAGCTTTTTTTCTAATTTGTTTGGTAATTATAATATGGCCATCGCCTTCAATGCTGCTGTCGTTCGAAAGTTCATTTTTGGTTCAACAACTTTTGTGCTAGCGGTATTGTGAGCACGCATTGTGCTTCTGCACTTGCAGAGGAGGTGGTGCCTGTGTGTTTAGTGTGCTTGTACGCGTGCAGTTGCACTTGTGATCCTCTCTCTCTTCATGCATAGCATGCTTCTCTTAAGATCGCAACAAAAGTTAAAGAGGGCAGTAGAGAAGGAAATAAGCACGCAAAGGTGCGGATAATTGGAAAGTGTTTGTGAACAAACATGCTAAGAGATTTGACCATTCCCATTCAGTTTCATGTTGATTCAGGCTTGAGTTCAGTCGAGAACCAAAATGTTCCCCCCCCCCCCCCCCCAACTTTTTTTTTTTCTTTTTTTTTTTTCTGTTTTAAAAAATATAATAATATAATATATAATAACCAGGAAGATAAAATTATTTACTGATGTGCTACATCAGGAACTAGCAAACTAATAATGCATACTTCATTGCTTAAATCCTTTATCCAGTCCCTGAAATATTTCTAGTCATCAGAAGAGCATTAGTAGTAGAACACAGGGCACCAGAATACCACTCTACATTGCAATATAGAAGTGACGAATTTTTTCTTATACACTCACTTAGATAAATAGCTGGTAATTAAGGCTACCACAAAAGAACCTATCCCTTGCTAAATGGGTCAAGAATGCGTCCGATAAAATTCGAAAATTGAAAAAGGCAAATTATCAGCACGGGGGCAGAGGTTTCACTATTATAGAGAGATTCTTGCAGTTTTACTAGTAAAGAGAGAGATTCTTTGTGCTGCGAATGCTTCGTTGTTGATCGGCTATTCCTTTGGCGAGCCGCGTCTGTATCGGAATCATTTCTACTGGTTTTCCGGCAGAAGATGTGCTACCACTAAGTTTTGGGTTGAACCATCTCCTTAGGGCTAGACCATTTATTCTTATTTTTCCGTGTGATTCGTTCCCTTGGTAAGGAATCCCCAATCTCCTTAAGAGTGAACCAACTGCTTGACCAATCCTGCATGTACAATTTTAACTCAGTCCACATACAACAGCCAACTTAAAAAATATAAAAGAGGTCCTTCGGAATATTAATAATGCAGGAAGCTGCAGATGATTCAAGCAGGGATAGCAATTTCTATCTCGGGATAGTATGCATAAGTGCATGAACAGTACTATGATGTATTATCAACCTCAATCTTTTGGAATAATCGAAAACAGATGTTAGGAAGTATAGTTTGTAAAGTGTACTTGTAAAATGAGAGTGAATTTCTAAGAATGCACGCATATAAAATAAAGTGAATATGCTGAAATTTTGTTTTACTGACTGAAATTTGCAGAATGTGATAGCCCTAATATTATAAACACCATATCTTACAGCTGCTGCAGACTCGCACAGAATAGTAAACGAACTACTCATACCAAATATAAGTGCGGTTGAATAGATATATTAATAAATCCATCACCTTCCAGCAATGTTAATTGATTTTTCTCCTTCAACAAATCCAATTTGTGCTTTTTCTGTAGGTAATAAAACTGTGATGGTGGGTAATTTTGCACCTGTTGAAATGGATAATGCTAAATAATTAATTGCAGGAAAAATAATATTTAAAATACTCTGGTGCGCAGACTCTAGAAGCCATCTCTTAGTCACAATACATGTTTACCATTTTTTATTCAAAAGAAGCAATATTTGTAGGGTATACATGAACATTTGAATTTTGTAGGATATCTGCAATAGGTGAGGCCATAGCGGTATATGTAAAATAACTCTACATGAGCCCAATTTACTCTTTCAAATGGTTATATCATATCAACTATCAGCTAGTAGTAACACCTAAAAGCTTCAACTTATTCATAGCAACTTTCGTGCAAAACTGATAGGTAAGGAACAAATGAATTACAGTAGACCTTTTACCTGCAGCCAGTCGATGTTTCAAACCTTTCAAAGTTGTCAAAAGAGAAACCTGAACATACATTGAAGATGGAATCAAATGGATTATGAAGAATAATAGTTTGCCTTCCATAGTTATTATTATTTTCTCTTTAAATTGAATATTCCACCAATCAAGTACAATATTCTCACTTGACAAAGAGGAAAGTGTCGAATCAACATGAAGCAACACACCGTGTAAACTGACATATTATACTCGTATACATTAACTCCAAGAAATGCTAGAACCAGTAGGAATAAACAAATAGTAATTGTGAAAGTAAGATGCAAATCCAATTGTTTTATAAGCAGACCATTGTAATTACATTTTTGTGAACTTGTATTGTTGGGAAAAGAATGGAAAGCTACTTTCACAAGATCACACATGCAGTCATTGTATATTATTTCCTAACAGGCACACGGTGAAGAGGGAATAAAATGTGGTCTTAAGATTCAAAGACCTTTTATTAGGCATAAGAATCCTTCAAAACTAGTAGCGTATTCTGTGCACAACAACAAAAGGTAATAAAGAATGTATTCGCCCACAGAATTTCTATACAAAAGTTCCGTTCTATCATTTATCGGTAATGAATCAGAATCTATTTAACTATTACCTTACAGTGAGTAAGGAAAATTCACTTATCATCCATTACATTTAAGAGAATAAACAATATCGTGAGAAAAGTAAAAGTAGAGGCTTAAAAGAGGGTTTTCAATTATCTCATAATAGTCTATTTTATTTAAGTAGATAATTCACTCATTGTTTTATTTACAAATGACAAGCGGACATGGCAGTAATTCATTGATCTTGGATGGTTACCTCAACGGTATGGAGCTGTAGTTTCCTAGCATCGACAACAATTGGGCTTTCTTTGAAGGATAATTGTGGAACTACTCCAAGTGAAGCAGCTTCCTGAGAATAAATTGCTGTCAGGTACACGTTGGTGATGGAAAGAAAATGAGAGAAATTTCAAAGAAAGTAACTTTAGTTATGTAATACCCTGAGTATGGAAAAAGAATGGGCATCGTACTCCCCAAATCCATCAAGCATTGAACTTATATTCGAGGATTTTGAGGCATCAAAGCTGATCCCCGAGTTCTCAATAAATTTATTTCTCAACAAGGAATCATGAGGGAATTTCAAGCAACCTAAAACTTGAGAAATAACATCAATTGTAGGTAGTAGACCGGCCGATATTGTTTCACGAAATACTGCAATAGCTAATGATGTCCTGCAATACTTTACCAATTAGAAACTGCATAGCTAAACAAGACAAAGAAATGATTCTGACATTCTTAATTTACCCAGTATACAAATCTTCCTAATGTTAGATAATACAATAGGTGATATACAGTTTTTAACTTGTCCCAAAACAAACTAGAACAGGTTTTTGTGTTTGAGAATCTTCATGAAACAGTTTAGCAGAAGTAATATCACGATGGAAATTATGTAATTTGGGAATTAGAAGTCATTGAATTAAAAAGATTGGAAAAACTAACGTCTTAAAGAACATATCTACAGCTCTCAGGATCAGTAAGAGAAAATATTGTACCATTTGTTATCAAGTTGTGGTCTTCCAGAGTTGAACGTGACAACAGTATTACCAAGTGAGCATTCATTCTCAAAGCTTTGTAGGCACAAACCTTCAACAAAGTAATTTCATTATGGTTGCTGATTGTAGTACATCTGAAAGGAAAAGAATTAAGCCCACCACATGAAAAAAGAATTAAACCCACCACAAGAACATATATTTGATGACAATGGGAATAGCACAGTTCCACCCTACCCCCATGGAATTGATTACCATGGATAGGGCAGCACATGGGGATATTCAGTCTCAAGGTGGAATTTCCACTTGCAATAAATGTGATAGTTCGAATAATGGGATACTACTGTACCCACCCTATCCCTTCTGCTAACACCACATTAAGCTACTATAAACCGTGAAGTAAACAGTAAATCAAGCCTTGTCAAATAAACATAAATAATCACCTATAGAATCAATCAAGGAAACTAATCAAGAGCAGTTTCCTTCAATTTTAAGTAGTTAAATATTGGATTAACTACGGATGAACTTACCGGTGAGGCAGCAAACCATAATGAGACTTAGACGAATGCCATCAATTTTAGCCTGTTCAAATAGCTTAAAACCCAGTTCTGCTTCTCCTTTCCTTCAAATCCAGAGATTAATATCCGACCGCAATCAATAAATTAAAAAATGGCATGATTTAGGAGTTAGAATTATTACTTTTCACATGCTACTATCAGAACAGAATACGTGATGTCATTTGGGTGCACTCCTAACTTCTTTGTTTCATTGAAAACCTGAACAGACTTCCAGATCAGGCCACCATCGCCTGCAATTTTGTTGTATAATCAGTTTAAGTCCGAGGAGTATGTGGAGTAACCTCCATGTAGTTAACAAAACAGAATTTCAAATTACCAGAAGATCATAATAAATAAATATTCAGATAACAGTAATTTTGCTACAATATAAAACGGTAACTAATTCAATTTTTACTTTATTGTAATTGGATGAGATGGCTAACAATTTTTTCTAGCCCTAAATGCAACATCAACATCATGTCTCTTGAAGCAAACAAGGAGATATAACATTTAACTCTGACTAGGTTATCCAAGTTTTTCATTAGTCACAATCATCAGAATGCTAATCCCCCCTCCCTTTGGCTAAGTAATCCATGTTTTCCTAATTCTCCCTCTCTTTGACAAAGTTATGAATATTTTTTTTAGAATCGCAACACACTAGAATGCTAGTCCCTCCCACCCCCGCCCCATCATCAACACCTAAACCACTACCACTTATGCAACCTATGCACCATAACTTAATAGGATAATGCCACTGCTGATTTAATCTTAAGAAGTTAGTAATTTGTAAGTTTTAATATTGATCTTTTAACACATACAGAACTAAAACAATACTCCACAAAAGCTAGAACAGATATAAAGCGGCCAAAATAGTTTTCTAGGATGAGAAGAGGCATACATAAGGAGGTGATTAAAGCATTTAGCATTGATACTGTTGGAACAATGTTGCTTGATTTGATATTCTCATACAGCTCCAGTGCCTTTTTCCAGTTTTTTGCCTACATAAAAATGGATTCTCTGTGCTCATGACAATAGAGTTCAAGTCATATAGAACCATATGAGAAATATACTGGAAAAACTTCCTAACTGCTCTTAGCATATTAGCAACAGAGAAGCATAAGTATGCAGAAGAGCAAGCATATAATTTCTACGGCTAAGCAAATAGACATTGTAATTGTCACTTTCTCCAATGATAGGTTTCATTGCCCTGTGAAATAGGTTTCATTCCCTTCACCTACAATATGTCATCACTTTTGCCCCCACTTTTATTCTATATCTATCACTTTCCTCACGTGTTAATGGGCTGCTAAAATATCAGAAGGCAATGTGAAAATCATGGCATTTGTAGAGACAGGCCTTCTACTAAAGTCAAACAAAACATGAGCTATCGAGGATTGTAGAGGGTATGGGAAGATAAAGCAACTACAAAGTCGTATGACAAGTTGTTTCTTACTCAATGACGTACATTACAACAAGCTCCCATTAAGGAATTATATGACATGTTTCCAACTTGTATTCCTTGTCTTTTAGCATCTTGTATAATTTCAAACGCAGCATCAACCTTCCCAGCATGCCCAGCCACGTCTACGAGGGTGCTAAGAAACATCTGCATATAAAACCAAAGAACTTAAAATAAATGAATCTTTTACTTAGTTTCAAAAAGTAGTGAAGTAAGGAGAGGTTATTACCTCATCAGGTGTCACCCCATTCCTTTTCATATCATCATAGATTTTAAGCGCAAAGCCAAGATCACCATTCAAGCTACAACTCCTGACAGCAATTGTGTAAACTTCTGAGGTGCCCTTTATATTGTAGTGATTAAGCATCTTATACACTTCTCGTGCTCGATCAACCTAAATATATAGAACGAACTGATCTAATAGTAGGAAGACAAACATAAGTTCAACAAACCATTTTTAAGACAGTTATAGAGACCTGGCCGCCCTGAATACATGTCTTTATCAAAGCTCCAACTGTCACATGATCTGGCTCTATTGGCTTAGGCTCTGCCATCATCTCCGCTAAGACATCAAAAGCACGATCAACAGCTCCTGATTCACCACATGCAGTGATCAAGGCATTGAAAACAACTCGATCGGGCTGCACTTTCTACTGTAAATAAGATATCATTAGGTATAAAGAAACAAACCCATAGTTAATTTAAAGTATTCAAAATGAATAGATATCAATACACATATATATCATTGCAAAGTTATCGATTTACACATACACACATATATCCCTGCAAAATCTATATATTCACATATTCCCTTCAAAAACTTAATTTCTCACACATATATACTTGTAATTACAGAAAAATGCCATGCTTTCATCAAATGATATTTCTAAAGCAAAATCAACTTCCACCCGTAAATTGGGTTGACTCCCCCCAACTTACAGTTCTGTAAATTGCATTTCCAAGCAGCATAAATGATAATTCCGACAGAGTCATATATGTATAATGATGATTTTGCAGGAAGATATATACAAAATTGCCTTAGAGGAAAATATGACGATCAATTGCACTTAGTGTAGCCAGTCAAAAGACGTAGAATATGAGAAACATAAACTAATTTCGAATCATACCTTGGATCTCATGATTCCATAAGCACCAAATGCTTTTGCCACTTGTCCAGCTCTGGCACAGCCATCAATGAGTGCACCGTATGTATTGGCATTTGGCTCTATGCCAGCATTAACCATCTCATGGAAAACCTAACAATTGCAGTGATAATAAATAATTGCCCAAATCTAGAATATGACAAGACAACTACCAAGAATATACATATCCAAACTCAAGGGTAGTTAGTAACAAATCATAGACAAGAATATGTACTGATCAGTCTCCTACTTCATTAAAATCCCATTCAAGACTCAATGGCAACTACTCTTAGGATGATAAGATTTCTCTCTACCCACTGCTCACTGATCTAGGCTGGTTTGCTATTTAATTGCACTTGTGGCCTCACATGATGTATGAATGCGCTCTATATACAGTTGAATAGAGAAATGCTATCTGCTTAGTTAGAAGGCAGGAGGTACAATATGGCACGTGTCTCTCTATGTGACCCGCCCACACGGAGCCACAGAGGGACTGCATATGGCATTGGGGTGCAATATAAACACAGAATCATTAATGTGGCTGGATAAATTACTTTCTAGAAGTTTGAAGTATTGTGAGAATAGAAAAATTCAAGTAAAAACAAGAGAAATAGGTCTAGGAGAGCAGATAAAAACTCATATTTGATAGACTAACAGCTATATTAGATGGTCATGTGAAAAGTTGCCTGTATCTTTGTATTACATGCCAGTTTTTTGTAAGAATATCTCCATCTTCCTGTAGTCTCTACTAATCTAACTCAGAGAAGAAACTATAGGTTCTGACTAGGGATGTCAATAGGTCGGATTCGGGACGAATTTTCAAAAACCCGAACCCGAACCCGACTACATACCTGAAACCCGAATCATAACCCGAATCCGATGGATTTTAAAAATCCATATCCAAATCCGAATCTGACTAAAAATCCAAAACCCGAACCCGAAAATCCAAACCGGAAACAATTATTTCTCTTTTTCTTTTTACAATATTTCAAAATATATTACATTAAATCTAAAATTTTAAAATATAAATATAAATATAATATCAAATATTTATATACACATATATTATGTAACGTAAAATCAATTCGGGTTAGGGTTCGGGTTCGGGCACGGTCAAAATCCATATCCGAATCCAAATCTGTCGGATTTTCGTTTTTTATATCCGTATCTGAATCCATATCCGTTTAACATCGGGTAAATCCATTCCGTTCGGATTCGGGTTCGGGTTCGGATAAAATTTCGGGTATCCGTACCCATTGACATCCCTAGTTCTGACTATACAATTGCTTAGATACAAGTATTCAACATGATTTGTAATTGCTTAGATACTTGTATCTGACATAACTAAGTCGAGCTGCATAAATTACCATATAGAGCAGCTAATATTGTAATGTATGATACAAGAAGGAATTGAAAGTCACTTTGTTCCATGCTTGTATACTTGGCTAGATTACCATACTTCAAACATGGCATCAACTTTTCGACTTTTGGCACAGGTCGATATAAGCGTGGTATAAAGTTTGCAATCAGGTTTCAGCCCTGCCTCCTTTAGCAGTAGCATAACCTGGAATGCTCCTACATAGAGTATATGAAAAACAAGTATTAATAGCCAAAAGTGAATCAATCTGCTTTTGATGAAAATAAAATAATTACCGTCGAAGTCCTGTGAGCTTGCACATACAGACAATAGCATATTGAAGGTGCTCATTGTTGGATTCCTAATCAATTTGCCAAACCGGATTGCTTCTTTCACAGCTTTTTGACTCTTGCAGGCATTCAAAAAGCTTTTCTGGTGAACCTGGAAAGATGGTAGATGTCAACAATCTGCACAGAAAGAGGCAAGAAAGAATCGTGATCAATACTGCAGAAAGAATCGTGATCAATAGATACCTTTTCCATGTCCAACAACCCCTTCCGGTCCATGCTCTCTAGCAAGTCTAGACAGTCCTTCAACCTAATTATTAGAAATACATAGAAGTTGAAACAATTCTTCGATTTAAAGATGACCAAAATCACTTAGAGCATTGAATACCCAAAATCAACAACCCAAAATCAACAAGAGAGCATTGAATACTCTAGATGCTTTTGTTTAATGCAACTAGTTAGAAAACATTATTCTATATCAGAATGGAAATAGTACCTTCCATCCCTCAACAAGCTACCGTAGGTTTTTAAATATGCCGATGGATCATTTGTGCCTTTTACGTTGGATTGTGGATACATGGACAGAGTTCTACTGTTATTTTGATGAGAGAGACTTCTTCCTTCACCTTTTGTAAAATCCCAGACTTTCTCTATTTTCTTTTCCTTACCTACAGGACCTTCCCTTAAGCATGCGAGAGGAACCCGGCCTTCTGAATAAAGAACAAGGAAAGAATAGCAACACCTAGAAATTGTCAAGCTTGAAAAAGTGAAGAATATATAAGTCAAACATACATGTACCAATTCCAAGGTTCAACCTGCCATAGAACGAGAACCTTCTCCGCGGATATTGGAAACCTTCAGTGCATTCATTGATTGAGAGGAGCTAATGCTGTCTTGAATAAGATGAAGAGGTTCTGGCATCAAACTTCTAAAGCAGGATATAGTAGTGATCTCAGGCTCTTCTTCATTGCAAGAATAAATCTCTTTTGCGACTTTCTTCAGATATTCATAATTGTTTGGTAATTCAACACTGTCAGCATTCATAGGCTCTAGATTAGAGTCTTGAGTAATTTCCCTCTGTATCTTATTCATTGCTAGAGAAGGAAAACCAAAGTTATCTTCAGCTATCATACTGGGCAGATCAGAGAAAGTTTCAGCTTCCTCTTGCTTATCTCCCTCTACAGTATCTGCACTGATAAAAGGAGGAATAGAACAACTGGCATGAATTCCTTTAGTCCCACCATCCGCAGAAACACCAAACTGAGGCTTAAGGAACTGTGCATCCATCCTCTGCAAAGTGTACAGCTCACATTATAAAATTTCAGCAGTTTTTTCTCCAAAAGCACTATGCCTTCTATAAATGTAGGACTATATATTAGTACTAATAAGTCGGGCCAAAAACATTTCGCGCTGTGTGGTCAAGGCCCATCAAGTTATTTATGCTAGGGCAACTAACGCTTTACAATAATTACTCAAGAACAATTGGCTACTTAATTGTTCAAACAAGAGAATATGCTTAAAACTAGGGATGAGTGATCTCTTTTTTAAGAAATATGGTAATCAGCCAAAGAAATAAGAGCTTAAAGGGACAGAATTTGTAGTATCGCAACAGTCCCAAATCAAAAGGTAAAGACAATTCCAATGTTCATAGCATCTGGAAGACTGGAAGTTAAGCAGTTCTTCCTGAGCATATAATGCCAAGGGAAAGAGAAAGACCAGTCCTCTAAAAGTTGCTTGACAAGATATTATCTACGCATTGGGATATTTCCATCATCTCGAACTAAGATAAGCATAAAAGAAAAGCAATCCTATGCCTCCATGATCGTAAAAGCATACCAAATAGTGTACTATTGAAAATTAAGTATTAAAATAGTGTCCACTAGTAGTTTAAACTTTTAAATAAATACAATTATTTCAAATGATATCATAGCAGGATGTCTTGAGTTTTATAATCTCGTTTAATTTTCCTCCATTTAACTCAGTCCACATCTTTAGCCGGTCAAAAAATATTGTGCCCACATGAAGAAGAGTGTTAAATATAGAATATTAAAACACCATTCACTAAAATCTTAAGATTTTACGGAAGATTTGTGCTATTTGCTTCGAATTCAGAGCACTCTCTGATCATAGGGCTTCACCCAGGCCAATGGCAATGGGTGAGACCCAACGATCCACAGTGCTCTAAATTCCGAGCACCTATTCTTTCTCTTTAGACGAAAAAAATGGTTGTTAATTCAGCAGAGTGAGTACAACAATTATATTCATTTTAATTCCCTACTACTACTGCAGAAAAACAACATGCGATTGAACACACACATAGAAATCAAGCTACCACAGAATTAAACAAGGAATACAGATTAAAAATAAAATAAAAAAACTTGAGCAAACTCACTTCAGAAGAGTAGCGCCTCCTAGCGAGGTAGGCCACCTGGAGAGCTGCGGCGGCGGCAATGGCGGCGGCGACGACATGAACGGAGCTCTCAGAAAGTGATTCATGGAGCAAGCACCTAGGGTTAAGAATCCGGAACCCCAATTTGCGGCACCTGCGTCGAGATCGCGGTCCACAGGTTCTCAGGTGGTGGTGGTGGTTGTGGCGAACGCCGACGATGAGGCAAGAGGAAGGGGAATAGGAGGGAGAAGGGTAGGGGGTGGTGATGGAGGGGAGTAGGGTTTGCGATTTGCAGGAGAAGATGATCTCCATTTTTGTGGGGGAGAAGAGGATTAGGAGTGGTGAGGAGAGATGGAGAGATGGAGAGGTGGAGAGTTTGTTTTGGCGGATATTTTTAGAGCTAGATAGAAATGTCACATGCAAACCACGTGAATGCAAGATTTATAAATAACTATATTTTCTTAAAATTTTAAAATAAAATTTAATTATAAAGTTAAATGTTACTTCATTTTAAAAGTAAAATGACGTGTAGTTGGGTTTTGTTGTAAAAGAATATATATATACTATCTTATATATATATATATATATATATATATATTCTAAAGTTTTAGTTGACTCATATATTTACCTAAATTTATTATTTTTTTTAAAAAAAAAGATAGTATAATACTATTCACCAAGCACTCTGTTACTTGTATTAGAGACGGTCAGTAAATTATTTTATTTTTAAAAATTTAATAAAATCTTTAATAATACACTAAAATTTTACAACTTTCTTCCAATAAGTCTATAAAGAACCCTTCCTTTTTATTGCTTTAAAGATACTTCTTTATCACAGTATTATCTTATATATTTAGCCTAATTAACCCATAAATAATGTTGTGTCCTAATTCTTCACGTGTCCAATTCAACTGCCCCAAGAACATTAATTAAATATTTATGCAAGTTTAGGCCATATTCTTGTTCTCTTTGTAGGTTGGCCTGATGGGCTGTGATCCATCTATATTGTCTCAAAAATTGAGAATTACATTATGTTAGCAAATTTGTTGATATTATATTTGATGTTTATGAAGTTTAGAGCATTAAACAAATATCGAAATGGCTTTTATGAGATTGTTGTAGGATTTAGAATGGTTTAACCTTGCATCAGAATATAGTGTATATAGTTTGATGAAGTATTATACGAGTAATAACTTAAAACACAGAAAAAGATGCGATTTAAACTTTTGCTTGTAATGAAATAGAAACTGTTAAACTGATTTCATTGAAAATCTCTTTTGTATTTTCAAAACAACATTTATTCAAAATGAAAGTTTAGATTAAATGAGCAATCAAAGTTCGAATATCGAAACGCTAAACAGATTTAGTAATTTATCAAATAAGACTTTGTGTGCAGGTATTAATCTAGTTTATTACACATCTTAGTTTATGTGGAAGAGATGAGCTTTAAAATACTAATTGCACAGTAGTTAAAATCAAAAAATAATATGATATATATATATATATATATATATATATATGGCAATGCTAGGTGTACACCCCATAAGGGGGGTACATCTTACACCCCATTTCATCCTGAAATGGATATACCTATACTTGATCACATCGAGTGACGAGTAGAATGCACTCCATTCCAGAATGAAGTAGGATATAGAATGTACACCCATTATAGAGTGTACATTTATATATACCCTTAATAAAAACTTTTCCAAGCTAGTACTAACCCTTTATATAAAAATCAAATATTAAAAACACAAGAATAGTCAATAGTGGCATTGTTAATTGGAAAATGCTAGATGTACATCCCAAATGGGGTGTATATCTTACACCCACCCCATTCTAGGGGTGGGTGAATTTCACTCGTCACATCGAGTGACGAGTGGATGAATACCCATTCTAGAATGGATGGGTGTAGAATGTACACCCTATTTGGGGGTGTACACCTAGCACTACTCCCAAAAAAATGTGGCAATATATGGCCACCTCATGATATGGAATGGGATCTCCAAACTATTACATAGAATATCCATTTGTGTGCCATCAAAGCACCCACCTCCTCCAACCCAGAAAAGCACTTGTTTGTAGTCACATCACCAATATTCTACATGCATTTAAAAGGGAAGGGCACAGAGGGGATCTCCCAAGGGCAGATGGAGGGGAACATCAAAGACACCACCCAAAAACACCAATTAAAAGCTGACGGTGAAAGGGCTAAAAAGTTTTTTGATATATCTCGGAGACAAATTTTGAGGGTGGTAATTAATTAAGGTGGCAAATTAAAGTGGCAATTGTCACTCAATTTGAAAAAGATATAGAATTTTTATAAAGCTAGAATGGATAAAAATATATAACTAACTAAAATATATAGATAGAGAATTTATAAGTTTTTTTGATTGTGTTTCGATTTAATTAGTCTTTCGTCATAGAATAAAAAGTTAATTATGTTAAACAAATCTAACATTCCATTAGAAAATAGAATGTTGATTCTTTTAAATCAAAGGTGTTGGACTATATATACTATCCACTATTCGATAAACTTTGAACACAGAACCAAAAAGATTTATTAGTGATGGACCAAACACTACAACATGTAGAAATTATCTGAATGTAATCTTAACATTCATCTCACATCCTACAATAGTGCAGGAGTCGGAGCGATAGAGATTTCACTCATGCTCAGGAGTTAAAACTCGTAATCTATTAAAATTGAGTGAGCTTCTAACAAAGTTTTCGCATATAATAATAATAATAATAATTGTTTGAAATGATCGGAAAATATATATATATATATATATATATATATATATATATATATATATATATATATATATATATATATATATATATATTTGACATTATCTCTTTGTCATATTCGAATCAATTTAATTTTTTTAAGCCAACTCTGTGGGCGATCGTGGCCGTCTAATTTTGGTGGGCCACCCCCAAAGAAATGGCCACCGTAAAAGATGGTGAAAGCATGGGACATTTTCTTCAAAATATTAAATCCATGCCCCCTCGTGTCTTTGGACGACCCCCACAATGTCAAAAAAAAGGGAATCACCCTTTTTTGAATAAAGAAAAATGGAAAAAAAAAAGTTATCATTTAATAATTAAAAAATAATATTCATATTTTAATAAAAATAGAGATAATAAAAAAAAGTTTATACTCAAGAAAAAGAAAAGAATGAAGAATGTATATAATAACGAAAATTTCCTTCTTCAACAACCGAAAGTTATGTAGGAATTTTCAAAAATGTAAGGAAAGTCGGAAAGTGTACATGCATGGAATGAGAATATTACTAGAAAACTTCTCCGACCAATCTAAAGGATTTGCAAATTTTATATTTTAATATTTAATCAAGATTTATTATTAAGGTTATTAAGAAATTAACAATAAATTTGTCAAAATTTAATATCATAATATTTATTCAGTTAAAATTTGTATGTATATTTCCTTTAAATAATATAAATTGAGAAAAATAGTCCATTCAAAAGAAAATTTTGAATTATCTTATAAATTTAGTGATGTTGAACCTTACTTTTATTATTATTATTTTATTTATGAGATCCACTTGGGCCTGCACAAAATATTCCTGGATTTCTATTGATAAATGTGGCCGTACAAACACCTCCTTTTTAATGAGATTTTATAATATTAGTTTCTAGTCTATTTTAATACAGTGTATTACTCCTTCAAAATTTGTGCATGATAATTTTTTTTAAAAAAACCATAAATTGTGTGTATCAGTATTATAGATCATCTTTACTAGTAATTTTTTTACATATTATTATATGAATAACTTCTTAGCATAATAAGATTGGTGAGACTTGAGACACTTATTATGTCTTTTAATATTTTTAAAAAATAATAATTTAAATTAAGAGAAGATACTTTTTTAAGAATGTGTAGATTTCGAATAAAGTAAGAAATTTAGAAGCAAAATAGGTTTACATAGCTAATTAATTAGTAAGCTGGCTTAGAGAAACTAAAATGAAATATTAATTGACTTAATTATAGGGACTAACATGTAAAAATCATCTACTTTTTACTTTTACTGTTCATAAATGCCAAAAGGGAATGCTTTTTTTTTTTTTTTTAAAGAGAAGGAGATATCAAATATTATATAATTTATTATTTTTTTATTAATTAATTAATCCTCTGTTCTTCTTCCTCCTTTTTTTAAAATTTTTTTTTATTTTTTTTTTATTTCGAGTTTAAAAAGGCCCCCAACCATCCAATCCTCTCCTCCACAACAAGAGAGGTGAAGTGAAGGGAGAGAAATCCAGAAGAGCTATAAGATCAGAGTTGCTTTGAGATTCGGAAATAAATCAGAAATATATATATATATATATATATATAATATATTTATATATATTTTCTCCTCCTCTTGGTCTTGGGTACCAAATACTAATAATACCAGTAGTAGTCCAATACCATCGTCGTATACATGGATATGGAAAACCAGGAGGAAGGGGCTCTCTATTCAACACCATCACCATCTTCTTCTCGGTTCAGAAGGGTTTGTGTTTACTGCGGCAGCAGCCCCGGAAAGAAGCCCAGTTACCAGCTTGCTGCTATTCAATTGGGCCATCTATTGGTCTGTTTTCATTCCTCACTTCTCATCATCATCTTTGTTCTTGTTGTTGTTGTTGTTCTTCTTCTTCTTCTTCTTCTCCCCATAGCTTCTTTCTTTCTGCAGCAGAATTATCTTACTTTAGCAAAATCTTGAGATTTTTATAATTACTAAAGTGCCTACTTGAGACGGGGTGCTGCTGAATGCATGCAGAAGAAGTAGAAGTATCAAATTTGAGCTTATGATTACCCTTTTGCTGTAACAAAGGCTTCAGACACTGACTACTGCTGCTGCTGAAAACAGAAGTAGAGGGTTTTGGTTGTAGGGTGCTGCTCTGTCTCATCATCATATAGAGGGGAATTTAGGGAAAGCCCAGTTGCCCAAATTAGGAATAAGAGATGATTAAAAACTCTCTCTCTCTCTCAGATTACAAGTGTTTACTTTGGCAGGTGGAGAGGAACATAGACTTGGTGTATGGAGGGGGGAGTATTGGGCTCATGGGACTGGTCTCCCAAGCTGTCTACAATGGAGGTCGCCATGTCCTTGGGTCTCTCCCTCTCTCTCTCTCTCTCATATATGATTGCACAATTTTCTTTTTCTTTTTTGTTTTTATGCTTGAAGATAATATGATTTCTCCAGTTGAAGACAAATTTCTCAGGCTCTGCTTTTGTTATATCTGTCTCATTTTGCAGGGTCATCCCCAGGACTCTGATGCCCAGAGAGGTATCCCTTTTAATTTTTTTTCTGTCTTAATTTATTTCTCTTTATAATTAATTATTTAATTCTTCATCCTTTCAACCACTTCGACTTCGTTAATGAATCAATCTTTCCAATCTATTTCTCTATAACAGTAGATATATAAAAATAGTAATTGCACGGCAATTATGCGTCATTCCAGATAACAGGAGAGACCGTCGGAGAGGTGAGAGCAGTCTCCGGCATGCACCAGCGAAAGGCCGAGATGGCTCGGCAAGCCGATGCCTTCATCGCGCTGCCCGGTAATTCAATCCTAAACCCTTAAATAGTAAAAGCGCTTTTTACGTAATCATGGAGAATCAGTGGTAATCTTTTTAGTATAAGAAAAAGAATTTCTGTCTGTCTGTCTGTTTGTACTATATATATATATGGAAAATGCTACTTGTACACCCGTAAGGGGTGTACATCTCACACCCCCACCCATCTAAGGATGGGGGTGTGATGAGGGGTCACTTGATGTGACCCGTAAAAAACATCGCCACCATTAAAGAGGTGGAGATGTAAGATGTACACCCCTTCGGGGTGTACATGTAGCATTGCTCATATATATATATAGGAAAATGCTACGTGTACACCCCTTTCGGGGTGTACATCATACACCCCACCCATCTAAGGGTGGGGGTGTGATGATGGGTCACTCGATGTGACCCGTAAAAAATATCGCCACCATTAAAATGGTGGAGGTGTATGATGTACACCCCTTCGGGATGTACATGTAGCATTGCTCATATATATATATATATATATATATATATATATATATATATAAATATAGAGGCAGGGGTGTACATCCTACATTCCACTCTATTCTGAGATGAATATACCTTCACTCGTCACATCGAGTGGCGAATAAAATGCATTCCATCTCAAAATAGAATGAAATGTAGGATATACACGTCTTATAAGATGTACATTTATATATATCCATATATATATATGTACGGTCTAAAAATTTATTGTAGTTTCTGTCATACTTAAAAATTAGGGTAGAGCTCTACCTATAGCTTTGCTACTTCTCCGAACACAAAATAATGCTTGGAAAAATCTGACAATCAAACACTTAATTTGGAGAGCTAGATAATTAATTAGATTGAGATCCTCACGACACGTCCCATGGGGCCATAGATATATACCTCATGTTTCTCACCTGATATTTTTTTTTTAAAAAAAAAAATATTTATTTTTATTTTTATTTTTAGTTTTTTCTTGATGGTGGGAGACTTTAATAATATGCCTCCGTGCGAACCAACGGGAGTGCATTAGGGTCAAGATACCACACAAATGGTGACCCCACTCTCACTATTTTTTTAAGTCAAATCTAATGATTTGATTAAATTTTATTGTTCTCACACTTTACACAAAATATATAAATATATAATTTTTTTTATATTTATATAATTTTGAGCTTTATTTCTTAATATTTGATTGATCTTGTCTTATTCATTTTACCTAATTGTTGAATTCTAATTAGTTACCTTTTTTTTTTCTATACAAAATAATATAAATTAATGGAAATTAACAAATCATGTACATTTACTGATAAAAAAAAAAAAAAAGAGGAGATTTTTATGTGTTTTTTATTTTGTGATTTATAGGTGGCTATGGAACCTTAGAGGAGTTATTAGAAGTCATTACTTGGGCCCAGCTAGGGATCCATGACAAACCGGTAAATTAATTAAGCTTCTCTTTGTTATATTATATTATACATATGCATACATATATAATGACCACACAAGTTTTATATTTAAATATGATTAAGCAAATGGTTAGCAAAATAATAATATGTACCATCTATGTAACGTCTACATGTGCATGCATGCTTGTCATTTTTCGGGTAGGTGGGTTTGTTGAACGTTGATGGCTACTACAATTCTCTTCTGTCTTTCATCGACAAGGCCGTCGACGAAGGGTTCGTCACGCCCGCCGCGCGCCATATCATAGTCTCTGCTCCGACTCCGCACGAGTTGCTATCCGATCTTGAGGTGTGTATGCTATGTAGGACTCAGAATTTAGGATTAATCATAAATTTAGATCTCGAAACAAACGAAGATGTTTCAATTTTTTTTTGCAGGATTATGTTCCCATTCATGATGGGTCTGGGCTCAAGCTAAGTTGGGAGATAGAGCAAATTGGGCTCACACCCAAATTGGACATTTCACGTTGACCTATTCCGCCTTAAAAATTATTAACTGAAAATATCAAAATATTATCCTAGTTTTTTTTTTTTTACTATATATATATGAACTAGGCTGGAGTACTATTAATAGTATACTAAATTATTGATGTTATTAAGTTTTTAATTTTTGAATTAAAAAATGTGTGATTGAGATGATAGTTGACCCCTTGGGTTTAAAAAGTGATCGGAGAAATAGTAAAATCTAACATGTGAAAATGATTAAAGAGTTGATATAAGAATAGAAAATTTGATATTATCAATGATTTGATACTATTAATAGTATAGTAGCCGAAATATATATATATATATATATATATATATATATATATATATATATATATATATATATATATATATATATATATATATATATATTATTATTATTTAGATTTTAAGATACTGGTGATGATGTGGAAAATGAGCTCCAATGACTTATCCTCTTAACTTTTTTTTTTTTTTTTTTTTTTAATTCTTTTTGTAATGGGTGTTTTTGACTTTTGACCTGTGATAAGGTGTCACATAGTTGTAAAGACTCATTTGTACATGCTCCTCGCTTTACGTGTAACAATTGAGACCCTTTGTTTGCTTTTTTTTTTTTTTTCTCTTTTAACATTGACCTTTTCTTCCGTGTTGGACTCTTTATGTGTATTGTTGGGTTTTTTTTTTTTTTTTTTTTTCTTGATGTGATTTTAAGTGGGACCCCACAACTTGGGAATTGCCCAATGAGATGTCTCTGTCTAGAGAGGGCCCACAAGTTTGACACGTGGAAGAATAGGGTTGGAAATAGGCTTGGTGTGTCAAACAGTCAATGAGGAGGAATGTCTCCTTCACATTCTTGTCGATTATTATTTCATCTTAAAATTACTAATCAATTTTTTTGTGTTAAACTAATAAATAAAACTAATAATATTTTCCACAATATTTTAAAGTTATTGAACACGATTTATCTGGAATTTTATTTGTTATTTTTGGCATTCTTAATTTACCAAAATATTGTACCATCTTTTATATGCCAATTTCGTTATAAAAATACCATATAATTATATAAGTCAGATGATTTGATTAAAATAATTTTTAAAATTAAAATTACTTTTATAATATTTTAATAGGTAATTCATATTAACCATCTCATAGATATTATTCATAAAAATTATTAGTTGTATTATAATTAGATAATTTTTTTATTTATTTTTTATAAAAAATAATATCGGTTGAAAGAGAGAGAGAAAAAAAAAAAAGTAATATAAGACGTGTCTTAAGTGCCATAAAGAAATTTATAATTTACGAAGAAATTTTATTATGCCACGGTCATAGTATATAATTTATAATTAATTAATTAATTTTTTTTAAAATAAAAAATAATAAAAATTAATTATATTTTTATTTTTAAATAAAAAAAATAATAAAAATAAAATTTAAAATTTTATGATGAGATGGATGAATTAAAAACAAAAGTAATTTGATTAATTAGGGCACACTATATATATTTACTTAGTTGGTGGTAGTTGATTTATGAGTGGATTTGACGTGTGAGGGAGAGGATAAGGTAATGACGTTGAAAGGGTCAACAACTACTATGTGCAAAACGTGCACGAATTTTGAGGTGCTTTTTGGAGTCGATAGTTGCAGTTACTTCACAAAGAAGGCAAATTTGTTTTTGATTTTTTTAAAATCTTTTTTAATTATCTTGCCACTAATTTGGTTCCACCATTTTTTTTTTTTTTTTTTTTACTCTCTAACAAATTGAAAATAAAAATAGTAATTGTGATATTTGAGAAGAACAAATTAACTATGTAGAAGTGGAGAGAGGATTTAGCAAGTCACAAAGGCACGACAGGAAGAAAAAGTATTGATCTGATTGCCCAGGTGCAACAATGACAGGTTTAATAACACTGGCCTTATCTCTAAGCAACTTAATTACATTTATTATCTACAAGAAACTGTACTTAGTCCTGAAAAACAACACATGAACCTAAAGTGCAGTATTTTTTAAGAAAAAATTAGTCAAAATACTAAGTAATTAATACCTATAGATTTTTAATTTTTTAATGAAAAAAAATATGTGATTAATAATAATATACTTTAGGTTTAGAGTAGGTGATTAGTAAAATAGCATAATTTTAAAAATAAAATTAATCATATATATATATATATATATATATATATATATATATATATATATATATATATATATATATATATATATAGTCCGGCTATTATATTTGTAAAAGTATCAAATAATTTATGTTTGTGAATTTTCTACCGTTAAATTAATTCCTTCGACTAATTTTATTCTTAAATCATGCTATTCTACCAATCATCCATTAAGCCCAATGGGCGCTCAAGGATAAAAAATTTATAAGCACTAATGATTTGGTATTTTAAAAAATATAGAAACTTAATTAATTATATATATATATATATATATATATATATATATATATATATATATATATATATATATATATATATATATATATATATATATATATATTGTTGGGTTTTAATTAGTTTTTGTGATTTAAAACTTGTGTTTTGGCCTTTGGGCTTTTCTGGGCAGCTCATTATCAATGGGCTTTGCCTGGGAGGCCAAATCCATTTCCCCTCTACATGTGATGTTTAGTCCCACATCGAAAATTTATCACATGTAGAGTGGGTTTATTTACTCTCTCTCTTGTTTATATATTAGTTAGAAATTGGGAACAAGGCTTTTCCAATATACACACGTGCTGGGCCGGGCTTATGCTTTTTTGATTTGGTCCATTTGACTTTTGCTTTTAATGCAGAATTTGTTTCTCGGGCTACCCAAAGACCTTCCTTCCTTGGGAAGGACCATTACGGGCTGCCCGAGAAAGGACCCGTTGAAGCTTGTCTTCTAGGGGTTATAGACACAGCATCTTCTCTTAAGCTTCAAATTTTTCTTTTTAATTTACAGATTTACACACAGTGATTTTTTCTCTTTGAGTTTCTATTTTGCTGGATCTCTGAAAGCTGTTGGGTTCGCTACGCACCATCCCGGAGTCGTTGCCGACGGGGTGGACAGTAGTCGTTGTATCACTAGGGGTGATTGCCGGAGCCTCGCACGTAGAGGGGCAATCTTGCTTCTAGGACAGTGCTCACGCACGCCTCGACATTCACAGACTTCATCTAAACTTTATTTTATATTATTTTGAGTTTAAATTAAGTTTAAATTATTTAAAAGAATTAATTTAAAAAGATAAAATTTTTTTCTAACATGTGATGAATTTTCGATGGAAAAAATTATATCGAATACATATATTTTTAACATTTTCTTGGTACCAAAAAATAAGGATGGATCATTATACAAGTAAAGATAAATGCATGTAGAAAAGCAGGTGGACCAATGTCTCTAATTCATTCGCACAGAACCTCCCATTAGACAGATAAAACTAGTAATGCATAACTACTAGCCACGTGTTATGTTCCTGACCGCAAAAACTTGCGAACCTAATCTGATTTCACCCTGAACCAACCAACTCCTCCACACTGCCCCCGCCCCAACTGGATTCATCAGCCATGGCGACGGCGCCATCATCTCTTTCCTCCTTCCTCCTCTCCTCTCCCCATCCCACCAAACTCCTCTCCTCCTCCTCCTCCTCCTCCTCCTTCGCCCTCAGACCCCGACGGCCCCCGTCGCCCTCTTCCTCCTCCTACCCCCGCGTAAGAGCCCTCGATCTCGACCAGAGCACGGTACTTCCCCCCACCCCTTTCCACACAACTCTCTCTCTCTCTCTCTCTCTTTGTGATTGTATCTGAGAAACGCCCCCTTACCTTACCTCAACATAACATAACAGCTCGTGGCCATCTCGGTCGGAGTCGTCAGCGTCGCCGTGGGCATCGGGATTCCCGTGTTCTACGAGACCCAGATCGACAATGCTGTACCAAGATTTTCGCTTTTCTTTTCTTTCTATTTTTATGTTTTTTTTTTTTTTTTGGTGGCAAAATATTGCATTCTTGGTATGCGCTGCGCAGGCTAAGCGGGAGAACACGCAGCCGTGCTTCCCGTGTAATGGCTCCGGTGCGCGTAAGTTACTCCATCCATCCATCCCCCCTTTCCCCTCCTCCTATTGCTGCTATCTTCGTATTTATTATTAATTAACGCTTCTTCTCTCATCTCAATCTAATCTAATCTCTACCGGCTGCTCAAGATTGAATTGGAAATATGTTGCTTTTGTTTTGGCAGAGTCGTGTAGATTGTGCACGGGCAAAGGCAGTGTAATTGTAGTGCTCGGCGGCGGTGAGACCGAAGTGTCGCAATGCATCAATTGCGAAGGTGCTGGCTCCTTGACTTGCACCACATGCCAAGGCACCGGAATCCAACCGCGCTATCTCGACCGCAGGTAACATTACATTATATATAAAGTGTTTTTGTTGAGTAAGGATCGGCATCTCTGCATACAAACTTTGTGCTGTAAGAGCCCCAAACCTCTCATTTGTTACAGTCAGATCACTGGCCTTACGCTAGAGTGTGATGCGGCTGTCCATACTTGTGTCCAATTTAAACCAAATAGATAGATGGGTAGGATTGCGACAAATGCAATAATCAGGGATCTAACTTGTATTCATTCATGTACTGAACTTAATGGTTGGGGTCCTTGGGGATCAACTGAAACCATGCAGATGTCTGTGAGACACTCCTTTTTGTTCTTACCTAAAATTATAAATAGATTAAAACTCAATTATATAGCTAAAATCTATCATTTATTAGCTCTAAAATTTATAATGTAATACTGGTCTTACTCTTTGAATTTACTTACTTAACAGGGAGTTCAAGGATGATGATTGAAACCTTTCACTCTTGACCGATATCCTGAATAGAGAGATTGGCCGATATCCTGAGTAGAGAGATTGAATATGTTTTTCCTGTGGGCATGGGTCGTGAAGCAAACATGGAAAGAGATCTTTTTTTTTGTCTGTTGCTGGGTAAGTGATGTATGTGATCATTTTTAACAGTAAATCCATGCACCATTCATTTTACTAACGAGGTGCGCTAATCATTTTAATTGGATGATTGTTACAAAATTTTAAAAATATTATTTAATTTACTAGTATGTTATTATAATTAATAACTAGAGAGAACTTTTAAGAAAGCACCACATATCTGTAGTAAGGTTATAGAAATTTGTTATGAATGGAATAAGATATTTGACACTCACATTATTATTCTAAAATAAATCGAGAGAGATAGAGAGAGACTTAAGTGAAATATGCTATCCAACCAAATTATACTTACAAAAAAAAGTCAATCAAACTCCTTGCATTCACCAAAAGAACCTTACAAGTGCCTGAGTTCCCACTGCATAATTCAATTCGTATTGGCACTCCAGACAATTAATATACTAGCCGCGTGGTGCTTTTAGTAAAAACACTAAAATTACCACCAAACAACTAGCTGCAAAAGCACCAAATTAAAGCATTTAATCCAACCCCAGTTTAAAACCCAATATGTGCATCGGACTGTGATGAACGACACAGTAACTTGAAATGAGAAGCTGCACACAGTAAGATGAGTACATAAGGAAGGACAATTACCAGGAGCTTCTTCAAAAGTACTGATCAAGAAAAGAACTTCCAAGAAGCACCTTCTTTTCCAGTGAAATCTGCCCACGGATCGTCCACAGCAGCAGAAGCATAAGTGTTGCTTTGGTAGTTCTACTTCATAGTTCCAACATTTTGTTTGTCGGTTTGAAACATTAGAAAGATCAGGCTTGTAACTAATAGAAACATCAAAGATCTACATAAGATTCACATTCAGAAAGTCATAATTTACATTATAATCAAGTACATGGAAGAAAAGTTTTCATCACAAACTCCCAAAACTCAGTTTATACAGGTTCGGTAACAATTGTTGGCCTCAGCTTTCCTAGTACTACAGCATCCCTATACAGCAGCTAAAACAGAAAGCCAACTGGCAACTTAATACACCAATTAATTCTTTTTTATTGACTTTACTCATTCAAGAAAACCTCAATAATGCGAGAATGGTAGTTTGATAATTTTCAGCAGCAGAAGAATTCCGATTTAACTCCCAATATAATACGCACCACGTATGTAAGACAAAAAAAAAAAAAGATGAGGAAAAGCAATATCAAGTAGGAAAACCTCACAAAACCAAAACTCTCTATTCAGCAGCACATACAAGCTATAGCACGCTACCAGGGTGAGCAGCTGCGTCTTTCTGAGTTTTACACCTGCAACAAAAGAAATATCTTTAATTGCCAAGTGATGAGCGTATTCAAATGGCTATTCTTGCATGGTACAGCATACGCAATATAGACCAATTCAATTGTCCCTCTATTTCATATTAGTTAAAAATAAAAAATAAAAAATTCTGCCTGTTGGTACTAATCCTCGTATCTTTGATTGTTCAAACACTTTCATATGTCAACTATTTATTAAGATACCAATTTAAACACACCGTAAGCCCAGTCTAAAGATAATACTCATACCTATTGCAATATGTTCGCGATGCAAAATTGTGATTGCTGCAATTACTGCACATCCAGTCCCCATCACGCCATTGTTTCGCACTGATAAACAGAAAAATTATTTAGTAGGGATCACCACTCAATATTTTCAAAATGAGAAGAAAATCTTTTTAGGATAGAAAGGTTCTTTTTGAAAAGCATCACGAGTGGCTATACACACAATACAGAAAATTGAAATCCTGGTGTTGCAAAATGGGATGTCTGACGAATTTACAACAAGTAATCAGGAAAACTGGTTAGAAGATACATAGAATTCTTTTTCTACATAAATGAAAAAGAATATGCAATATATGTATTGGATATACAAGATTAATAAATGTTTAAAGGCCGCAAAATTTATATACTATGGAAATGACAAATGACAAATGACATTTTAGGCATAAATTATTAACAGAATGCCATATACAAATTCTCATGATGCATTATTGCCACTATGCAAGCCTATATACTTACGAGACAAAAGAGGATTAAAAGCATGCCATTCACATATGCACCTAAGAATCTACAAGAATGCATTTAGCCATATATACTTGTGTTTTTATGTCTATCACTCTATCCACATATATATAGCATGTAGCATATAGCCATATAGCCATAACAGCATAAGTACAAGATAGACACAATTACATTAGAAGAATATCGCAAATACAGAAAGGTTAGCATACCCTTTTCCTATGAGTGCAGGCAATGCTGCAACTTGTCGAGACTGTTGGTTTACTTGTATAGATGGCACTGTTGCTGAGTTTTCATTAGCCTTAGGATAGATCCCCAGTGCCTGATCATTGCTGGATCCTGCTGAATTCTTGAAATCCTAAAAATTGAAAACAGCATGGTAGAAGTTTTCCAAGGTAGAAGTTTTCCAAGCTGCAGAATAAATGAATAATGTAAATAGAAAAAATAGCAAGTCAAATTATACTGAAAACTGGCGATTTGCATGCCCTGCATTTAGCCTTTTATTATCCCAATCATTGATGAACTCTTCAGGCGCCAATCTTTTCGTACCCAATGCTGGAAAAGAAAAAAGTATAGGTTAGCAAGTTTCAAAATAAATTGTTATGCAGGATGGTGGCAAGAATTTGTAGTAAAATGTGAACAAATAAGCTAAGTAACAATAAGAAATAACTAGAAATATGTTCGTGAATATATATCATCCTCTAGTTACATGTAAAAGAAACGCTCCAATTGTTCTTCATCAAAGAAAGCAAGGGTACATCAATCACCAATGCATCAGAAATACGGTATATTTCTATTCATTCCATAAATTACTAGGATCTGCCAACACTAATTTATAGATATCATCTAAGAATACTATAAAATAAAGTCCACTAGGACAAGCAGTGAGTCAGTAACATATCACTAGAAAATAAAAGGTTACAATGACAACAGAATATTACAAATCTGATCAAGCACGTGTGTACTGCCTTTTGAAGCAACTTTGGAGCATATGGAAGATGATAAAATCACCCCCTATGTTCAATGAAAAATAAAATAACAGAGCATAAAGGTTCAATAGATTACAATGTATGATGAAACAAATGCTCTCCATGGAGCAGGCCAGTATATAAGGCTCACACAACTGCTACAACAAAAGGAGGGTCTGTGAGCATTCACAGCACCTAGAGAGGTTGTTCCCATGATCTTAAAGCTTCATATAGTTTATTACAAGATTTTCAATTTCACCTAGACCATCAAAGCAATCAGAAATCCATTGTCGGATTGGTTTACTAGTCACAATCTTAAAACAGATAAAAAGCTAGACCAAGCTCTTTTCATGAATCTCACCAAAAAGACCCAAAAACAATTTCAGGCATGCAATAAGAAAAAAGCATTCAGGTGACATCAGCTGCACAGCAATCAAGCAGAGCAAAATGGGAACAAAATCAGCAGATCCAAATAAGAACATCAAAGCAGAAAATTACACAGCGAACCAGAAGAGGAAGAAGTTAGATGACATATATTACTTGGAAAAATACCTGAAGCCATTGTATTCATTGCTGTAGAGGGTGCAGCAGATGGTATAGACGCATTGCATTCTTTACACTGCCCAAAGAGAATATGAATCAGGATATATGACCAACATTATTAGAAGATAAGAAGATTAATGCTTTGTTAACTAAAAGGAAAATGATAATGTGGTTTACGCTTCTTAACATCTCGCCCTAGCTAAGTCCTACATAGCCAAGTATTAATCTCTCAAAGGCACAGC
Organism: Tillandsia leiboldiana; assembly: GCA_029204045.2. Lineage (NCBI taxonomy): Eukaryota > Viridiplantae > Streptophyta > Magnoliopsida > Poales > Bromeliaceae > Tillandsia > Tillandsia leiboldiana. The sequence goes on along the minus strand of CM055069.1, from coordinate 48,049,071 downwards.
CGCCCTAACAGAGGTATGCACGCATGTTATGTGAACTGATTTTCAGAGACTAAGATTCTTATTCGAATACAGACCAGATATACACAATAATGGTCACTTTCCTTGTTCATTAATCAGAAATAACCCAAGTAAATGCTGAGAATAAAGAAACTACATCACACTTACTATGTAGGAACTTATTCCACATTAGTCCTTGAATTCATGAAGAGAGAAATAGTCATTCTGTAAAGTTCACCATGGTTCACTTAGTAATTAATGCTCCAGTCTACTTGGCCTTATTTTCTTCTAATAATTAGCTGAGATGCCAACATATAGGACTGATTAGACAATTCTAAGTTTTTTTGTAAAGTTCTAACTCGTAAAGATCAAACCAATAAGATCCTATATATTAAAATTAGGTTAGCCTCTTTAGTCCAATCACACAAGCAAATTGACACTGTTTTCTGGAAACACTCCATATACTGTAAACCGAAATAAAAAAAAAAGAAGAAGAAGAAAAAAGAAGAAGAGAAACCACCTCAGTGCGGGATGAATAGTTATGGAAACCGCATTTGCATATCCAATCACCTTCACGCCAGCCGTTCAGAGCCATAGGAAACTGATTTCTGTTACCAGAACAGGAAAACCCTGCAGCACTGCTACTTCCACTAAATGTCCAATCAGGAGTTGATTGAAGCCCATATCTACCGAGCCCGCCATACAACCACTGAGGATTTTGTTGTAGAAGTGACTGCTGTAGAGCCAAGTAATTCATCTTCAACCCTGCTAACTCCTGTGCTGATCTGGCAAAATAATGTGCATAATTTTCTGGCAGAGATAATCCGTGCATTGCAATTGCAGGGAGAGCCGACTCCTCCTTTGGCTGGCCACACTTTTTGCACTCCTTTCTGGACGCATAATTGTTGTTACTGCAACCTATACATCCCAACCAAATATGCAACCACCGAAGTAATACGCAACACCAACCAGTCATTCCAAAACATAACACACGCACGAACGCACACGCACACGCACACGCACACGCACACTATATTCAACTTGTTTAAATATTGTAACACAGCACACACTCTATTCAACTTGTTCAAATATTGTAATGCAGCTTCTACGCCTGCATATCTATTAGGTTTTTTGCATATATAAAACTGCTAACATACAAAACTGTGCAAATACCCAGCAAAGTTGGTATTTGCATCTGTACCATTTTAAAACTTTGCTTATTTCACACATACACATGCCAGGGGTATATATGCACATAAGGTTTTTGCCCATAAACCCTGGCATGGGTATTAGTGACAATAAATAAAATAAATGAACAAATGGCAGGGGCACCAATGATAATTAATGCAAGCAACTGTGAAAACCAAACTGTTCAAAAAAAGGTATCATAAACTAGAAAGTACAGATAATATGGAGCAATAGGAAATTGTGAATACTGCCTAAATGTACAAAGGCTATCGTATAAGGCACTACTGCTAGAAACTATAGATATGAATATTTGTTGAAGGCACAGAGAGAACAAGCTATCTCGGTCAACTAGCATGTTAAAGTTATTTGTATATTGGCTCAGCTTATCCTTTTTAATGCAGTTACCTTCCTCCTATATTACTTTTGAGGCTGAAAAATCTATTTTACACAAGTGAATTCTTAGTTATATTCTAGCATAAAGCACTATAAAATTTGATACGAAACTAGTTTTCTTAAACATTTAGCTTGACCAATCCTGTTGCAGCTTTTCTCATTGATCTTTATTAGTGTACAAAATTGTGTTTAAATTGAAAATACTATAATTTAGAATATCAAAAGTCAACAGTTCCTGTGATTATCACACAGTTAAGTGAAACTATTAAAACTATTTCGTCATTTCCTACACGATTGACCTTTCAGATAAAACAAGCAAAATCAAGTAGAAATATATATAGGCCATTTTGAAATGCACCTTCAACTTTAGTTTCTGTGCTGGAAAACCCTTTAACATTTGGTCATTTTATTCGAGTCATTTTCCTACATTAGATCAATATTTTGTTAAAATTCGAAGCTCCATTATCTGTAAGTGGTTGATTGTTCGCACAATTCATAGTTCACACTTTCATCAGATAAAAAACATTCAAAACAATTAAATTCAACAAAGAATCATTGTTAAAAATAAACAAATCCTCAATTTAATTGATAAATGTAATTTAAACCAAAAGAAAAATAAGTCGAGGGTCTATTTCAAAATGGCCCATAATTTAAGGATGTCCCATACGTTTCCTCGGCATTTTCGTTATGGAACAGTGAAAAGGAAGCGTGGTTTCGATCAGAAACAAAACTTCTAGGTCATCAAGCACATCAAAGCCAACATCGACACTAAATCTTCACAATCGAAGGTAATCTAAGCATCAATACGAGCAAGATCACAAAATTCCACCATTCTTTCAAACCCTAAACCCTCCGACGACACATCTAGGGCACAAAACACGTCAAAACCAACATCGATACGCATTTTTCACGATCGAAAGCAACTATTAGAGTTTCGCAGAGAAAACTAGGTTAGGGTTAGGGTTTTTAGATTACCGGCGCAGATCCAGTCGCCGATGCGGGGGAGCCACTTGGAGTCACGGGGCGTGTGGGCGTCGACGAGAAGGCGCGGCTGCTTGCAGCGGTTGCAGAGGGACCGGAAGGCGTAGTTACGGTTCCCGCACCCCGCGCAGTCCCAGTCCCCCTCCCGCCCCACCCCTCCCTCCCCCGCCATCTCCACCTTCTCCGCACCCCTTCCGCGCCCCCCCCCCGCGGAAGCGGGGGATGCCGCTTCTGCTCCCGCTTCCGCGAGAAGCGGCTTTTGGGCTTCTCGATCACGATCACGATCGCGATCACACTCTTAGGGTTCTCCTAGAGGAGGAGGAGGAGGAGAGAGAGAGAGAGAGAGGAGGGGGGCGAGGGGGAGGAGCCGTGGAGAAGGAGGAAGAGAGAGAGAGAGAGGAACCCTTTCATTCGTGTATATAAAGCAGGAAGGGGGAGGGGAGGGAACAACTCGCGGAGTATATTCTCGCTCGAGCTTTGTCGGATACGGTTCTGGGAGAAGAGATAGCGAAAGAGGTGTAATTACTCGCGGAGGGAGTTTAAAATTACAATTGCAGCTAAAATGGTGGCCCTTTTTGCCTTTATTTTTATTCTTTTTCTTAAAAATTTTCAATATTTTTCTGAATCTCAATTTTCATTAATAAGCTCCAGAGATTTATAAATATTCGAAAAAAAATTCAAAAATTAGTGAGAATATTTTGATCAATCAGGAGTATAATAAAAAAATTTTAATATTTGAATAACTGAGTGATTGTTACGTCGTAAAAATATTCGAATAACTAATTAGCCAAGATAAAGTTTAAATTTGCTCTAACAAACGAAAATTCCAGTACTTCATAAAAAAAAATTGACAGCAATTCAGTCACTAGAGCATGTTATACAAAGCACTGAACATAGAAAAGAAAAAAATAATATTTTTTCTAATATTATTTACAACATAACAAATAACTCATTTGACAAGGACTCAAACTATGAATAATAATATTCATAGTTTTCTCATATTTTGGTGAACAACTTTGTCCTAACTGAGGTCCAACGGTCTCAGCTCATGTGACATCCCAGTGATCCCAAATTATGATTAAATATATAAAAAATTATGGCTAAATTACAGAAAATCCCCCTGTCATATTCCGCTTTTTCATTTTACCCCCTGTCATTTAAAAGTCGACAACCTGCCCCCTCGTAATTACCGAATTGTGCAATAACCCCTCGCCGTCAGTTGACCGTCAGTTTTTTTGAAAATATATTTTCATATACCCAAAATACCCTTCGAAAATATTCCCTAAAAAAAAAATAAATAAATAAAAAAAAAAATAAAACTTCGAAAAAAAAAAAGAAAAAAAGGGAGGGCATTTTCGCCAATTTACTATTTCTGTCAACGTCGTTGCCCCCTAAAAACAATTCGGTAATTACAGGGAGGTTTTCTGTCGACTTTTAAATGACATGGGGGTAAAGTGGAAAAGCGGGATATGACAGGGGGGTTTTCTGTAATTTAGCCAATTTTAAATAATATTTTGAATGAATTATTTGAATCTTACAAATTATTATTGTTAACGGGTCAGACTGTTACAGCCCAAAAGCCCAACTCAAAATCCAAACCCTACTGGCTGGGCCGGGCTCGGGTTTACAGTAATAGACACATTTATTTAATTAATTAATTAACAGCAAATTAAGTAGTGAATTCAAACAAATAATAATAGAAGATCAAGTTGACAAAAAAAAAAAAAAATTGATGAAACTCAACCAGAAGTTTGTTTTTTTTTTATACCTTTCAATTTTTTTTCTTCACCAGTTGAAAGACTTTTTCTTTGAAAATTAAGAAAGAGAGAGAAGAAAAAAAAAAGAAAAAAAGAAAAAAAAGAAGTAAATTATGCTAATTTTATATGAAATATAACATCATCTGAAATTTAATTATGCTAATTTTATATGCAAAATTATAGAAATTAAGAAGCTGCAACGATTTGACCATGCAGTTGATACATGAAATTAAGTTGAGAGATATAATCGGTCAAAATTAATTATCAAATTAAAATACATATATTTGGGTTAAACCCAATTAAGTGATTGTGGATTAGAAAGTGGGTGTGAGTGGGATGCTACGAAACAATATCTTAAAAAAGAAAAAGAAAAAGAGAGATTTAAGATATTATTTTATAGAAAATGTCGTGTGTAATGCAAACATTTTACTATAATAAGCATTTACTATAATTATTATAATTAATAATTAATTATTTCAGTCAACAACTAATCCAAAACTTCAAGTCAAAGGGATCGATAAATTCATGATCAAATATGAATAAGTAAATTATATTATATTTCCAGTGACGGTAATAATAATTTTTATGGTGTCTATTTTACTTTCTTAAAAAATATAATTTTTTTTTGTTCTGTTGTTTGTATTAATTTGTTTGCCAACTCATTATTTTTTTTTTACTTTATATTTTTAATACATAAAATTAATATGTGTACTAAAATGATCATTTTACTCATTTGTATAAATCGAGTCACTTATTTAATTTCCAACAAGCAAGATTAGAAAGGTTATTTTGTAATTAAAGTTAGATTTCAAATTGTCAATAGTAAAGGTACAAAATATTAAATGAGTACGATCTCTATATATCCATCTTTCAATAAGATGTTGAGATTCTAATATAAAATTATAAAATTTTAGATTAAAAGTCACATAATTTATCAAACTAAACTATATTATTACTAGGAACTCTTCAATAAAATCAAGCTTACTTTTTTTTTTCTTTTTTTTTTTGTGGACATTGTTGTAACGAGAGCAAGTATACATTTTATATTTTTTCTATTTAAGAATAATTATTTCACTATTTATTATATTAATTTTTTTTAAAAAAAAAAATTAATAAAAAAATAAAAAAAATTATTATATATTTTAAATGTACAATTTACATTTTTTGACAGACAAATATCAGTCTAAAGATTCGCGCCAGAGGGACCGGGTGGTGGTGCTACGCACATATCACATCTATTTGCCACGTCAGACAAAATTGGTTAATTAAAACACGAAAACAATAAAAAGTAATCTTTTTTAGAATCTTTGTTATTGGAGAAGGTTGTTGTTAGTTAAAGATAAGTACCAGAATAGAATACATTTTCTGTTCCATTTTGCTTTTAAATTACAATTTTTTTCTTTTTTTTTTAAAAAAAAAAATGTGGCTTTTAAAATTAGCATTAGAGATATTTCATATTCATATTAATATATATTACTTTTATGCATTATTAATAGATAAATCCAAAAATGGTATTTTATAATAAAAGTCAATTTTTATATTTTTCTGAATATTTAATTCAATATATAATCAAAAACAGGTGGGAAAAAAATTAATAATTAAAGAATAATAATAATTCAAATGATGAGGAAACTGTTTCAGTGGTTACAGGAGAGAGAGAGAGAGGGGGGGTGGGGACGAGGCTCCGCTCATCTCTCACCTCACCCCATTCCCAATTCGTAGGATTCAGGGTTCCGTTCTCTCTCCTCTCTCTGCTCAGAATCATCGATCATTAATAAAGGAAGAATTTTCGGTAATTTTCTCGATCTTAGTGTGGTAGGTTTGAGTGCAATGTAGAGATTTCTGGGGCTGATTCTTGTAAAAGATGCCGAGTTTGTGAGAATTTTATGTTAATTTTCTTGTGCATTTTGTTATTTTCCGGTTGATGTTGACATTACTGCAAATATTTGTTGATCGGTTGATTTGTGTAGGGAATCCCTCAACTGTAGGCCATTTTGAACCCTTAACTTTTGATTGATATACCACTCGATCCTTAACATTCGATTCTTATGACTAAAGTTACTCTATAATCAATTAAATTGGCGTTTTTGTTCAATTTAACCTTTTTAAACCTGCGCTCTTTTGGTTGGTGAAATTGCATTTTGTTTACTTTTATCTGCAGTGCCGTTTGAGGGGGTTCAATCAAAAATCTCCATATATATATATATATATAGAACTAGGTTATTATACTATTAGCTATCAGATTTTTGACTTTTGGATGAAAATATGTGCGGTTAGGATGATAATGATATAAAAATGACAAGCGGAAATGGTGGACAATTAGCTAGCGCAGCAGGTGCTGTAGCGAAACTGATTGCAAAAGAGGGTAAATCGGCCACATTAAGATTACCATATAGAAAGGTCCGTTTGATATCCAAAAACTGCTTAGCAACAGTCGGACAAGTGGGTAATGTTGGGGTGAACCAAAAAAGTTTGGATAGAGCCTGATCTAATTGTTGGCTAGGTAAGCGTTCTGTAGTAAGAGGGGTAGTTATGAACCCTATAGACCATCCCCACGGGGACGGTGAAGGGAGAGCCCCAATTGGACCAAAAAAACCCACAACCCCTCGGGGTTATGGGTTATCCTGCGCTTGGAAGATGAAGTAGGATTCCCTAGAGTTTAGTAGGTGGTTGTGGTAGAATAGTATAATCTAAGGTATAAAAATTATGTATATATAATTTCACTTCATAAAGTTTATTTATAAGTATCTTGTTTTCCATTCCTTTTACTTGCGCGAAAAACAATATATGTTTCAATTATCTGAGACTTATATTTCTTTTAGTCATTAGCTTTGTTTTTTGTATTATGGCTGAATGACTAATTCAATTTGTTATCTGCTGTAGATTGGTTGAGATGATGGGGAGTTTCTTCTCAAGGGCCCTTCTGTAAGCAAATTCAATGATGAACTAATTCTCTTTTTATTGCTATTTATGTAGTTTTATAGACACTAGTAATGAATTAGGTCTTCGATCCGCGATTACTCTTCACAGATAAGGGAGCCTAAATGAGAATTAAACATGCTTTCTAATTCCCAGGTTGGCTTTCGGCTATGCTTATCCGGCGTACCAATGCTACAAAACAGTCGAGTTGAACAAGCCCGAGATTCAACAGCTCATTTTTTGGTGTCAGTATTGGTATGCTCTTACGAATTCCCCGAAAATCAATTTAAACCTTTCTTACTTCAAAGTCTAAATTCAAAATGATACTTTTGCTCGGTTCCGTCCATTCTTTAGGATTTTAGTTGCTTTATTGACCGTTTTGGAGCGATTCACCGATGCTTTTGTCTCATGGTATGTCTGATTGGTGGCCCAAAGCTGGTTCTCTTTCTTTTTTCCCTTTTTCGGTTGTTTTTTTTTTCCAATTTGTTCACGGTTTTGTGTATTTATTTACCTTCCTGCAGGTTACCAATGTATAATGAAGCAAAGGTGGCATTTTTTATATACTTATGGTATCCTAAAACAATGGTACTTTATTTCTCTTGGCTTTTATTTGCTGTATCTTTCTCATCAAGATTTGGGTTTTATGATTGATTGTGTTTGCAACAGGGAGCACCGTACATCTATGAAACCTTCTTCAGGCCATATATTTCGAGTCATGAGAATGATATAGATCGCAAGTTGCTTGAGCTAAGAGCTAGAGCAGGCGATGCGGTTGTGCTCTATTGGCAAAAGGCTACCAGCTATGGCCGAACGACATTTTTCGATGCGTTACAGTATGTTGCTTCACAGTCGTCTTCGCTGACCTCAAGATCGAGATCCACTCAGGTACTAGCTGAGCATCAATATTTCTTCTCCTTAACTCTTTTCTTCGCCTTTTGATTATCTGCTACTTGTTCATCATGTTAGCAATCATAGGTTTCTCTTCTCTTCTCCTTTACTGCTGCTGATTGTTGTTTCTGGGTGCTATATATCTATGTGCATGCCAATTGTGACTTATAGAGGTGCAATTTTATTTCAGTTGGTGTTGTCTAATCTTACATCTTGGTTGCATCCAAATGATATCCTCCTCAGATACTCTTTGAACATCTTCAGAAGCGGTATTAATAAAATTACTATCCGTATGAGGATTAAAGACGCGCAATGATATTATTTCTTCGTAAATATTTTAAGGCCCATTTTTTTGGTTCTGATTTCACATGAATGCTAGTCTTTTGGTTGTTTAGCTTTATTTGTTATTTTTTGGTTCTATTACTTTACTTTAAAGGCCTATCAAGTTGCTAGCACTGGGTGGGATAGCTGGGTACTATAGTAACTACCAAATAGACACAGCAGCATGTCTCTATTTCCTTCACATGAACACATTCTGGAAATCCACTGTTATTTTCATGGATATATATATATATATATATATATATATATATTGTTTCATGATCTCAGAGCATGAGGAATGTGAAAATGTTATTTTGGTAGCAAGATAGTATGAGCTCAATACTATCCATAGAATTAGAAATAAATAAATAAATAAATAATCATAAATCCTATTTAAGTGATGTTTACTTTATAATGTACTCATTGATGAAACAACTCATTTTCACACACTGGCAATGTCGGCAAAAGGAACAGCAGTACCGGAGAGCAGTGTCAATGCCGTCAGGTCAGCAGCCAGCAGCGGCTTCCCAGCCGGCCCAAGAGCCCACAACAACCACTGCTACCAATCCTAGGAAAGCAAAACCAATTACGCGTCCCGCTCAGCCACAAGAGTCTGCAGTGGCTGCTGCTGACCCACCAGCTGATCCTGCTGCTGAGCATCCAACTTCAAAAAGCGTTTATGATCTTCCCGGCATCGAATGCACCACCACTACTAGCCAACCTATAGATGAAGCTGAAGAAGGGGATGGGGAAATGCCAGTTGACGAGGAGGCAGAAGCCGATGGCGAACAAGACGGGGAAACTCCGGAGACGCCGATGGAGGAGGCCATCCGCGTGACTCGTAATATGTTGAGAAAGCGAGTTGCCACTGCCGCCATTCCTTCGGCCGGCAGTTAGCTTCTGTATTCTTTGGTTTGCAGGGCCTCTGTTGTTTTCATTCTCTGGAGCTTTTGTTTGACTGCGCATTTGTGTTATCATCCACCAGTGCCGATGCCAGGGAGAAATGCAAAGAATTTTATGAAAACCTCCTCTCCTTACTAATTGAGTATATACATCAAATAAGGCTTGATGAATGGCGGTAATAAGGAATTCCAATTTTTCCTCGGCATTAGCACTTGTGTTGCTTAGAGAAAAGAAATGTCGGTTGATTGATTTGTTTGGACTTTGGAGTTTTGATTTTTTTTTTTTTTTTTCCTCATTCGTAATGCATGTAAATAAATAAATAAAAGGATGTTATGCTTGTATTTTCTTTATTGATATTATAGGCGGGCAGGCGATTGGTGCATATTCTAAGTGATATTTTATTTTGTTTTTTTTTTTTTTTCATGTGAGCTCTGGAAGTGAAATGCAGACCATGCTAAGTAGTGATTGTTCTACTTAAAGATGACATAGATCATAGATAGAGGAACTGAATTGCCAACTTCTAAGACGGTAACATAGATAACAATCACTAGGCTAGCGTAATGGTTGGTTGTTATGTATAATTTTTCCGGGATAATAAATAAATACATGTCCTCTCTCTCTCTCTCTCTCTCTCTCTCAATCTCAAAAAAAAAAAAAAAAAAAAAAAAAAAAAAAAAAAAAAAAAAAAAAAAAAAAACTAGTGGTGATGGACAAACACTTATTTCCAAGAAATAATCTCCTTGGAAAGATACAAAAAAACCTCAAAATAACTTCAAACATGCTTTGATGAGACAAAAATTTTGGGTCGAGCAACAGAGTTAACATACATTCCTTAACAACACCTACAATCACCAACAGAGGACAGAACGGTAATTCTATCATTATACATAAAAAACCCACCCCCCTACTGGCCTACAATCACCAACAGAGGTCAGAACGGTAATTCTATTATACACAGAAAAATCCACCCTCAGCTAGTTAAAGATAATAGAGAGAGTTTGAAGATGATGATAATGAAAAAAATAAGAAACAAAAAAAGGAATAAAAGAACAATAACCCAATGCAACTCTGAATACTATATATTCTATAAAGAAACTATTGATAAAATGGGAGCATTTACACAAGAAAAACAATTGTTAAAAGAATTCACAATTATTGAAAACTATAGAACTAATAAAGAAAGACAATGAACTGAGAAACTATATGAAGGGGGTAAGGATTGGATGAATAACCTTCTTCCTATTAACTCTGCAGCCACCTTCTGTGCTCTGTACACCCCTTTGTCATCCGCACGAGAATGGCAGGTACAAGTAAACAGTAAAAGCCTCCCACTATTAATCTCCTATCTGTTTTTGGTGTAGGTTGCTATCTATGACACTGTTGATAGTAGATGATTCCTATACTTTAATGCCAAACTGAGATGGGTTTGTCGTTAAGGAACAGAAATGGTACTTAAAATTACTTATTTTAAAACAAGTGAATTAACAACTACATCAGCAATACCTATCAAAAGTTCAACAGAATTTACACATCAGTAGATAACGACGTCCTTTAACTCGGACTAATGATGAGATTGTCTGCAAAAATATGAAAGAGAACCATGCATGTTGCCAATGATTAATACAAAGACTATTAAAAACTAAATGGACCCAGGTTTAATGTATCAAAAACTAATTGAACTGAACATTCCTCTCAGAGCTAATTGAACCACGCAACTGGCCCAACTATCCAAAATCTAGAAAACTTCCTATGTACGGTGATCTAACATCTGTTTTGAGTTTGAGCTCCAATTAGGCTTCAAATTTACACTCTTCAAAGTTCTACTTAAAATAAGAGAAACATTGTTTGCTATTCGGATTAGGCGAGATATAAAAGAATCAAAAGAGTTGAACCAGAAAAAATTGGGAGTGGATACTTTTCTTGTTCAATAACTAGTATATCCCCAAAATGGTATATAATTCCGTAATTTGTAATCTAAATGCATGTTAATTATGTTAATGAGATTGATATGCATGTTCGATGTATACATTTCTAGCTTGTTTTTCTGTAGTTTCCTATGATAACAGAATAAATCAATAAGAGAGACAGAGAAAGTAAAGGATACATTTAATTTTCCCAAATATCTGTCTCCCTATAACTGATGTCTGATTGTAGCCAGTAATCAGAGCCAACCTGCGGCAAATTAGGAAACAAGTATACATGAGACAATAGTAACTTTACGCATCAGAAACAACTTACCAGGTTTCTCTGTTTTAGAAACCTACATCAGCATCTGAAGGGACAACTTGGACAATCCCATCAGCACACTCTTGTGAGGCAGCTGAATCCGAAGAACTCCGGTGCATGGCTGGGTCTTGTCGGCCCTCTCCAGATGTCCTGCTTGATGTAGTATTCTCATGGCTACGATTTGAGGCATCATTTCTCTCTTCATTATTACTGCAAGCAAAATAAGGGCCTCGATTAGAATGAGAGCCTGTTTTGCCTTTGGCTTGTATAACAACAACTCCACTCCATAAAACAAAGGCTCTATAAAATTGGCATTTGGCTAATACATCTAGAGCTTCTGCTGTGACAAAAAACTAAAATGAGCTTTTGGGTCCAATAAGCAAAAAATCCACTTTTAATAGAAAAGAAGTAAGTGATTTTCAAGCAACTCTACTTGAACGACACCCTAATTTAACAGGCCCTCAGCACTTAACAGACATACTGTGTCCCAAGTTCTTATAATGGCTAAAAAGCATAATTTACCTGATAAGATAGCATCTGATGGGCCCAAGTGAGCTTCTCAAGACCATTCGATAATGGTTTTGTCGAAAATCAGCACCCTATTGTAGAAAAAGATTGTCAGTACATATCCTAGCTCACAGGAGAATAAACTCATCAGCAAGCTCACCTTGCCCACCTCACAAGGATCAGTAACTTCAATGGAAGTTCCATGAGGAGCATTTATTGCAATAACAGTATCGTCCTGCACGCATGGAAAAAAAATGTAACATCTAGAAAAGTAAACTATAAAATTGCACGAGGGATCCCTAAACTTCTTAAGAGTTTACAATTTGGTCCCAAGCTTTCAATTGTTACAATTGGGATCCTAATGTTTCCATTCCACAGAGATTCCTCAGTTAAACTAAAAGAAAATGACTACTTAAAAGCCATATGAGAAGTCCAAAAATCCAAAAGGTAGCTACATGATAGTTAGAAGTTGACAATTACGTAAACAATTTTTTATTATTTTATTAGAGTAATTTACCAAAATAGTAATATTGTAAACAAATTTGAGAGTTAGGCCCCAGTTGTAAAGACTGAAAAGTTTGAGCACCAAATCTAAACTAAGCAAGAAGATTGACCACCCTTGATGCCATTGACCAAAAATAGAAGCAAATTGACTGGCTTCAAAAAAGCAAAAAATGACAAACCTGAAATTTTGGAATACTTTTAATATCTTCCCTAGTCAGATAGAGCCATCTAAACAGATTGTCAGCTATTAAATTTCCATTAAAGAAGCCAAAATCAAAATAAAAACAATATCTCAAGATCAAACAAGTTTACTTTCTACTGTTCTCTTCTTCAAACAAGCGACAAATAATCTCTTGCGTGTCTCTGAAAAAAACAAACAAATGTTAATTAAGCAAAAGAAAGAAACAAAGTGTTGTTCACTCCTTCAAAGAATCCACCTTATCATGCCATCCAGCCTGCGCTCTTCGTCATAGAGAGTTTCGACTTGAGCCTACAAAAGAGATTAATTACAAAAGATAAATGAAAACTAGCTCGATTGTAAAAGATAAGAAAATAGTAATAATACTAATGAAAGGTAAAATGTCAAAACCATTACTGCTTATAGCTCCTCCGGATTTGCTGATGAATTCATAAAACAAGTACTTTCTCAAACTAGCTTAGATTACTAATTGCAAACTAGCATCACTAATAGAGTAATATGCATTTGTAGGTAGCATTACTTACGATGTCCACAAAAAAAATAACAACAATAAAGGCAAATCATGCTATGTGCGATTCACCTATCCATGGCCAGTTAGACAGATTTTCAATGCTAGGTTGGTTCTTAAAAGTACATCACATATTTCGTAGAAATTAAGTAACAATAATACCAAAAAAGGATGTACACATTGACACCATCCTAGATCTCTTTTATCCCCAAAATGTTGAATCAATAAAGACAAAATAGTCATCAAACTAAAAAAAAGGGAAAAAATGTCGTCAAAGTTTCACCGGCTTGCCAAAACTATGTTAAAAATAAAAAGATAATTAGTTAGCTAGAGGTCATGGTAGAGTGGGAGGTCATTGTGGTCATAGCGACGGTCGCAGCAAGGCAACAGTGTCGGCAGCACAGCAAGGCTACAATAATGGCGTGATGGTGGTGGTGCTGGTGCAGAGCAACAGCACCAACGGAAAATGTAGTAATGGCAATAGATGAGGAAAGACATAATAGGTGGTGGATTAGGTGCAGCTACATGTAACCTTGCTGCGAAATTGTTGAAATTGAAACTCTAGAAGCATACAAAACAAAACCAAGTTCTACCAATCTACCTAGAAATTGCAATGGATTTCCAACTCTTAGGAGAAGACCACTTTTGAGATATTTGATTACTCATGGAAAGTGAATAAGAATGGGAATTCCTTAGACTATACAACAATAGAAATCACTCATCACTACGCTCATACGATGATTGGAGACCCCCTAGCCAATCATGTCCAAAGATAAGATGATGAAAAGGAAGTTTGGCAGCGAAATAAAAACCTAGTTAGTATCATGATTATTAATTCTATGCCGGCATTAATGTCATAAGTACAATAGTTATTTAGACATGCAAATTGATGACCATTTCATATAATCTCATTGGCCGATGTCATAACTTATAACTATCAATGTCTTGGTAATCACTCATTCAGTCGCCTTGTTGACTGAATTTAGAGAAGTTCTATTCACAAAAACATGCATCTGTTAGGTCATCCGTATCTCCTTGTTTGCTTGGCACTTGTTTGCTTCGTTGAAGCCTCAACCACCGGGAATCCCAGACATCTGTCCGTAAGCAGATCTTTACATTGATTAGGTGGAGGCAAAGTCATGAGCTTTGGCTGTACAAAAGCTTGTGACCTCATCTCATAGTCCATACCGTGTGCAACACGCTGCAACGATTTACCCATACAACTTTGTCTCAGCCATACACTGGAACTCGATCAGTAGCGTGACTTACGTCAGGTTCGCTAAATTCACACTTCGAATTCGGTCCTTCCGAACACATCCTGGTGAGTTTGGCCTTTCCAAACATACCTTTGGTTTCATGGTCATAAGAATACATTCATCTAGGCACAAAAAAATTAAAGATGGTGTTTCAATAAGGTAAGAACAAAAAGACCACTAAAGTCAAAGCAATTAATGAAGGTCCGACACTCCACCAGAATTTTATAAGAATAAGGCATTTATAGATCTAATATAGGAGGAACGAGAGAGCCTGAAGGCACTATCTTGGGGATGATGTATATGCACTAGAGCGGATTGGCATGACCCAAAATCAAGAACTTCATTGTTCCAAAAAGTGGCTATTGTATTCAATACACAATCGCATGCATTCACATATACAGTTGAATATGCCAATACAGTCTTTCGATTGCTCTGCAAGTATTGCTTTTGCATAGAGCCTCAATGGCATACAATTTAATAAATAATGTATCAATTTTAATTGTGTCGTCCTAACTCAATAATTTAAAGTTAAGATTGTTAGTCCTGCAACTAACCAGAAATAAAACAGACTAATAAGATGTATCTCGAAGTGAATCGCTTAATGCAAGACCATAGAGAGACAGAATATCCAATTTTATTCTCTTTTATTAATATAAGCATCAACAAAAACAATTTTAATAAGAGAAACCAATATAGAAGGAACGAGATTAAAAGAAGAAGGTGAATAAGCCATTCGTTCAATCAAATATAATATTCCAATTTTTAAGCTAGTGGAGTAATACTTTCAACTTTTTGATAGAATAAATGCTTAAAAAGTTGAAATTTGATTACTTAAAAATCATTTGCTCCATAGATAATTACATGCAGTCAATCTGCCACCAGGCTCATTTCAACATTTATTTAATAAGAAGCAATTTTGAGTATTCATCCAGATTTGGACATATGAGCTCTATCAACTTTTAAAATTGTTTAATGTTAGCACAAAATTTAGATAGATGCAATAATAAGTGACAACGAAAAGCAATAGATTAGTGACAACGAAGTTAACATAGCAATGCGAACAACTAAATAGCAAGTAAATTACATTAAACAACAAAAGAAAATGTTTCAGCCTGGACTTAAAATTTAATGACAGTGTGCATTAAAATCTTAATACCAAAGTACTAGAAGACTATGCTAATTACTTCATGCCAAAAGAAACACAATTACAAGCAAATTCCTTCCGTTCAGATGCATTAGATAATAGACTGAAAGTATTCAAACAAAATGTATACGGCACCTTTAATAGAGAAGTTTGGTCAGACAGCTCCTTTGGCCTTAGCATGTCAAGTCTCCTAATCACAAAATATTTGTAAGAACCTAAAGTATTCAGACATAATCAAGAAGAGGACAGTAAAAAGTGACAGAGCAATTACTTCCAAGAGACTGTATTCTTCAACGATTTCTCCATCAATCCTACTCCTTCAAGAACATTTGTTATATCATAAATCCTCCTCTTCTGGACCTGTCAAAGGAATAGACAATCAGCAAGTGAATGCCTTCATAAAACTCAATACAAATATATAGTGGATATTGGCCAAACATAAAAGGAGCTTTTACGCATATATACCTGCAAAATCATTTATCAATGTATCCCTAGTAAAATCCGAATTGTCATATATACCCTTCAATATGCAATTTCTCATAAAAGCACCCTCATATTAACTCAAGGATTCATCCAACACAGGCGCTAAGTTGATATATTGCAGAACAACAGAAACTTTACCTTTAAAACATCCGCTGCTCTATTCAAATCAAGAAATCCATCCTCTGATTGGTGAAGCAGATCAGTAAACCTTTTGGTCAACAAGCCTGTCAAGCAATAACAAGTATCTCTAAACACAGCAAAAAGACAAAAGATTAACTAAATAATCAATGACAAAATTCCACAATCGAGTCACCAGAAGCTTTACCTAAAGAACATTCATATCGGCAATTGTTAGAGGACCGCAGCTCATTTGCAGCGACGCCTGAAAATAGTAATACTTGTCGTCATGACCATTATGTTATCCGCATGACTATCGAACTAGCATATTTAACCTCCTGTCTAAGTAGGTGTCTAAGTGCTGAGCATAGTCCAATTATAATGAGATCCATAAATGTTACCTTCTAACTTTCCACGAGTTTCCGGCAAAAAACTTTGTTGTTCTAAAGGCTTTGGTTCCCCTTGAGACATCACTGCTGGGCCAATTGGAAGTAAATTAATGGTAGCTTCCTCTTCATGCCTTTCAACCTCTAAGTTAACAGTTTCAACTTTGATTTTTCCCGCTCCTTTTATCTGAAAAGTAGCCATATTTTAGCGACAACAGAATTGAGATATGAAAACCTCTGCATTACAAACACACCATTCGAAGATTATTGCAAATTAAAAATACTACTACGGGCAGTAGCCAAGAGCACTATGTATAGCACCAAAATATAAGCAAGAGGTCAAACAAAAAAGTAAAGCATATAATAACCAATTTGCTTTGGGGAAGAAACATGGATTTATCACAACAATAAATTAGATACAGGATGAATGCTACAAACTAATGTTAAAGTCATTAAGCACCAAATTATACGCATATATCATCAAGGTTGATATCTCAACTGTAAAGTACTTCTTCTGTAAATCCTCACATAAAAATTCAAAAAATACCAATGCTGCATAAGTGGCACTGTGGCGGCACATAGATTCACACTAAAATGCCATATGGGAATCCCTTTATGGAGATAGGCCACGCACACCTCGTCCGTTTTTTGGTACATGTGGATCCCTCTATGCAGAAAGAGATTAAATGACGACCGTGGAGATAACCAACCTAGTCAGGAACCAAAAGGACAATATAAAGCAGGATGGAATTGGAAAGGCGAATTTGCCATGCTCCCTCATAAATCAACTGCACGCTGCTATGCAGGAAAATGTCTTATCCTCCTACTATCGAATTTCTGCTGACATATTTTTGGGAGACATTAAAACACATTATTTAAGTACACCTCGAATTCGCATTTTCTTATATCAACTGGTTACGGATTTTATTAAGCTTGAAAATATAGTGATTTTATCAAATTTAGGTGGATGTTTAGGCAAATCCAATGGTTTAAGTTCAAATTTGCCATGAATTGACTTCGGAGAGCGATCTAAAAGATCCGCCATGTTCAAGATGCCTTCCGCCACTTTATGCAAATCCCTAATTACAACATTGAATGATCTCCAATTATTCAAGATTTATTAAATCCAACCTCAATCAAGCATGAAACTAAATCTCGATGGATTCAATTCCACTCCATTTTAGCAGATCAATTAACTCCGAATCCAGCTCACTTGAATTCCCAAAACTAAACAAATCCATCAAATCGTATCTATTGTCTCAAGTGTAACAAGCCAATAAATTATAAAATCCCAATTCAAGAGCTCGTGTAGCCACTCGCCATCAAAATTTCAGCACCCTTGATAACCATCACGACCTTTTTTCCCCAAAAAAAAATCAAAGAAGTCGAGAAAATAGGTCCAAAGAGTGATCAAGAAGACCCACGACAAAAACAAAGACATTGCAACACCAGAACCAAATCGAAATCAACAAGAAGGGCAATGGAGGGTTTAGGGTGCGACTTCGACTCACGGGGGTCTTGGGAGCAAGCCGCGGAGGAAACCTTCCGTCTTCGTCGTCCCCGGCGGCGGCGGGGAAGAGCGGGAAGTGGCGGTTGGCCGCGGCGGGGCGCGGGATGGGGCACGGCGACGGCGATCGGAGGTGGAGATGTGGCCCCGCCATGAGAGTAAAGGGAGAGAGAGAGGGGTAGGGTTTTGAAAGGGAGGGAAAGAGGGAAAAATAGAGAGAGGGCGACGTTGCGGGAGAGGGAAAATAGAGGGTGTTTGGTTTGGCTTGAGATACGACTTCGTGCAGTATATAAACGGATGGCTTTGCTTACGTCGGAGGGCCGTGAAAATAATCCCTGCACCCGGTGTATATCCATAATAGGATTTTAAAGGCGCGGTGTATAAGTTGAGTGTGTGAGCTGTATCTGTACACCGGGTGCAGGGAGTAACTTCTATGGATGATGCGGGTGTAAGTTCGAATGCGCACGCGCCCCCCACCCTTTCGCGCTGCGTGTGTAAGCGGGTGGGCTGTGTTGGGTCACGTGAGCAGTGAGGGCGCGTTTCACGTGCACGGTGCACCCGGTGTTATTTTGGCCGGTTACGTACTTACACTATGCATCCATGCGTTAGGCAGGTTGTATTGTGCCAATAAAATACGATATTATATAATATTTGATAATATATTTAAAATTTGTATCGGTATATATATATATATTTTTATTATTGACACTCATCAATGTATACAGTATTAATAAATTATAATTTTATATTATGATACTTAAATCCTTTGCGTTAAGTTTTGAAGAAATATATATATATATATAGTCCGGCTAGTACACTATTAATAGTACGAAGTTATTGGTACTATCAAGTTTTCTACTCTTAGATCAACCCATTTAATCATTTTCATCAATTAGATTTTACTAATTTTCCAACCACCTATTAAACCCAATGGGCCCACTATCATCTCACCCACATATTTTTTAATATAAGAGGGCATTTGTATCGGGTTACTTTGGCAGAATTACTGTGTTTGAAAAATTCTGCATGTAATCTGTTTCGTAATATAAATTTTCGAAAGATGCAGAATTAACTCCAAGATATTACTGGGAGAGGAGTGTATGTTGATACTATATATTTGCGTTAAAAACTTAATAGCAAAAATATTTGGTACTATTAATAGTATTTCAGCCTAGTTATATATATATATATATATATATATATATATATATATATATATATATATATATATATATATATATATATATTTGTCATTGACACTCATTAATATACACAGTGTCAATAAATTACACTCTCATGGCATGACACTTAAACTATTTGCGTTAAGTTTTGAAGGGATATTTGTCGGTGAACCAGACCAAGCACAATCTATATAAGTTCCTTGAGCTTCATAGAAATGAAATTTTTTGATTTTTTAGTATTCTTTACTACGGTCAAAAGTGAACTCAAAATTGGCTAGTGCACAGTTAAGCGCAATCTAATATAAGTTCCTTAAACTTCATAGAAATAAAATTTTTTAATTCTTTAGTATTCTTTACTTCGGTCAAAAGTAAACTCAAAATTGATAAATTTTAATCACAAATATAAGATAAATCAGAGTTCTCATGATCACGCAGTGAATAATATAATAAAAATTACGAAATGTATTCACACCATGCTCAAAAAACTTAGATCATTTTATTGTTGACGATAGAGTATCTAAATGGATGACTAATTAATATTACTCGACTTAATCTACGGAATTTAAATGTTTTCATTTTTATTTTTTTTTTATATAAAGATAGTATGCTTTCTATTTCGTTTATTTTGAAATAAACTTAACTAAAAATATGAGCAACTAAACTTCGAATTTGAGACTTCGGGTATCAACTATTAAATTTTTTGTCACTTGCATTAAGAACAGTTGATCGACTGATATTACTCGACTTAATCTACGGAATGTAAAGTTTCTCAAAATTGAGATTTTCTTTTTTTAACACTATTTATCTACTTATCTTAAATATGAACAGTTTTAACACCTTATATAAGGTTGTTTTCGTGTTAAAAAGAATAGAATAAAAAAACTAGTTTTTTTTTGTAGAATTAAACCATTATATTAATTTAATCGAGAAACTAATTTTGTTATTATCATAAAAGAAAAGAAAAAAAAAAAAAAAAAAGAGCAATAATTTGGTTTGCCATATGAAAACCACTTTTGGCAATATCAATTAGATTTTATAGCACCACATAATCCACATTGCTTTGTATATATATAGTCCCATGAATCGTGAGAGATTGGGGGCCTGTTGAGCCCAGTTTGCACAATGCCCAGTTTGTTATTTCCCGAGCCTTCCAAAAACTCTATTTTCTAAATTCCCACTCAATAATTATTTTTAAATAACAATTTAAAATTGTATCTAAGTATACAGAACTTAGTTTTGCTTCGAATTTATTTATTTGATCCTGAATAAATAAATTCAAGCGCGTGCTCCGTTCATTTTGAATGTATTGAGTAAGAGTATTATTCGACAATGATGCGGAAGTAATGGTTTGAATACGAGAAATTAAAGTTTCATGGGAGTGTAAAAATTAGGTGGATTAGATGTTAATCATGATGTTAATTAATATGATTAGAGGGAGAAGTACGATTTATATATGTCATGTACCCCAGATTTGGATAAGGACATGGGTGATTAATGTTTTGGATTAATATTGCACAGTGTTGGTAGAATCTTCTGGATCAAACAGAAAAAAAAAGAAAAAAAAAAGGTAACGTTAACAACTCCAGTTACTTACTCCGCCCACTACAAACCAGCCACGTGACCACTTGCTAAGGTTAATTAAATACAAGTCAAAGGGCCAATTGACACTGCACACAAAATGTGACGCATCGAGTCGGTGGTAATTTCAGTGCAGAGGAAAACACATTAATATATTTATTGCATTGCATACAAAATAATATATATATATATTTTTTAAAGCTATTAATGTAAGTTTTGAAATGAAGCGGTGAGGTGGGGCCCACATGTCAGTGACAAAGCGAGAGTTACGTGTGGCAGTAACATTGGAATTTTGACGGTTGTAAAGAGACACGCCGACGTTGAGATGAGGTGGGAAAAGATCTCTCGTGAAGCCGACCATGTCCACGTGTCGCGCTTTGAATCCCGTGGGTGGCGCGTGGCAGTTGTGCCTTATTACGCCTCTCTCTCTCTCTCTTTCTCCGTATATATATTTTATTTAATTCCACTCTTTATTTTTTTTTTTTTTTTACTTTTTCTCACTGTACTTTTCTCTCTCATTTTTTTTTATCAATACATTAAAAAATTAAAATATATAATATATATTTTATTTATTTAAAAATAAAAAAAAAGTTCAATAGTCATATTATATATATTTTAAATAAAATCTATATTTTATATTTTACTTATTTTATAATAAAATAAATTTTACTCGTTATTTTAATATTTGGAGTATATATATATATATATATATATATATATATATATATATATATATATATATATATATATATATATATATATTTTCTTTCACACACCAAAAAGTAACTAAAATTACACCGAAAACCTCTTGAAGTAGAGAAATTTATTTTACACACTAATTTATTTGAATATGTATAATTTTATGTTAAATATATTAGGAACACTACAAACAGCCCACAAAGTTGAGAAGATGCGAATCAAAGTTGAGTGCCCAGCTTAAAATTTTCTATAATCCATATATTATATTTCCAAAAAAACTATATATAAGTTGAGGTACAACTACAAGGAGAGTCAAGAGAGAGAGAGAGAGTCACGAGTTACCCATTCTTTGTTCATAGAACCTAGAGAGAGAGAGAGAGAGAGAGAGAGAGAGAGAAAGAGACGCTCATTAATAAGCAGCAGCAGGAGGAGGAGGAGGATCTCTTTATATATATATATATATAGAGAGGATATTAGATAAAATTTAGATATGGAGGGTTGGTTTGGGAGGAACAAGAAGAGTAGTGGGAATAGTAGTAGTAGTTCCAAGGAGAGTAATAATAGTAAGGATATCAAAGAAGAAGGAGATAATCAAATACTACAAGAAGGGAAAAGCAAAAGCAAAAGCAAAAGCAGTATCAATAGTAAGGTGGTGGTTGATGGGAGGGAGATAAGGGAATTGGTGGAGAACAAGGAGGCGTTCAATAACTTTGTGGAGAACAAGTTTCGCAAGCTCGACCACGACCACGACGGCAAGCTCTCCGTCAAGGAGCTCCAGCCTGCCGTCTCCGACATCGGCGCCGCCCTCGGCCTCCCTGCCCAGGGCGCCTCCGCTCAGTCCGACCACATCTACTCCGAGGTCGGTATATTTATATATATATATATCTAATTTCGCAGAATATATAGCAGAAATTAATAAATATACGTTGAATTTATATATATATATATAGAGAGAGAGAGAGAGAGAGTTTATCTTGAAATAGTGATACGAATAATATTTACTATCAATATTTCTTTTGTTTTTAGAAAAAATAGTATGTTATTATTTCATTTATATAGATTGTGAACTAAATTACAGATAAAATAACTAAATCTCTAAAAAAATAATAATAATAAAATTAAGCACAATAAATTTCTCACAGTATTTTATAAGACCGGATCTCGACCGACAACTATCTCAGAAAGTACTAATTTTTTTTTTTTTCAAAAGTTTTTATATTCTGCCGTCATATTATTTTTACTAAACTCTATACATTCAATAATCATAAAGTTCATGGTAAATACTATTTTTTCTGTAACGATATCTTTCAAGCTTCATTATATATATATATATATATATATATATATATATATATATATATATATATTAAAATATTATTTTTGGCAGTTTAGATCTGTGATAAGATATAAAATGATTTTAGCCTTATTTAATTTCTTTAAGGTGGTTGAAGATGTATTCAAATTTATTAATATTTATATACCATACAAAAACTTTTTTGTTTTGTTTTTTTTTTTTTTGGTGGATTGAACTTTTATTATTTTGCAGCATATATATATATATATATATATATATATATATATATATATATATATATATATATATATATATATATATATATATATATATATGCTAACACTGCGAAATTATGTATTGTGTTTCTCACATACCTTCGCAAGATTTAATATTAAATTTTAGTTTTTTTTTCATTAAAAAATGCTCAGTATAAAATTTTGCAGGATATTTAGATTTTTTTTTTATATCTGTAAAAAACTTAATTAGCTTTATATACATGAAAATAATTATAATTCTGGATTTTACATGATGTATTCGAAACTGAATAATTTGGAATATATTTATAATTCTCTCTAATTAATGGGAAGTATATAATAAGTAAAGAGTACAAATTTATTTATTTTTATAATGAAATTGAAGCTACAGGATAAGCCTCAAAAGTAGTGGCATAGCTAGTTTACACGCGCATGCTAACGTGACACGTGTAAGTGCACCTCCCAAGCAAAGTAATAATACTTTAATTTTATGCACGTGATTCTCATCCTTGGGTAGAGACGTCAACTGCGTCGGATTCGGATGGATTTTTAAAAATCCGAAATTCAAATTTAACTATCAAATTCAAAATTCGAATTTAAATTTAAATTTAAATCCGATGAATTTAAAAAATTGATATTCAAATTTGAATCAGAATAAAAATTCAAAACCTGAATTCGAATCCGATCCCGAAATTTCAAATCCAAAATAATAATTATTATTTTTTTATTATATTTCAAAATATATTATATTAAATTTAAAATTTTAAATATAAATTTAAATATAATATCAAATATTTATATACTAAAATTAATTCGGATCCGGATCCGGTAAAATCAAAATTCATATCTGAA
This sequence comes from Tillandsia leiboldiana, assembly GCA_029204045.2. Taxonomy (NCBI): domain Eukaryota; kingdom Viridiplantae; phylum Streptophyta; class Magnoliopsida; order Poales; family Bromeliaceae; genus Tillandsia; species Tillandsia leiboldiana. The sequence continues at coordinate 48,025,029 of CM055069.1, read as the reverse complement.
TTCAAATTCATCGAGTTTTTATTTTTTATATTCGTATCCTAATTCATATCCGTTTAATATCGAATAAATGCAATCTGTTCGAATTTAAATTCGAATAAAATTTTGAGTATCCGTACCAATTGACATCCCTATCCTTAGGGTTACTCTTTATTTTTTTTTTATTATTGTTATTAGTTCATTAATTCATGTTCATATATATATATATATATATATATATATATATATATATATATATATATATATATATATATAGAGTTGGGCTGGAATGCTATTGATAGCACCAACCCAACTTTGCCACCCATTTTTTAGCCTTTAGATCGCATTGAGATTTGTGCATGCTCTTTAATGAAAAAAAGAAAAAAGAAAAAGTAAAAAGAAAAAGTAAAAAGTAAAAAGCTTTGCTTTTTCATTAAAGAGCATGCACAAATCTCAATGCGATCTAAAGGCTAAAAAATAGATGGCAAAGTTGGGTTGGTGCTATCAATAGCATTCCAGCCCAACTCTATATATATATATATATATATATATATATATATATATATATATATATATATATATTCACAGTATACATTTAATAATTAATATTGTGGAAAACTTACTGGAATTAATTTTGGGTTGCACACAATTTTGACCATCGCTCGAGACCAGATTTAATGCATGCTAATCCTTTTGAGCGCGACCCAACATTAGATTGTCAATATCCGATCATGACTTGATCCGACTCGATCTTTATATCGCTCTGTTTATCTACATCACTGTAGTCAACTTGTGAGAGTAGTGAATATAAAAAAAAAAGAAAAAAAAATCTAACAATTAAAGCCTCAACTTATTAATGTTAATATATATTTCTGAACTCATTTTCTACTTAATTTTTTGGCTTAAACTTTTTGATAACGATGCATATTTAACATATTTGATCGATCCTTCAGATTACATAATATCATATCTAATTCTAAACCATCTCATTTCGAGATAGTGAATTCAATTTCCACTTTTGGCATTTAACGGGTTTAATTTTTCATAATTATATATAATGAGTAAAATTTTTATAAATTTTATATGCCTTTTATATTTATCATATACCCGATCCATTCATCATTTACTTCATTAATCTCTGTTGTGATTTGCAACCTACTCCACTATTCATGTTACCATGTACTGTTTTTTTAATTTATGAACTGATAAATGCTCTTTTAATTCAAGGTTCTAGGACTGATAAATGGCTAAGATTGCGTCTTCTTCCGTTCTATTTTGTTAGCGTTCTCTTCACTTGAGCCAGACTTAAGTATTATTGTACAAAATTAAGACAAGAAGTTCCAAGTTTTTGATCGATATGTGTAATGTGGTCTTTCTGAGAAGTTATCTATGCTATTTTAATTAACAACTACTCTGAAAGATACAACAAAGGTCATTTAAATATAGTTAAAAAAAGGAAAAAGAAAAAAACTACATCAGGATATTTTTAAGATCATGGACTTGGCTTCTGGTTATGAACTAATGATATGCTTCAGGAATTTTGTGAGACAGAGAAAGGGCATTTGCCTGTTACAATCTAAACTTGCATATTTTTCCCTCTGCAGTTGATGTTATAGAGCTATAAATTAGAAGAACAAACATTTGAGATTATGTTTTATTTGTGAACAGATTTTAGCTGATCATTTTCTCTTTTTTGAAAAGTAGACATGTATATAGATAGGGTGATTCATTAAGCAATTCATAAGTTATATATCTATTTAATTGATCACCTCTTTATCGCTGCGAAAGTAATCATCAAGCTACACTCTCCTTGGTATAATTTGGAGGGCATATTTGTTGTTCTTTTGTAGGTTTTGAGTGAGTTCACTCATGGGAAGAAAGATAAGGTGAGCAAATCCGAATTCCAGGAAGTGCTTAGTGATATTTTGGTAGGAATGGCTGCAGGACTCAAGAGGGATCCTATAGTGATTTTACGAATCGATGGAGAGGATCTCAAGGAGTTCGTCACGGGTGCGAGTATCGAACCGGAGGCGATCGCAGTGTTCTCTCAATTGGGGCTGGAGAACGCCCCTTTGCGCGAATGCTTGAAGAGGGCTCTGCAGCAACTCACTGTCGAGCACGGAATGCCTCCCGCTTCCGACTCTTTGGTAATGAAGATAATGCTCATGTTATTCTCATTTTGAATGGTTCATGTTTAACTGTTAGCAACGAGCGCACAAACTAAACAAAATCAATTGACGATCACGACAGAAAAGTAAAACCAAAATTGCACGACAGAGAATTAACTGTTGCATAAGAATCCAAATTACAATCACTTGAAAAGTTCAGGAATTATGGACACGATTATGCGAATTGGAGTTCATTCATCTAAAGAAGCATACAACATAATTCAGGTATACATTCATGTTGATTTTAAATCTTGCAATGCATATATAGGTTGTGAGCAAGATCATTGAACCTGCTCTGAGTGAAATTTCCACCGATCAACTGGAACAACCTGCTGCTCAGGAGGTATTCTTGGAAGAATTCAAGAAGTTGTTGAACATTATAACTCGACGACTCGTGGAGAACCCTGTTATCGTCGCCCACACAGATAACACGTTCGACGGAAGTGGCGTCAAGAGACTACTATCGAACAAATTTGAAGTGGACAAGGTTGGTTGTGCCATACCTTCTGCTAGATCTTGTTATTACTACTTTTAACCCAATCAAGGTATTTTATGCCTTTTGCAAAGTTTAGTTAAACGAAATGCTATAAATTTCTCACCCATCAGAACCTTACAGTAAAAGCAACAAAGCGAAGAAATGCAGTGTTCAAACACCCTATTGGCATTGGATATGAAATTTGCTTTGACTACTTAATTGGCAATTCATTGTTCCATTGGTATCAGTTGTTGGATTCTGTTTGGAGAGAAGTACCGAAGGATCGGCATCACAAGTCATCAAAGGAGTATCTTCGAGCGGCGCTCGACTCATTGGCTCCATATGTGAATTTACCTCCTTACGGCGCTGTTGATCAGGTAATAAAATCCTGCTATTATCCAATTGAATGTTCAGTAGCTGGTTTAACTATCAGAATCCATGTTAAAAAATTGTATTAACAACCAATGCTCTTATAATAAAATGATCTGAACTTGCTCGAAATGTGTACATAGAAATCTGAAATTACAAAATTTATGCCTTCTTTGGATGAAAATGCATGCAGGTGGATGGTGTTGTGAATGAGGCCTTCAGTATGGTGAAAGCAGACGACGGGATGATCGCGGACGAGGTCGAGTTCAAGAAAGCCCTCACGGAGATCCTCGGGAGCATCATGCTCCAGTTAGAAGGCGAGCCGATCTTCATCTCGTCCAACACCGTAGTCCACGAGCCTGCCCCCTCATCGTCGACTCTCTTGCCCATCATGCCGTTAGCGGCCCCGCCAAATGGCCAAGAACAGTGACACGCAGAGAACACGCAAAGTGAAGAGTATGCTTAAACCTGCATGGAGTAATTGTTCTACCAGTTATTCTCAAGGGGAAAAACAATAATATATATATAGAGAGAGAGAGAGAGAACTAATGGCCTCGGACAGTAATTATGTAGCAAGCTAGTAATTGTCAATAAATGGTTCTCTTCTTTCCTTTGTTTTAAGACAAAGATTACTTGTCATTCACCAGCTTTAATTGTTAAGAAGATTATGCATTTATGAGTTACATATATGCCTTTCCCTTTGAGCTCTTTTTTGGGCTATATAAAGTTGATATTTAAGGTGTTTGAAGCAGAGATATCCCATCCCAGTAGCACATGATTAAACTTGGAAATTCTTCACTATGCGTACAATGTCCCAATTAAATACAATGCAACACCAAAAGGATTATACAGGTACCTTCATCTGTTCTAAAATAAGAATTATCAAGCATCATTCATGATGACCACCACACTTGCATGTATAAACTATTGATGATATCAGTTATAATCACTTCAGACTCGGAAAGAAGAACAGAAAAGCTGATTGCCGAATCAGTTAGTTCATGAAATAATCAACTGCACGTTCTGAAGATTGCATAGCAGAACAAAATTCTTCACAAAAAAAAAAGGGACTGCTTCCAACAATTTTGATATCTACAAACGATCGTTTTTGCGAAGGGAACCGGCCGCTACTGGAGTAGAAAGAAGAATTCAGTGACAATTCCATTTAGAATGCACCTATTTCTTTCACAATTAAGGAAAGAATTATATCGCAGCACAATATTTCCCACTCATGGAGGCACAATTCAAAATTGACCATTTAGGGTGTTTGGTAGCTTTAATCTGAACAAAAAAACACAGGAAAGATATAAACGGAAGTACAGAGAATTGATACAGAAGAAAGCATGCATAGTCTGCATACTTTGGCGATATTGCACCTTTCTCCCTGAACCCTAGACTTTCCTGCACGGATTGCAATCGAATGGTTAGTCATTCAAAATACTCGACGACCATTTTCTGATAGCTCAAACGAGCAATTCAATTCATAGGAGTTTTTAGGGTAATTGTAAAGGAAAAAGGATCAAATGCCGAGCATGTGACATAACAAATGATGGGTATTCTCAGACAGTAGGGGATGAAATTGCAATATATGCGAGTTTAGGGATTCGGTGAGAAGGCATTATGCTGTGAAAGTACAAGGACCACTGGCATTTTGCCCTAAATAGAACATAGATATAAAAGCAGGAGAAAAGGCTGCGTAAAATGGCTTGAAAATAATTATAGAACCTTACTCTTTCTACTTTATTCCAGCAAATGAGCCCAGCTTGGACAAGTCAGGAACCCAGAAAGATAATTCGGATGATCCGGTCGTGAACATGAGGCACCCAGGAGCCCATTTAATTAGTGGCGGCTCTGAATCGGTGCTTCCCCAACATGCAACCTGGGTATGTCAGGAAATTCATAAGTTAAATAACATAAAATTAGGATATTAGAATCAAAATTGTCGATGCAAGTACTATACCTTGCCACTTCTAACATTCCAAGCATAAACACTGCCATCCCCAGAACCTGCAGACAAAACCAAGTTAGAGGAAATTGACTAACATTCTTAAAGCAAACCAAATTGCAGGTGACATGTATTGCTTTGCTCATCGGTCATGAGATGTATAATGTAGGTTTTAAATTGGGGGTAATGTAATCTGTTGATATTTAAGGGATTTTCTTGCCTTTTGGCCAAAATGAAAATAAAAATGTAACAGAATTGGGAAGTGAATATTCTTTAAAATAACATTATAGTTTTCTCGTGCATTCATAGAGCTGAGAGCGAAAAAAAAAATTATCTTAACCTGATAGAACATGAGTTCCATCTGGACTAAAAGATGCCTCCAGTGTGGCGTTGCTTGAAACTGGCTTGACATTATAAGTGGATATCTACAGAAATAAATGAAATCAGTTAACTACGAAAAATTTATAGCACCAATCTAAACATTGAAATGTTTGTATACTCACAGTGCTTCCACGGAAGGAATCAAGCACGTGGACATGCCCATCTTTGGTAGTCAACAGCATAAGCTTACCGTCATTGCTAAATTTTATGACATTGGCTTCTGAATCATCTCCCCCGACAGAAAAAACATCAAAAGGTCCCTGATAAACGTAACATCTACAAAAAGATTATTGTTTGGTCTAGCTTCTGAAACAGCTACTCCAAGAAGCAGTGAACAAGCAATTGCGAACAAAACAATTTAGAGCTTCTGCATGGAGGGAAATTGAAATAAGCTTCTTATGCCCCTACAGCAGAAGTTCCAATTAGAGCTTCTACTTCTGTTGTAACAAGAAGCTGTTGGAGGGGAAAGTGCTCCTTCAAATGCAGAAGGTCCACGCCCAAATGACTGTGTCCAGACTATTTACTTGATAGAACTGGCTAACCTTATCATACTTCCGAGAATCGAACATCCGTATACGCCCTCCGTACGCAATAGCGAAAACCAAGCCTTGATCATCAAAAGATACCGCGGGCCTACCTTGCACCCGTAAAAGGCCCTGTGATGCAAAATAATAGAATTATTGTAGTTAAGTCTATACTGTAAGGGCTTTTACCTACAAATTCCTGCAAAATCATCCATTTACACAAATATTCCTGTAAAACCTGAATTTTCACATATATTGCTAAGTTGGGAATCATCCGTTGATGGTGACAAAGTTGGTTTGTATTCGAAAAAAAAAAGTCTTTAAAAGAGGACAGTAAAGTACAAAGGTTTTTATGTAAAAAACTTACAATTTTCGAAGAGCGTATACAAAAGTCAGATTTTACAGGATTTATTCATGGATATCCCTAATACTTTTGACAATCCAAAATTTTCAACTCTCCTACCTGAGCCCTCTCGGCCCTTTGGTCCCATAACAGAACAGTCCGATCAACCGATCCAGAGATAAAATATTCCTTTCTAGGGCACAAAGATAGAGAAACAACCCTGTCCACAAGGGTTTCGGGGGTGAACAATAAAATCTCCAACTAATAAGGGCCGAAATGCAAATTTTGCTTACCTGTCATGGTGGCCCTTAAAGTACCGCAAGTACTTGTTATCATTCAGCGAAAGAAGCCGCAAAGATTCTGAGTTTATTCGCCACTGTAAGTCTGTGATGCAGAGATTAAAGTATTGAAAACCAAAAGCGCTAAAACTTACCATCCCAACCATTTTTCGAGGAGTATATAACTATGCTTGGACTATCAGTGAAGCGGACCAGATCAACCCCATACTTCTTGCTATTAATGGTCTTCAGACACCTGAGACAAAATTATCACAAATGAGGGAAAACAGATCGACGAAAATGAAGTGCAACACTAGTATTAGCTCTTGAGTCAATGCATTCATATTTGTATTCTGCTAGTAATTCAAGTGTTAGTGTCGAACACATCCTCCATATCCGAACATATTGTATTCACACATCACACATTCGTCAATTAGTACTGTGGATATAACCAACATTGAATATGTTTGTTGTTTAAACACCAAGATGAAGCCGAAAGTGAAAAGTCGTATATGTTATACAAGCTTATCAGAAAAGGAAAGCACAAAATCCAATACATACACAGCATTCTGAACATCGTAGAGGCGAATCGATTCATCATCGCTGGCTGTAACCAGGAAATTAGTAGCCCTGCTGTGATAATCCATCGAGCTGATCCTACCATTCTGCGATGCAAACATCCAGATAAGTTGAGGTAGTTAAAAACCAAATGATGTTTTTTTTGCAAAATTGTACATTTCGAATCAACAACATGTTAGTTCTTTGCGAGCCCTTCATGTACTTCTTCCCTATTCCACCAATCTCTTCCTTCTCATCTTTACAGTAATTTTTCACTTTGAACAGCAGTGAATTAGCAGCAATAATTCCCACATAATATTCATCACAAGCACACAATTTATTCCACTCCCCTCTTTCTCACCTATCTCTATTCCCACTCAAAACATGCATTAATTAAAAAAAAACAACCAATTCAAATACCTAATACCCAGAAGAGCCCAGGTGACAAATCCACCACAGAAGCTAATAAAAGCACCAAATTCACCACAAAAAGAGAGAGAAGAGGATGGTAGGGGTGATTACATAATCTCGGAAGGCCATGCCAACCTCCATGCTCTTGATGACCTCGTCGGTGAGCTCCATGGACACCTTCTCCTCCTTCTCCATCTACCCACCTCAAAAATTACCTCAAAAATTCACCAAAAAAAAAAACCCCCCGATTTCATGGGTTACTCATCATCCTAATCCCAAATCAATACCTCCCCCTTCAAATACAAAAGGTTTCGCGGATTAAAAGGGAAAAACATAGATACCCGGCATCTAATAAACCCTAATCCTCCATAAACACGAAGCAGAGGAGGACCGAGGAAGACGAAAGGAGGTGAAAGTACGATTTTGGGTCCATCTTATTTTATGGGATAATAATGTATGCATACTAGCGTTATTGGGCCGTAAAATCGTATGGGCCTTAAGAGACCCAAAACAATTATTAAGCCCAACCATATTGGCTTAAATATATGGGCCTTAAGAATTGGGCCTGAATAAAGATAAAAGGCGAAAGTAAAATATATTTGAAAGTTGCCATATTAAATATTGAATTTAAATTAAGCTGGAGAACCGAAATGAAACCGATCTAAAGGTAAGGGACTGGTGGTGCAAATTTGCCCAAAATCAATCCATAAATAAGTGTTAAGGAACCTTGTCCTCTTCTTTAGTAACCACAAATTAAGCGAGGATAATAATAAAAATTGTGAAAAGAGGGGTGGTTTTGTCACGAGATGAGACATCCCCCTTTCACTCCTCTTATCTAAAATAAGGAAAATTATGTACCTGGGCTCCAATTTTGATGGTGGTAAATAAATTTTTATTTTAATAAGCTTAAATTTAATGCATGGTCGGTTGAATTGAATATTGAAGGTGATTGGAGACATGGGCTTTGCATGAAGGCCATTAAAACCATTCATGGCCTACGCACGTGTACCCATGTGGAGTTTATCAAATTGTGCAATGGCCTTTTTTTTCTTTTTTCTTTTTTCTTTTTTTTTGGCTCATTGTGGCTTATATATACTGCTAATTTGGCTCGTGCGTGGTTTTCCTACTCTGATTTGAATTTGGGTTCGAATTCGCTATTTGATAACAAGTACGTTGATGATTTGTTCATATCTAATTATCTAAATTTGAACTGAATCAACATTATTACATATTGTATTATGTTCTAAGGTTCCACTTACAGTTTGAGAGCTTGGCTATTTGGCTTTACTGCAGTAGTACATAGCAGTACATAGCACTATTTAATGAAGTGCTAGCTATTTGATCGTTTGAATAACTATATTGTGATAAGTACCCTGCGCATCATAAGGAACATGGTGGGTGCATAATTTGGTGATTTGAAGAATCAAATCCTAGAAATGGGGCAGTTTCTGCTACTCTGGTCTAGTAATATGCGAGCACAAAGCTACTTTAGAATATGTAGAATATGTTATTGCAATGTAAACCAAATCTATCTACAGGGCACAAACATAAGTCATTTTCAATATGATTTGTCCTAAGAATAATATGGCTATGTTCTCCACAAAGCATGTGATTATGGTCAAACTAATGGTTTGTCTTTTGTAGTTAATACCATTAATCTCTCTCTCTCTCTCACTGCATAAGAATATGTGACCAAGATTAATTAGCTTAAATTTCAATTATATATATATATGATGTGTGAAGCCTATATATATATATCAAACTCCAAGAAACTTGATCTCATAATCCGCATTCAATTGCGGATATGTTTGACCATCAAAGTTTGTCATTTTGTGGATAATGTAAGATGTTTTATCTTTTGATGATGAAGAGAAGGGAAATTTTTTTTAAAAAATCCAACAATAAAATCTTGTATATGTGTTTATGTATCTTCATAAATAAAATAAAGATAACAAGACTTAGTACTATTGTGCTTAGATTTTGTAGTATATTTTGTAGGAGAAATTCTTCTCATTAACTGTGATTCGACACATGCTTTATAATAATAAGAGAACCATGCACATTATATATACCATGCATCTTAGGCATAATATTCATGAAAAAAGTCAAAATATAATTAAGAAATTAAATTTTATCTTAAGTGGTAATACTTGATTGAGATGTCACTGTTATAAAGAAGGCATTTTACAATCCATAGATTGAGCTAGAATAATTATTTGTTTTATGAATTATGTAGTAGATTTTGTCTGAGGATCAAAATGTTGGGAGATTAATTAGTGGTCAAATTGTTTAATTCATCTAGAGCATCGATCTAGAAAAATGTCTTTTAACAATTTTTTAAAACAAACTACTAATATAATTTATTCAAATTCCTCTACCAATATTCAAGTAAAGTTGAGAGCAGCTTCAAATTTAAATTTAAATTTTTAATTTATTATTATTAATTTAAAAAGTTATTTCTCAAGGGAGCAATGCTACCTGTACACCCCGAAGGGGTGTACATCATACACCTCTACCATTTTAATGGTGGCGATACTTTTTACGGGTCACATCAAGTGACCCATCATCACACCCCCACCCTTAGATGGGTGGGATGTATGATGTACACCCCGAAAGGGGTGTACACATAGCATTTTCCTTTCTCAAGGTCAGGCCAAATTATTAACTATAGCTAGAAAGGACATATGGTGATCATGCAATAAGTCTTTTTTTTCATTGTTATTATTATTGTTTATGAAAAGACTTAATTAATTTGTTTACTTTAAGAGTTGTACAATATTTTTTTAATGAGTAATGCTTCTATACACCCAACTTTAATTCATAATTTAAATTAATAATAATAAATTTAAATTAAATACTTTGAGTGGCACTAAAAAAAGTACTTCACATTAGATATATATAATCAAAAAATTGAATAAAACTATGTTTGAATGTCAGAATAAAATATTTAATAATGATTTATCTCGTAATATATTTTATTTGGAAAGTGATTTATATTATTCTAAAAAATAATTTTAAGGTCGAGTATATATGATATTTAATATAAACAGTTGATAACACTTCCATCTATCGAATACTATATAATTATTGAGTAGATTAAAAGATTAAATTGATGTTTATGTATAATCTAATATTAACCCAACCTATTGTGAAGAGATTCCATTACCTAATCATATGGTCCCAATCATACAAATCCCCTAAAACCCTCTACCCCTAATCATTTATAATTAATTAACAAATAATATTAGTTAATTATGAATATACAATTGTTCTTTTGTTAATTAACAAATGTTATTAATTGATTATGAATATACAATTGTTCAGCCAAAGAAGCCAAGCAACGTGGGCTAAGCACCAAGCCGACCTCTAAAAAAAACCAACCAACCAATCAAACAAACAAACAAACAAACAAACAAAAACAAAAGTTTGTATGGTGACACCCTCAACTATTCTTAATTTAAAATAGACTCCTCAACTTTTAGTTTTTGTTTTTCTTTTGGTGGATTAAGATATATACCTGCTTGCTTAAAGGGATCAGTATTTTATTCTAAGACGAAAAGTTATATTGGGTCGCGTCTTATTCCAAATAACATAAAACTTAATTTGACTGAGTTACGTTCGAAGTGACGTGAGCTTGGTTCAGCCGAACCACAATCGAAATTTATACATATTTTATCTATACACCTTCAAGTGAGTTAATTATGTATTTTTAATAGCTTCAAATTTTAAAATTAATAATTAGAGTCAACGATTTTATAATTACAACTAATTAAAGTCAAAATTTTATTACATTTATAGATGACTCCAACAAACTTAATAACTTTAATCACTTTTTACTAATGATATATATGAAAATAATTAAGAAATAATATTTATTGAAACTGTCAAATTTAAAAATATGTCAAAATTGTTTGCAGTGACGGGTCACACTACATTTCGACAATAAAACAAAAAAAAAAATATTATATGTACACTCTAAAAAATATATACATATATACATCTCACATCTTCATTCATCTAGAATAAGAATATGGGAAGGAGTCTCTTCAAGTGACACTAAAAGACACTCCCACCCATATAAAAAAATTCAAACTACCAACGGCTATATATATATATATAAACCCCTACAAACAGATGAACCCTTAAAAGCAGAAGAATACATTTTGACACAAGGACCAACATATATGGAAGGAGAAGGGAGAAGGGCATTGAGAGGGAAACCCTTAAAGTCCACCACCACATGCATGCCGAGGCTCCGCAAGTGTCGCGGCGGCGGCGTGGCCACTCCGATGTCGCTGTTGGAGCGCTTCCGCGAGGTGGTCCTCCGCTTCATCATGCTTTCGGCCGTCTCCAAGGCGGAAACCGCCACCACAGTAGCTCAGTCGACGTCGGATAGAGCGTCGGGAGTAGGGACGTCGGTGCGAAGGGAGCCAGACTCGCACCGGAGCCAGGCGGTGGAGGATTGTATAGAGTTCTTTAAGCGGTCGTCGGCGGTGGAGGCGAAGAGCTCAAGTGTTGTTAGCGAAGAAGAGGAGGAGGAGGGGGAGGAGAAGAATATGGAAGTGATGAGCTTCACCCCCGCAGCTTTGCATGTAATGTGAATGTGAATTAATGATATATATATATATAGGAAAATGCTAGATGTACACCCCAAATGGGGTGTACATCTTACACCCACCCCATCCTAGGGGTGGGTGAATTCCACTCGTCACATCGAGTGACGAGTGGATGAACACCCACCCTAGAATGGATGGGTGTAGGATGTACACCCCATTTGGGAGTGTACACCTAGCACTTCTCACATATATATATATATATATATATATATATATATATAGCTCAAATTAGTACGTAGTTTCTTTTTTTCTTCTTTCTTTTTGTTTTGTTTTTGTAGATTTTTGGCTTTCTTTTTGGTTAAAATGTTTGGAGATCACTCAAATTGTGAAATAGACCCCTAAATTTAACTTCTTTTTATTGATGCCTTTAATTTTTTATTTATTTTCTTTGAGTTATATATTTTAGTTAATTAAATTATTATTTTTTGTTAAATTGATCGATCAGTAGTTTGGCAAACTTTTACAGCTCTCCAACTACTTTTCAATTGAAATAAATTAATAAATAAAACAATTTTATTTAACAAAATCTTAATTTAATTGATTAAAATAACTTAAATTGAAATAAATAAAAGTTAAAACAGTGTTAGTAAAAAAGAATAGAATTCAGGATTCTATTTGCAAACTACTACAGTTGAGGGGATCTCTCTCTTTCTTCTTTTTTTTTTCTTCTTTTTTTTTTTGGAGTATGTGTGAGTTGGGTTGGTTGGTACAATCTTATGTTTTTGGGTGTGGTCGTTGCCGACAAATTTTTAATGTGGTGGTGGTGTCTTCTTATACTCCTCTACTGTAGTTTTTTGTTTTGTTTTTTTTTTTTATGCTCTGTATTAACAAATAGTCCTAAATGAATACAAGCAATTTTAAAATTTAAAATGAGAAATTTATTAGAAGAAATAAGCATAAGATTTTAAAAATAAAAATTTAAATCACAAAATATTTTATTTTTATGTTTAGTAAAACTCAGTAGGCAATGATAGAGTTGTCCTTAAGTCGTACGTGCATATATAGTTCATATACATAAGGAACTAAAACCTCCAAAAATTATATAATGAGTGATCTCAAGCACTAAATTTAAACAAAACCCAACACACACACACACACACACAAAATCTTCTTAAAATTATTTGTGTTCAAGCATCAAACTATATATATATATATATATATATATATATATATATATATATATATATATATATATATATATATATATATATATATATATATATATATATATATTAAAAGAAAATATATATTCATGACTTATGTAATGCATGCAACATCTTGGTAAGCCTTCTTCTTCATGATGAATGCTCCTATAAGAGGAATCAATGGCTTCTTTTTCTTCTTCTTCTTCTTCTTCATTGAAATCCCTTCTTCCTCTTCTTCTTCATCATGTCTCTCCTTCTCCACAAAGAATTTCTTCTCCGTGATCATCTCATCATCATCTTCTGCATTTAGTACTTGTGACAGCGACGGCGGGCTCGCGAAAGTTACGCACCTCTTCTTCAGAAATAGGTTCATATTCGGCTTCTCGATCTCAATCTCGATCTCAGGTGCAACTTCCTCTACATACTTAAAGTCCTCATGAGTCTCCAAACCTTCTTTTTGATCTTTTTGTAATTGTTTGAGATCCATTTTGGCCCTTTCGAGTTCCTCTTGAAGTGTCGAGATATGGCGCACCTTCTTTTCGTTCTCTTCTCGCTCTTTCTCGAGGGATCTTCGTATCTCTTCGAGCTCTGCCATTAGAGACCTCATACTTGAGGAGCCATGATGCTCACTCTTGCTTTCTGCAGCTTGTTTGATCTGTGGATCAACAAGAAGATTAATTACATATTGGCCTCTTCTTAATTAGTTCATATATATAATGCATCTAATTGAATTAATGTAAAAGAGAAGCTAACTTAAACTAAATGCTCACTAACAGTCAGGGGGTTTGTGAAGTGTTAAATTTTTTACCTCCAACAACTCTCTTCATTAATTGTTTTATATATATATGTTTGAAAAAGTTCCTAACTATCCAAATTATAAAACTTGCTATAATTGTTCACTTAGAGTCTAATAATGTTGAATTAATAGAAAGTGTAATGCTTCTAGTACTCCTTTTTGTGCCCCTATATCTATTGATGTGCTGGCTTATATCGTACTAATTAATTTATATACAACATATCAGTACGCCAACATATTAGCATATTCGATCAGCATGACTAGTAAATTCAAATTCGGAATTGTAATCTAAAGGGATATACAAATTAATTAAATACCAATTAGTGATAGTCAAGTAATAATCCATGCCTCATAATATATAAGATCGAGAAGAGAGAGAGAGAGAGAGAGATCATGTACGTACCTCATTAATCCGGTTGGCGTAGATCTCGCCAGCCAAGACCCTCTCTCCGAAGAGCATGACAGCCTCCTTAACCGACCGGAATGGCGAACTTGTGTCGATCTCGACTCTCCTCGCTGCGACACTACCATTTTCTTGATCACCTTCCATGCTCATCATGCTCTCCATGCATGCATGCACCCTTATCTTCTACAGAACTGTAGTGCATGCATGCATACATATATATAGCAAAATATTAGGTATATCTACATAAATACACAGATAGAGAGGTGTGATAATTAAAGTGTAAATTTAAAGAAGTTAGAGAGATCGAGTTGGGGAGTGGTAGATCGATCGAGGTGGGTAGAGAAGTGGAATTGTTGTTAGAGAGGGGAAGGGATAGAGGTTGGATTTGCTTAAGGGGATAATAAAATGATAGTGCTACGTTACTTTACGGCCACTTCACTAGTCTTAATGAGTTAGTGGAGAAGGGTGAGAGAAAGAGATGGATCACCTGTTTGTGTTTGAGCCAAATCGATCTCTTAATTTGGTGGGCATTCATGGTCCCAAATTATTGGATCTTATCTAACCCAAAAACCTCGTGATCAAAGCCATTAATTAATGTGATCATAAAAGTACTCTACTATTATTTGGAAATTTTGGGAATTTTTTACTAATTTTTGGTTGTCTGAATATTTCTCTGAATTCCCAAAAGAAGATATATAGGAGAGATTTAGAAATTGAGATTTAATTAGTGCATTAGTTTGCTAAATTTGGTATCTAAATACAATAAACCGGCCCACTTGAATATATATATAAGATGGACTTAGCCCACGTAATTGTCATTGGGCCTATAAGATCGACTTGATTAAATCTGACCCAAACCATTTAATTGCTTGAGTTGGGCTCATTTAATTCCTAGCTAGTATGTAAGGTTGGGTTCAAGTTAGTTTTTTAATTTGGCTTTTCTTCTCTCTCTCCGAAGCAACAGTTTATTTAATTACTGTGCAAATTAAACAATGCAACACCAACAACTAGCAATATAAAATAATTAGATTTTAAATTTAAAATTTTAAATATCAATTTTTAAACTTTCATTCAAAAGTAACACAAAATATTAAGGAATATTCTTGCATTGTTCTAAATTAGTGAGAACAAAGTGAAGGCTGCAAAAAGGAGGAACCTCCAACCGCTTCTAACCAACGCGAGGGGTCGCAGTCAGCCTCGTCACATCCGCCCACCACTTCCAGTCTTCCCTCCTCCCTCTAAATCTCCTCTCCTGGCATGTAGCTACAGCTTCTATCCAAAAATTCACAAACACAAGTAAATCAAATTATACAATCAACTAAATTATATATATATATATATATATATATATATATATATATATATATATTATTTATTTCGTATATAATTAGCCAATAATAATAAGTGCAAAAGAATTTCTATCCCTCATTATATTTTAATTATAAAATAGCTTAAACATTTTTAAAAAATAAAATAAATTCGACAGGTCTCATTATTTATTTACCTATTAGTGATCATATTTTGTACTTCGCCCGTCCAAAAGTCCAAACTAACAACAAACACACTATTGCACCGTCGCCAACTACCCCTCTCTCTCTCTCTCTCTTTCTCAACGCAACCCCCTTCTCCCTTTCCCCGATCTCTCTCGTAGATGTCGCCCTCGGCCGCCGCCGCCGCCGGATCCTTCTCGACTTTAGTGCCATCGCCGGCGAAGGCGAGGCGATGGTGGGCCGCGGCGCGGTGCTCGGCTGCAGGAGGAAGGGTGGCTGCGGCGGCGGCAGCGGCGGAGGCGGCGGCGGGGCCGATCCTGCGGGAGCTGCAGTGGCGGTGCGCGGCGCCACTCCCGGTGCTCCGGCACGTGGCCGACGCCATGGCCGCAGACATGCGCGCTGGGCTCGCCGGCGACGGCGCCGGCGACCTCAAGATGATCCTCAGCTACGTCGACTCCCTACCCACTGGGTGAGAATCCTGAGATCGAGTTAACACGTGCTATTCTTTGATCTGCTTCTGATTTTCATGTTTTAGTTGTTTATTTTCTCTTAATTTTAGCACTCGGATTATTTTTTCCCCTTGTTTTAGTAGAAAGGAAGCTTAATTTTGCATGTTCTGTTTCTAAGTTGGGATTATTTTCTCGATAATTTAAGTTGATCTTTGAATCTCTTATTAATTCTCTCCCGTTCATGCTGAATTTGAGGGGAAAACGAAAGGTAAGTGGACTGTGGATACGAGTTGATGTATAATTTCGGTATAAATTGCGCAAATAGTCTCCGAAGCTTTTGAATTGGACATTAGTCGACGCTCCGAACTTTTGCAAGTATTTCGCGTAAAAGTTTGGTGGTGAATTTCCAACTCAGAAGTTCACGGACTAAACTAAAACTTGACTAAAAGTTCAAGGGAAGGGCCACTGTTGCAATATACCCTGTAATTTGGTAAATGTACACAAGCTCTGAGAGATCATAATAATATGTATTCATGGCTATTTATTTGTTCTCGGGTCATTTCTCTATAGAACTTTGATGAACCTGCCTATGATTAAAGGAATGAAAACGGCCTGTTCTATGCATTGGACCTTGGAGGCACCAATTTCCGAGTATTGAGGGTACAATTGGGAGGCAAAGATCAACGAGTCATCGACACCGAGTTCGAGCAAGTATCAATTCCCCAAGAGCTTATGTATGGTACTAGTGAGGTTTGTTGATTCTTCTAAGACTGAGATTAAGTGTATAAAAAATTCCTGAACTCTGAATTATTGTGATTTGCTCCTTTATTTTCTTACTTGCAACGTGTATTTTCTGATCTTATTCAATTTTTGCAATGTCATATTTAGGTTTATTTTCCATTTCAATAAGATTGTGCAGTACATATTGATTTTATCATGATAAATGTGCTTTTTATTTGCCGTCGGTCTGTCGCTTGGTAAAACATGGCTTCAGTAAGATTAATAATTGCCATCTAGAGAGCATGTATTATGTCGACATCAGGAATTTTGAATGTAAAAGCAAAAATAAACTGGGGACGGGACAGCATTGCAGATGTTAGGTAGATAACAGTTAATCAATGTAAGTAATATAATCAGGGAGCATATTGCAATAAGTCAGAAGTTGAGTGACTACTCGTACATTCTTTCCTTTCTACATTTGACATTGCTTCCTGTGTAATAGGAGCTGTTTGATTTTATTGCATCCGGTCTCGCGAGTTTTGTGGCGAAAGAGAGCGAGAAGTTTCATCCTCTTGAGGGAAGGAAAAGGGAGATAGGTTTCACTTTCTCATTTCCAGTGAAGCAAACCTCTATAGATTCTGGCATTTTGATTAAGTGGACAAAGGGTTTTGCAGTCTCTGGGACGGTAAGTTTCTTTGTCTGTGAATTTATCTGGCATTTGTTTTTTCTTTTGTGATGCCATGCAATTAATCGCCCTTGTCATATCTTTAGTAAATTAAGTATTTATATTGTGATCTGTAGAGCAACAACTCTTTAAGCTTTAAATGCTTTTCTTAATCTAATTTTTCTTCAGTCATCAGTTGTTGTTTCTGCTCCATTTATACTTATCAAATAGGGTATTCATTTACATGTCCCACACTGATATCTGTAGGCTGGAAACAGTGACTTTATCTTTGTTTAGTTTCATATGTTCCTTGCGTTTAGCTATTTGTTTCAAGAAGTTAAAGAAGATAAACACTGTGTGCTATACCTTTTTAAATTCCTTGACATAATTACGTTTTTCGTACTACCATATTTTAAAGAACTAAAAAACTAATAGTGGCTCTATACAGGCTGGAAAAGACGTAGTTGCGTGCTTAAATGAAGCAATGAAACGACAGGGATTAGATATGCGAGTTTCTGCCTTGGTAAGCTCAACAGTTACAAAAAATGGAGTTCAGAGAATCCACTTTAACTAGTTTTTGATATTTAACTAGAATCAAAACTGTGTTAATTAGAACGGAAGTTTGATTCTGATTCTAATGATGTCCTTACAGTTTCATTTTTTGCAATTTGGTCTCGAAAGCTTGTTTTGTGTAACAATCAAGTCCTTTCGTCTGCCGTTGGAAAGATCGCCATGCCAGCATTGTTGTTAGAGTATGCTAAAGGGTCAACGCCAAAAAAAAAACTCTAAAAGATGATGCTCACGTGGCTTCTTTTTTAAGGGTAGACTACATAATGGCTTAACATTGTTATGCAGGACAAACTTCAGGAAAAGGAATTGTTAAAACTGGTATTCTGAGGTTAGCATTTAATTCAGCATCAAATTTTAAGGACTAATTTGTATTTAATAGAAGCTCTTTATATGACAGGTTAATGATACAGTGGGTACGCTTGCTGGAGCACGCTACTGGGATGATGATGTGATGGTTGCTGTAATTTTGGGTACCGGTACAAATGCATGCTACATAGAACAAATAAATGCGATTCCTAAGTTGCAAGGTCTGCATACTGGGTCTGGAAAAACGGTTTGTCATATATCTATGCTGCTAGTTCTTTTTTTTGATGGATCTCATCTCTAAATGGCACATAATAACACAAATGTTTTTTTTTTTTTTTTTTTGGGTTTGTTCAAAGAAAAAAAAATGGAACGCACAACCCTCCGTTTCGTTTTAATTTGATTTGCATTTTTCAACTACAGATTATCAACACTGAGTGGGGGGCTTTTTCAACTGGCCTTCCCTTGACGGAATTTGACAACGATATGGACAATGAAAGCATAAATCCTGGAGAGCAGGTAGATTTTCAAATTGGTTTCCTTATTTCTTCTTATTTGGTCCTATGGTTGTTATTTGCTTGATCACCTCTTTGGGTATTTGCACTCTAATTATGAATCATTCGATATTTCTACGAGACAGATATTTGAGAAGACAATTTCTGGTATGTACCTTGGTGAAATTGTAAGAAGGGTGCTTCTCAAAATGGCTGACGTTAGCACCCTGTTCGGTGAATCCGTCCCTGACCAGCTCTCTGTTCCATTTGCATTGAGGCAAGCTCCTCCTGTGTTGTGAGATCCCCTCAATCATAGGCCATTTTGTTGAAATGCTTCTTTTTGACACCCCCTTGCTTTTGTTCGTTTCGATTGGACTTATTTCCGTTGGTTAAATTTTGGATTTCATTAAATATAACAGCTTTCCTGAGGGGGGAGTAAGACAAAAAGAAAATAAAGTTGAATATTCTAGTGGTTTTTTGCCAAATTTCTCAAATAGTTTTTTGCTCATACTGAAGTTATGATAATTAAGACAACTTTACTATATTTAATCCTCTGCATTCTTCTAAATTGACTGTTAGAGCAAAACTTTTAGAAAGGGACTTACAGAGATACTTAATCCCTCTTGTAAGTCGAAAGAAATTACGCAAGTGCGGCGACTAATATGTTAAGTGAAAGAATAAGGACAAATTGATAGTCTCCCAAAGTAACGAATTAGTCTAATCTACTTTAATCTACAGGACCCCAGATCTTTGTGCTATGCAGAAGGACAGCTCTGACGACTTAGAAGAAGTTGGATTAATCTTGAACGACGTCGTAGGGGTAAGTTACGTTTGCATCATTAATCCTCTTTGCATCAATCCTAGCATAGCATGACGACATATTTCCTCAAAATTTTCAACCAGGTTAAAATTTCTTCTCTCGAGGCAAGAAAGACAGTGATTGAAGTCTGCGACACGATAGTTAAGAGAGGAGGGAGATTGGCGGGGGCCGGAATTGTGGGTATCCTTCAGAAGATGGAAGAGGACTCGAAAGGGCTTATATTTGGAAAGAGAACGGTGGTTGCAATGGATGGTGGGCTCTATGAGCACTACCCTCAATACAGAAACTACCTGAAAGAGGCCGTGGCGGAGCTCCTCGGGGATGAGGATTCAAAGCATGTTGTGATAGAGCACACTAAAGATGGGTCCGGGATTGGCGCCGCTCTTTTGGCGGCCGCGAATTCAAAATACCGAGAACGGTGAGGACGGTGAGGACTGCCGGAAAATTAACACGAATTCCATTCTTTATTTTGGGAAAAAATTTTGTCTGTATTTGTTAGGGATTGCCATAAGTTCAGACATTTTTAGTAGAGAATCGTGAGAGTTGATCATTGGAACAACGAGTGTAATATTCATGTTATTATTATATGTCGCATTTGACTCTGTTGTTTTGTATGCTCATTTGATTGGCTTGTTTGTTCAGGTTTCCCATTGATCATTAAACTTTAGCAAAGAGTTGTAGAACTCAATGCCCATTTCAAACTTGTTTTCTTTTTACCTTTTGATTTTGATTTCATCCTAACATGTTCTGCACCACACCACACTCCGAATCATAAACTCTAATCATACTCGTCGTTAAACTCTAAACACTACACTTAAATTTAATCATAATTCTCTACATTAAATGTTTACCGGTATATCAATAATATAGTGGAAAATACATATTGGGAGACCAAAATTTTTCTATAACTGGATGCATTTCTCCTTCTTACTCTATGGCAAAGGTTTTGAGAAAAAAATATAATCTACATAAAACCATTATAGAGTTTTAAACCAAATTAATCAAATTAGATCTTAATTAATTTTAAGACATTAACCATCAACTATAATGTGGCTCATAAAGTGAATGAAGATCCGGTTCACGGATGACGCAATAGACCGAGTTCAGGGAATAAATTTCTCCACCACGACTCGCCAACGGAAACCCATCGTCTACTCGACTCGTTCCCGTATTTTACCCCCAAAAGAAGAAAAATCTACAAACGAAGGTTTCGATTAAAAACAATTAGCTGAATCCCGTGAGATCCCAAATCTCTCTCGTTCTCTCACAACAATGGTAATCCCCAAACCCAGCCCCAGTTTTTTAATTTCTTGAGCTCTTGTTGTAATCTAAACCCTAGAGATGGAGATCTAACGAAATGGGATTATTTTTCTCCAATTTTTGCGTTTTTTGTTGGATTTTTTTTTGGGGGGGGTGCAGATCCGGTTCATTTTGTTGCAGAATCGGCAGGGGAAGACGCGGTTGGCCAAATATTATGTTCCCTTGGAGGATTCCGAGAAGCATAAGGTCGAATACGAGGTAAACTTTGATAAAATTTTCCTTTTTTTTTTTTGATGATTTGTTGGAGTGTTTTTGGGTTCTTTGAGTTTGTTTTGATGGTAAAAATTTGGGTTTTATAATTTTGTTTAGGTTCATCGGCTGGTGGTCAACAGAGATCCCAAATTCACCAATTTTGTCGAGGTATGGAAAGGCACATCCTTGAAAACTATCTCTTTTTTTCCCCCTTTTTTTTGGATTATTTGATTGTTAATTCGAACATATCATGATCTGTGGTCTTCTTGTGGGGATAAATGGGGGAAATTGATGCAAAAAATTTAAGAAATGGGTTGTTTTTCATAGTTTAAATCATCATTTTACTGTTTTCTGATTACTTGTTTTGCATGATGTTAAACCAATCCTTCACTGTCTACTTTCGATTTTGTGGCAATCTTTCCTATGTCTATTACACTATTATGCAGTTTATTGCCATAGAAAGTTTTTCATTACATTTTATCTTAAAAATTATTTTATGATGGTGCTGCATTTACCATTTCATCTTTTTTACTTTTGCTACTAATGCAGTGATTTTCATTTTGCAGTTCCGCACACACAAAGTCATTTACAGGAGATACGCCGGACTGTTTTTCTCAATGTGCGTCGATATCACTGACAACGAGTTGGCATACTTGGAATGCATCCATCTGTTTGTCGAGATACTAGATCATTTTTTCAGCAACGTGTGCGAGCTTGATTTGGTATTTAATTTTCACAAGGTATGTTTTTGTTGCTTGTGCAGCTTTGATCATGTTTTGTATTACCCCCCTACAGTCCTATGCTAAGCGGTCTGATATAAATCATCTAATGAGGTTATTTGTTGTTGATCTCAAAAGTTATATATTTTTAATTTTTGATGCAGTATTGGGATTTTCGATATGTTAGAAATTGGTTACTTTTTTGCGGGATTAGATAAACCTATTGGCTTTTTGATGATTATATTGGTGAAGCTAAATACACTTCCAGGCTAATAGCATGTCTTGTCTTAAGTTATTCTGGCGTTAGATATAACCCACATGCTTAGCTGAAGGATCTGCTACCAGTCGAACAGATTAATTAGGCTGGTTACTGTCAATTTTGAACGGCAGCATATTAGAAAGTTCATTTTCTAATGTTAAGGCTTATAAACGGAATACATAATGGGATCTCTTTTTATTGTTGGCCTTTTCCTTTCTTCTTTCCTGTTCTCCTAACTCTTTTATCACTGGTTCCAATCTACTGCTGAAACCAATGCCCTGTGAAATCCTTTGTCCATACTATGATCACTCCGATCATGTGAGATCGCTGAATTTTACTTTGTGCCAAATGCCAATCAGAACACATCCAGTTTGTTCAAGATCTTATATCATTGACTTCTGGACAAGATGCTGGTTAGGCTATGCACATGCTTTTTGATGAAACTCTAAAAAGGTCCTTTCCTAGATTAATAACATCATAGTTAAGACATTTGTTGATAAAACTTTTGATTACAGAATGTACGAGCACAGGGCAAACTAAACTGCTCATTTAGGGCTTAAGCTTGGCTTGGCTCGAAATTAGGTTCGACCAAGATTGGCCTGGATGAAATTTAATGCGACCTTGATCATAATTTTAGGCTAGAAATTGATTTTTAACCAATCTTGAAAAGTGGCGGGCTTAATTAGGCTTGGTTCATTTACATCCCTGCATGCATTGGGTAGGTTATGAGCATGTAGTAACATAACATTGGATTGTGGAATAGCTAAGTTAGGTTTTAATGGACTTGTAGTCTTTTGCAGATAGCTTAGAGGGAAAATTTTCAGTTTATAACGGATAATCATCTCTCTCTCTCTCTCTCTCACACACACACACACACACGCGCGCGTGCACACACGCACACGAGAAACTGGAAGGTAGAGGATAACTGGGTTGCATAAGAATATCAATTTTACTTTTGATTCCTTGAAATACATATTAGAGCACCTGAATATGTTAATGAACATCTTATAGTTTATATGATTAAGTCACATCTTTTGCATTGAGTAATTATGAGTACTTCATCTAATTAGTACATCATCTTACATGAGTTTTTCTATTTCATGAAGGTATATCTGATACTAGATGAGTTCATTCTTGCTGGGGAGTTGCAAGAAACAAGCAAGAGGGTAAGAACTCATGGACTCTCTTCTATATATATGATATCTATAGAATTTCTCATGCAGCTATCACTTATCTGCTTTTCTGTGTTAGGAAGCATTGATAAATTGATTAAAATCTAGTAATAATGGTCTCTTTTGTTTTCACCATCTACTAAATCTCCATTATAAACTGTCTTACTTGAGAATGATATTATAAAACAGCTAACAGGTTTTCTACTTCTCAGAATGTGAGGAGCCTGCTAATCATTTTCTTTTTGCAAATAATACTTTCTGAAGAAACAATGAGAGCATATGAATTAATCTTTAATATAAAAAATTAGCAAAAGAAATTACTGTAGGAAACAGTTAGTGCAGTGACAAGTAATAATAAGGGAAAAACAAAGATATCAAAATGAGAAGCATTGTGAAGAAGAGATGATGCCTTCTGTAGTGATTATTCATTCCACAACGAATAATCCTATCAATTCATCTTCTTACCAATTCTACCTCTGTTTGTGTGGAATTGCTTGCAGATTAATTCAACTGCTAATAGGAGAAATAGGAGAGCTCATACCAAATCAAAATAAAAAAAGAACTAATTGAACTAATGTTCATGTACTTTTGTCCTCAGCAAAATGAAAAGTGGCGAACAGGAAGGAGAAGCAACTTATTACAGTATTATATATATAGTTAGCATATATGGTGAAACCCAAGAAAAAGTGAGTAGCCTGGGTAAGATAAAACTTGACCATATTTAAAGATAAATGACATATGGGAAGCTCTATTTATGCTTCTCAGTCTAATGCTCTTTCACATGCAATATATACTTTTATTTTCTTGGTTGCGCTGTGTCATCCCTGTTCGCAATATGAAAACCTCTATTGTGGGTTGTTTGTGACAATATATTAACCCTTTCCTACTTTCTCTGGGGTGATAGATAAACAAGTTTGCTGTAGGATATTAGCTTGATTGGATTGATCTCTTGATTCACAGCTGAAACTAACATAAGGCACTCACTATTTGTCTATGATTTTTTTTTTTGGTTTGTGCAGGCAATTACTGAGAGAATGGCGGAATTAGAAAAACTAGAGTGAGAAACTGCGGAGAGAGCATTATCTTGTACTGAACATCTCATTCTTCATTTGTTTATCTCTGCTTCAGGAGTTGGAACTCACTACATTTGTACCAGAAAATGAAATAAATTGGAAATAGAAATAGTTTGGTGTGTTCATTCCTTCATCAAATTTACTTGTTTCCCAGTTTGTAGCTTCAGAGGGTGGTGGTTTTCTTGTGAAAGGAATTTCCTGTTCTCTGGATTTTCGTGTGCGATCTTTGTCCTTCCATGCAAATAACTAAAGTGTTAGTATGCACAGTTCCATTTATGACATAGTTTTATTTTTCTGTAAATAGTTTTAGTCGAGCATATGGTGCCAATAAATGCCATGGTACAGAAAGAAGCGTAACATTTTCTCTGGTGTGTCGCATTGATAGATTCGATCAATATTTGATTCAGCATCCAAGGACTACTACGCCTCCTTACGCCCTCAGAAAGAATTTTACTTTTCTACTGGGAAATAATGCTAGCATTCTCCCTATTCTACTGGGAATCAATATTTGATTCAGCATCCAGTTACAGTTAAAAAGTTCTAAGAGGTACTAAGAGAAACCATTTATATACTTAAATAGGCTATGACACTTAAAATAATCTGTGACAATAGAAATCAAATATACTAAAGAATGCCTCTTCCTCTTAAGAAGTGAAGCAACAGCAAAATTATTTGGTTCCAGAAAACCAAGCCATGTTAAGAAGATCATTCATAAATACAGATACATTTCTCTCATTCAGCGTAAATACCTCATCTTAAAGCATTTTCAGTTCCACACCCAAATTCAAATGCAACTGAGATTGTACTAAACAGAGTTGTCTTAGCTCAACCTACAATAAGAAAGACTCGTGTTCTATGAATATATATATATATATATATAAAAGGAACGAATGCGTAAATCTTACTCGAACTATAGGACACTGTGACATGGGTACCTAAAGTTAAAAAAAAATTGATTTTACTACCTTTGCTTACATTCCTTTTTCATTTTTGGAAAAAATTTCAGAAAATTTTGTAAAATTCTATAAGCTTTCTTTTGCAGTAACTTTTAGAATATTTCATCAAATTGTGAAACTCTGATTGGAGCATAACAAATCAAACATATTAGCAATTCGGTAGTAAGATCAAAATTACTAAATTTCTGGTACCTGATTCAAAATATGGCATAGTTCAGATAAGGTCTAGACATCTTTACCTGAAAATATAACTAACTAGACACCTTTTGCTTCTTGGCATTCTTTTTCGATGAAACAAAATCATCGTCGGAACTGTCGGCCTTGCGTTTCTTCAGTGACTTCGCAGAGTCTTTCGAGTTTGTTATTATGACTTTTTTGACTGAGGTGGTAGCTGTTTTCTTCACAGAAACTACTTTGACAGGCGAGCCTGGTTTCATTTGCCGGTTATTTAGCTTGTTTGCATAGACCTTCTTAGCTTCATCTACAGGAAGCAATCCCCACTCCATCATCCTAGAGAGAGAGAGAAAAAAATGTATATATTTACAAGCCTGAAAGTTTAAGTATATGGTAAAGCAGATAGAATCGCGTTGAAGTAGATACATGAGATGTTAAAGTAGATAAACAAAGTGTTATCTTCTCAGAAAAGGAGAAAAGGGTTAACAAACTGTAAATAAGAAAATTTGAAGATTATATGATACATACAACATCAAAAGTTTATACCATTAAGGAAATGAAAAGAAAGTTACAGAACATGAATTTCATAGAACTTAACAAAATAGAAACTACAATAGATAAATTTGAGAGTGCAAAAGGACTAATTCAAAACACAGCATTCAAGGCCATTCAGTATAATCCAAAAAGTTTATATACTAAACAATCATATAGGCAGTATCTGGTACCTTGGACATCTGCACACTCTTTCTACACTTTAGAAAGGTTTTGAATCTCATGGTGAATTTTGCATTGCTTTGGAGTAAAATAGACTAAGCGGCGAAAGAAAAGGAACAAATAATTATAAACAGGAGTAAAACATGGTTTATATGACGCCGACTGGCCTGGGAAAGTTACCAGGGGAGAAGACTAGCTAGTAGCTACACAAATGAAAATTATAGGTTATTTCTAACAACATAAGGTGGACCTTGGAACTCACAGAAGATCAGCGTTTCATAAACAAAATAACTTGTAGCTGACCAACAGCTGTGTACTATCTCATAGTACCTGCTATTCTTGAAGGAAAAAAAAAAGAGGTCTAGTTGTATAGGCTGATTGCATCATTGCTAAATTGAAGAGCCTCCATGAGGTTAACTTGTCAGCGTATCAGGACAGATTTATTACCATTGGGTGTTTTCTTACAATATGGCATTCATGATTAAAATAAAGGAAATTTCACTCTCTCAAGATCGATTCAACCATCAGTGTAACTCTATCCACAACAAGTGAGCACAGAGTCAACTATCTATTACACATCATCAAATACCATTCTATTTGTGTAATTCGTTAGCAAGCAAAGTATTCCATCAGTATGTTATTCTTTTGCATCTCATAACTCACCAAGTCACCGTACGTCTCCTTACGACCTTCAAAATTTACCTTAAACCAAAACAGCCCCAGGCATTAAAAGGCTAGGAAAAGAGTGAGAATTCTCCTAACGGATAAGCATTTCAAGGCCAAAAGCATGTGACAAACAATAGCAACAGGAAGCACAATAAAAAGAAACCGATTAGCAAGTACATTCACGCTGGCAATATTGCAGCGGCACTGACACTTAAAAAGAGTTTCCACAATCCTTTTTCCTCTCATTAAGGCGAACAATAAAGAGTGCAATAAAATGTCTCAGAGATTAATTAAAAATGTTATAGCTACAAAAATGTTAACCAACACTTCCTAGCTATAAAATGTTGTAAATGTTTTTGTAATTCTTTTTAAGCAGGGGAAATCTCACCAAATCGCAGCCATCTCACTGTTGGGCACCTGCTGATAGAGGGTCTCATAGAAAATCCTTAATGGGTCTCTCTGCAAGTGAAAGGACAATCGAGTTTTCAACGAGATAAATAAATAAAACCCCATTAATTCACCACTGCAGAAGCCAAGAAGAAAATCGTGAGAAACTCATACTTCCTCTGGAGGATCATGCTTCTGCCCAGGCAAATCAAACACCTTCTTCTCCTTCTTCGTCCCATTTGCGACTGATCCTTTCTTCTTCCCTTTCTTCCCCTCCACCACCTTCTTCACCTCTTCCTTCTTTCTCTTCTTCACTTTCTTTTTCGCGTCCTTCAAGCAAACAACAAACCAACCAAAATCAACCAAAAATTACAGCATCAAACAAGAGAATATAAACAACAATGCAAAGGAAATACCTTGTAATCATCCTCATCATCTTCTTCGGAATCCATAGGCTCTTCTTTCTTAACTCTGGAGGGTTTTGCATTGCTCTTCGCCACCCCTTTTTTCTTCATTTTTTCCTTCAAACAAAAAAAAAGAATACACAACAAATTCCTCAAAATTACAAAGCACAATTCCAAAACGAGCTAAAGAAATAAAATGAGCCTAACTACAAAAAAAGAAAAAGAAAAGAAAAGGTCCTCATCCTCATCATCATCATCATCATCGTTTCCTTACAATGCATAAGAATACAACAAATGGAATCAGCAGAAATTCCCCAAATTAACAAAACCTAATTCCCAGAAGAGCTGAAGAAATAAAACGAGCAACATGAAAAGCATGCACAATGAACCAAAAATGAAGGCATTAAACAAGAGAAAACAACAATGCCAAGCCCAATACCTTGAAATCATCACCATCACCATCATCTTCTTCTTTCTTAGGTTTAGAAAGTTTTGCATTGCTCTTCACCTCCCCATTCTGCATGACGTTTCCCTTCAAAACATAACAACAACGCATACTCACCATCATACATTTAGCCAAAAAAAAAATAAAAAAAATCCCCAAAATACCAAAACTCAATTCCCAAAATAGCTTAAAAAATCGACCTTTGGGATCTTAAAGTCACCTTATTAGGGTTTGCGGGTTTCTTCTTTTTGGCTCTGTTTTGAGCAAGGGGAATATTGTCGTCGTCGTCGTCGTCGTCGTCGTCGTCGTCGTTTCGTTCTACTTTGGGCGGCTCCTTCTTTGCGACCCTTGAAATAGAGGCGGCAATGGGGACGTCTTCGTCTTCGTCGTCGTCGTCCTCCTTCACGGGCTTTGGATTCGCCTCCTCCGCCATTAATGGTAGGGTTTTAGGGGGAGAAGAGAGCGAGGCAGAGAGAGAGCGAGTTCAAACTTCAAAGTAAAAGTTTTTTTTTTTTTCGCTTTTTTATGGGTGTTGAACGGGGGAACAGAGGTCGTTTGATTTTGATCGGACGGTTGACAGGGGTTTGTCGAACAAATTGGGTTCATTATTATTATTATTATTATTATTATTATTATTATTATTTGGAATAAAGAGTTTTAAGCTTTATTTTTTGTTTTACTTTATTTTTTTCGGTGGGGATTTTTTTTTTTTTTCCTATAAACATAGATTAATAGATAAAAAGACAAAAAAAAAATAGAATTTAAGTTACCACTCATCTGTGCTCTTGAGAAAACCATTCTTACAATATTTTATGTGTAAATATTAATTAATGCATATATTAAGGGACTTGAAAATTTTCCATCTTTTTTATTTAAACACTTTAACATTTATTTAAACATCTATATATGTAGCCATTCCACCTCTTTGTTAGTTTACTTTCAAAAGCATTAATTAAAGATTCATTATATATATATATATATATATATATATATATATATATATATATATATATATATATATATAGAATTATGCTGGAATACTATTGATAGTACCAATCCAACTTTGCCACCCATTTTGTAGTCCTTGGATCGTATTGAGATTTGTGGAGACTCTTTAATGAAAAAAAAAGAAAAAAAAAAGTAAAAAGAAAAAATAAAAAATAAAAAAATTTTCTTTTTAATTACAGAGCTTGCACGAATCTCAATGCGATTCAAAAACTACAAAATGAATGGTAAAGTTGGACTGGTATATATATATATATATATATATATATATATATATATATATATATATATATATATATGAAAGTTAATTTTTTGTCGAAATTTAAAAGTATAGTATGTTTAACTCATAATAAGAGACTAGAGGGTTACAGTATAAAGTACATAAACCATATCACAATATTATCAAAAAAAGATGGAACAAAAACTATTCATACATCTTATTAAGAAACTAAATAATTAATACGACGTCCACAACGGTCGGAACCATTGGGAGTGGAAGTTCGACTGATAGGAGACCATCACGAGCAGAAGCAGCACCACCGCCGCCACCCCCCACGACGAGGAGCCCTCGGATCGGTGCTCGGCCTCCTGATCTAACCAAAATAATGGTCGGCGGACGAACCATCCATATCGATCCCACCACACATATCTGACTGCGAACACTAGCCCGATAATAAAGACACCGAGAAGCAGGTGAAACCCAACCTTTGCATGGCGCTTATGTTCCTCGTAGTCTACGTACCTATTACTTATATTTAAGCACCCAAAATTAGAACACTATATATTCCAGTAAAACAGCTTAAAAATCATGAGATTTGAAATGCTTTGATCAAAGATACTAGCCTTGATGCATGGTTGAAAAGAGCTAGCTTTAGAACTAGCCCTTTGCTTCAATATGATCACTAGCCTAACCTCCACCAACATGTCATATTAAATTATTAGAAGATCAGGGTAGCTTAAAAACACTTTTCGAGTATTTCTTAACCATAAAAAAAAAAAAAAAAAAAAAAAAAAAAAAAATCTCTTATTAGGCAATATGTGTCCAACCTATCTCTTCTGATTTCAACTTCAGTACTACAAAAGCTTTATTTTGGTAGTTTATTTTACAAACACACTAATTAATTTGATACCTTTATTTTTGTGATGAAAAAAAATCTGTCAAGTATATATATTTTGATATAATAATACTATTCATATGATACTTTATTGAATAAAACTGTACTCTAGAACATGTCGAAATAGGCCCTAAGTTACTGAACAAGATGATGTTTGACATGGCTAATTAACACAGTTCAATATTAACATAAACTCATTAATTAACACATTAATTAATTGCTTCACATGATGATTGTCTTACACCACTGAAACCGCTAAAATTTTCAAAAACAAAACAGAACAAAACATAGATAGTATCTAATTCTTTATGTCAGGATCATCTATAATTTAACCAAACAAAAAACCTTCTATCCAAAATCTCTTTTTTTTTAAAAAAAAAAAAAAAAAATTTATTGAGCCTGAATGCACAAACAAACTAACTATTCCACAAAAACTTTTTATTTACTATACGTTACTATTCAGAAAATTACAATCCAGTTAAATAAACATTTTTTTAAAAAGTGAGATCATCCATGATCATAATAGATTTTTTACAATACAGTTTGTTAGTATATCTTTCAGCCGAATTTGAAGATATCATAACATGAATGATAGAGTTTAGTTTCACAGTTCGCACGTACCATGAGAGCCAGAGGAAGAAGAAGACGATGGCGAAGATGACGAGGAGGGGGGGAGGAGGAAGGGAGAGGGAGGAGAAGGCCTGCCCCTTCCACCCGTGCTTCCATTCCGGCCCTCTCCTCTCCCCCGTCAACGACCACGAACTCATGATATCTATCTATCTATCTATCTATCTATCACTTCTAGAACGTCTACTTAATTACTATCGAAACAAACTACTACTACTACTACCACCACCACCACTGGTACACTAGTAGGGGGTGGTGCAGAACTGCAGATATATTATGATGTTGAGTAGTTAATATACATACGATGGGGAACTAAGGTAGTGGGTGTGGGGAATATTGTGTGTGCGTGTGTATATATATAGAGAGAGAGAGAGAGAGAGAGAGAGAGATGGTGAAAGGTGGTGTGGGAATATGATGCCAAAGCTATTCATTAGGTAGAAGTATGTGGATGCTTGTAGAAGAAGGAAGGAATTTCAAGATTACTGCTTTCTGAGATGATGTGCAAGAGATGTGGCGGTGGTGAGTGACTGAGCAGATGCCGGGTGCCTTGGAGAACGACACATCTCATTCTGCGATACGTTCAGAGGAGAGATATACAAGGGTGGTGAAAAAGTTACCGTATATATACAAACTAGTGTACGTAGTAATTTACAGTAAAAATTATTTTATTAATAAAAAAAAAAAAAAAAAAATAGAGTAATATCTAATCGATAACCTCGTAATAATCAAATTCTCGAAAAGTGCTTCGATATAAAAAAAAAAAATTCCTAATTAAATGCTTCCGACGAAAAAAAAAATTTATTCATTTTTTCTAGTCAAGATTCTAAAAATTTTATATATTTTTTTAAAAAATTATAATATCCAAAATCTTTTGGATTTTCTAAATTTATAATATACGTGTAGAATGAAAAAAAAAAAACGCATCATTTAGATTTTTTAAATTTATAATCTATACATAAGAAATATTTTGTGTTCCTTTCAATTTTCAAAATAAAAATATTTACCATACATCAATACATGAATTAATTAACTAAAAAAAAAATATATGACTATCAATTTTGTTCTTTAATTTTAATTAAAGTAAAAAATAAAAAAAAAATTAAATTTTTAAATTTAGTAAGATAATAAAAATATTTAAATTCATGAATTAATTAACTAAGATATATGATTATTAATTTTGCTCTTTAAATCAATACTCTTTAATTTTAGTTTTAAATTTTAATATTTAATAAAAAAATAAAAAAATTAAACTAATATATAAATTAATTAATTTTTTTATGACTATTAATTTTATTTTTAAAATTTTAAATAAAATAAAAAATAAAAGGACATAAATTTTAAATTTTAATAAAAAAAATAAAGGTGGTGAGAGTGAAGCAAAGAATGCTTCGTGACAAAAAAAAAAAAAAATTAGAAATATGTAGTAAAATTTATATGCTTTTAAAAGCACAAGGACATCCATACTTGTAAATTTGTTACCATTGAATTTGTATTGGAATTTGCGTTTTTATAAAATCAACTAAAAAGAAAAAAAGATAAAATAAAAAGCACAAATTCCAGTACAAATTTAATGATAAAAAATTTACAAGTATAAACGTGCTTGTATTTTTAAAAACATATAAACTCTACTATATATATATATATATATATATATATATATATATATATATATATATATATATATATATATATATATATATATATATATATATATATATATATATATATATATATATATATATATATATATATATATATATATATATATAGAGAGAGAGAGAGAGAGAGAGAATCCGACTACTATACTATTAATAGTACTAAATTATTAGTGCTATCAAGTTTCTACCCTTAGATCAAACTCTTTGATTATTTTCATCCATTAGATTTTACTATTTTCCCAACCACCTGTTAAACCCAAGGGACTCACTATCATCTCAACCACATATCTTTTAATCCAAAGGTTAAAAACTTAATAGTATCAATAACTTAGTACTATTAATACTATTCCAGCCTAGCGCTCTCTCTCTCTCTCTCTTTATATATATATATATATATATATATATATATATATATATATATATATATATATATATATATATATATATATATATATCACGTGAAAAGTTTGATAGGACAAATTCTCTCCTGCATGCTAGAAACATATCCAATCTAATTAAAAATGATACTGGTATAAATATCAAAGAAAGAAACAAGTTTTTTTACTTTTCTGCTGCTGCTGCTGCTGCATGATTGAATCAATTGATTCATGGGTGACGAGAGGTCGGAGTACATTCGCAGTCGAATCCCACGGTAACAAAGCAAAACTCAGAACTGAAAGGTCGAGGAATAAATTAGAACACTATCTCCCAAAGACTTCAGATTATATGAATTTACGGCCAATAATTGTTAAAAAGTAACAGCAAAAGTGTCAGCTTGTTTTAGCAGCCCTCGTGCAACGCAGAAGCCACATGAATCTGCTTTTAAGCCAACAACAGAAATTTATTGTAGGATCAACAAAAAGGAAACACTATCATTCTCTCTGTTTTGATGTTAACAGATCTGAACAATCTTTAAAAGCAAACCAGAAAATAGTTGCAGAGGTGTTCTGCGAAAAATAAACCGAGGACAGTTTAGAATCCTATCACAGGCTTCGGACGCCGCATGCCATTCTTTCAATGATGACCTTTCGCCTCAGCCTTTTCGTGGGACTTAGCCTTCGACTGGAGGAAGGGAAATATAGGAAAAACACCAATCAGATCTTAAGCAAAAAAATAAATACAATCTATTTGGAGTTGGCTACATGAATTCATAACTAACGTGCAGTATTCAAATTGAAGCAAAAATTTATGCAAGGAGGTATTCGCGACTAGAGGTAAAGTGCAATTGGGAATTAAATTTTGATGTAGAGCATTTCATGGTTTTGCTCTTCGTTTTCTGGTAAAAGCTAGAGTCCCTAGTATACAGCAAATCAACATCACAAATGAGGTACAGAAAGCGGCTATCATGTGCTAGAGGCAATAATCAAGAAGGGATCTTCATTGAGGAACTTCTGAAAATAGTTCACAAATAAATAGTAAAAATTACTGCTATGCCTTTATACATTTTGTTTTTCATACCGTTAGTCGTTTAATGCGTCTTAAGTCCCTGCTCCTTCCATTGCTTTCTCTAGTGTTTATTTGTTTGTCCATTCTATTTGAGAATGAAGGAAGGTCGACAGAGGCATTGGGACGATTCCAACACGCGCACGCGCACACACACAAAAACCACCTCTGCCAACATTGAAGTTGCTCTTTTAATTATGCTAGCCTTGTCATTTCATTCTCGTATGTCTTCCTTACATTTTCTCCTTCATCTAGTGTTTGTCCACCAAACTGGTATAGCTATTCATGTCCTACCTCAGCAAACCCATACCAGAAGATGCCAGGAAAATACAGGGGGTTCAGATATGCCGAGATTGACAGTGTAACTAATGTTCTAAAAAAGAACCCTGCCGATTGTAGGTGCCAGGCAGTCAAGCCACTACATAGCACATATGCAGTAGATGTGCGGACACATGTGAGATTTACCACAAAAAACAAAAGAAGTTTTATAGGGCCTATAAATCACTACAAACTAAGAACCTAAAAAGGACGTCTGCAGTGGTTCATAACTCAGTGCGTTCATCATACAACAAACAATTACCAATCGAGAGATATAGAGGGGATACTTGGGTATACAAGAGACTGTCGCACCATTGCCATTATTCAAATTTTAAACATTCATGGACAAATTGCGCTTCCAATTCACATTCTTCATTTTCAAAACTTGATTTTTAGACTTGCAATTGAAACCCAGGCATGAAATGCTCGCTTAACCTCTCTAAATTATTGCTCATCGACTTGGCGGTAAGTTTTAGCAAACTTGGATTAACTATAACTTGTTTCAGCTGTGATAACTTAAGGACTCTTCATCATACGTAGAATTGCGTAGTATCAAAAGTAGCCTCATCAAGATATTTCTAAAGACAAAATTGAAACTAAACTTCCACCCTAACTATTCATGATCTATATGTGTGATGTACACTTAAATTATCACGAGTTCATCAACAAGAAACGCAATTTTGGGATCATCAACGAAATAACCCAAATATATCATTAAATAATCAGAATTTAAACAGCAATGGAGAGCGATAAACGAGATCGATGATGATTAGGGCTTTACCCGGAGGTAGGAGAGCTTAATGCTCCCATAGACGACCCCGAAGGTGAAGGCCGAAGCACGAGCCACCTATGAAAGCCATGAAAGAGCAACTATGAGAGAGAGATAGAGAGAGAGAGAGAGTGTGTGAAAGAGAGAGTGAGAGAGACGGAGCTTACGAAGGCGAGGGTGCTAACGCCGGAGTAAGGGCAGGGAACCGCCATGGGAGAAGGGGAGAGAGAAGGAGAGAGAGAAAGGGAGAGGAGATGCGAAACCCTAGACGAAGGACTAGTTCGGGAGTAGGGAGCTTTGACTCTCCCGGTGAAACTATTACGTAGACCGTGCTTTGTGGTCTACCACGTCATCCTCAACCTTTTTTTCCGATAAATTGCCCCGCTAGTCCTTATACTTTTGTTTAATTTTTATTCTTATCCCTCAAACTTTCAAATTCGAAATTTTACTATAGTCCATATGTATATATTTACTATTAGTTATTACTTCCATCCAGTGTATCTATATACATACAACAATTAAAAGTTCCAGTTTCTAATGTGAAAATTTGGCACAACAAAATGACAAAGGAATTTGCATTTATAACTAAAGAAATTAGAGTTACTCACTGCCAAAGAAAAAGTGAAAAAAATTATACTAAACATCAAAAAGATGCTGAAAATTTACATGATTGCAAGCATTGAAGCCACAGAAGTGTGTTCTGCCTCACAACAATCATCTTTACATCACAAGGAAGCCCAGTTCTAACAAAATCTAATGTAGAGTGAAAATTTCTGAAGCAGGATATGCATCTATAGCCATCAATGTCTCCTTATGCTAGCCTTTCTCCCCGAGTATTCATCTTGCCATAATTTTGGCGCAGAAATTCGAATCAACTTTGCCATTTCCGATCTGAAACTGCGAGCATTGAACTCGTTAAATTCCAATTACTGAATTGAGAAAAGATGGATTCAAATGATGTGACGATCGAGGAAATCAATGGGAGGACCTCACAATCGACAAAGAGTTTCACCAAAGAGAAGCAATAAGAGTAGAAGAGATTAAATATGCGTCTATATTACTCGACGTATCTTATCTTGGAAAAATTAACTGTAAACTAGAAGAGCCTTTCTCAAGTAGGAAAAAGAAGTTGCAAAGGTTAACTAAGTTTACGGAAGACAACTTTTATGCCGCAAAACATAGTGTTAAACATGTTTTGATCACTAAATGTCTTAGACATTTAGATAATTTGTAGTCCTCATTGAATGCTTAAGAAATGAAGAAGTAGTTGCTGCAAGTTGAACATAATAATATACAAGAACATAAAATGGAAAATAAGATGGAGATTTACCAACAGAATTGCATCGCAAGTTAATGTTCTTCCCCTTAGAATCATTATGTATTTGTGATTTCGACCTCCGCATTCGTGGGGACGAACCCTGCTTTCCATCCTCAATAGGCAACGAGTGCCTCTTCTTTACACTGCCATCACCCTCGTTCTCGTCTTTGCTAGATTTTGTAGCCATATTACCATGGACCTTAGCGCGTGCCGACTCCGTGGCCTGCATATAACTCGGAGTGGATTTGCTACCAGAGACCCTGAGCCCGTGGACCCTCAGATCAGGCTTGGCCGACCCTGAGTGCCGTCTTTTAGTACTCTTCACATTCTTGAGCTCAACTTCTGTGCCAATTCTTCCACCCGAATCACTCTTCATATCAAATGAATCCTTGTTCGCAAATTGTGATTTCTGGTTTCCTTTCTCACTTTTTTTCACTGATTCTGGTGAGCTACAAACTTGTGGATCTTTTAATTGTTCGAGTTGGTCGTTGGTACTTGAATTGACTGTCTCCAATCTTTTACTCGAGAGATCTTCGCCATTTTCTTCGAATATTTGTCGCTGATATTCATCTGAATCAGAGCAAAGTTTTTCCATATCCGTATTCGTCATATCTTTGTGACTAGATTTGCCGTAGTTTCCATGTTCCTCCAAGGAATTGATTTCGAGAACAATTGCCCCCCCATCTCCATCTGATCCATCCGGCGAATCAAATGTAGAGGAAATGGATATCTCAGTGTTGCATTCCGAAGCTGCAGTAGGAGCACCTTGATTTTGAGATCCCGAGTTTTCTAGCTCTTTTATCGTTGTTTGAGAATTCCCTCGAGAATGAACCAATTTTGATTCCGGTTTGTTTCCACTTTGAGCTGAGCTGAGCTCTTTGAATTTCAATTGTGCAGCTGCAAATGCAGGATTACGTGCCTTCCCTGATCCGAGGCTGGTCAATTTTCCTTCTGTCTCGTGAGGAATGCAAGAAGCTCTTTTTTGAGAGTTATAATTAGGAAGAAATTCTGAAGAACCATCCGCTTGAGATGATACTTGCTTTGCAGCAGAATCAGAAATTTCTTTTACTCCTTTTGCATTAATATTTTCATCCTCTTCCTCTTTCTGGGACTCAATTTCCTTAGTAGGAGGCACATTTGAGTTACATGAGGTTATAGACATCCACCTCTTAAACCATTGCCATGTCGAATTACGGTTTAAAAGATCGCAGCTTATATAAATGGCTTTTGTCTTTGGCATCGACTCCAAGAGCTTTATAGAATCAATTTAATTGTCAAATTCAAGAACAAAAAAGGAGATAGAGTAACTACAAGATTAGGCTTGGAAAGTAATACCTGGCGGGCAAACATATGGGAGTATACATTCTTGATTGTAAAAGATGCATGATTTGGTGCTCTAGAAACCTAAAATCGGAAATATAGTCAGACGAAAAGCTTTAAGTAAAAACAAATTTCCATTTTCAGAACATGATCAATCAGGTTTTGGCAGTATAATATGGATGTGCATGAAAATACAGGAAAAAATTATCAGAAAAAATACTATACTTGGAGATTCAATATCTTAGCCCGAACAAAAACTTGAATTTTGACGACGGATAGCACGCAACGTAAAGTTTCGACAGCTTGTCTCCTTTCCAGATACCCACGAATAACGGCTTGCAATGTCACCACATTCTTAAGTTTCTGGAGCTCCTTTTGAGCCTGCAATTGTTCAAAAAGTTAAAAGATACGATATCTTAATACTGAAACCTACAAAATTGTCTACTGACATATATTCCGCTGTAAAATCTGAATTTCATGTATGTTCTTCAAAAACTTAATCTTTTAAGACGATGGTATCGAAGGACATACATGAAAGTTCAGATTTCGCAGGGGTATACACATAATTAAATGATTGCTGCAAAATTCTGAAATAAAATTGAGGTGCAACATGGCAATCGAAACATACAAGGCATCTCCGAATAGTACTCTGAATTATGATGGCTTCATTATCTCGGAGGTTCTCTTCAGCAGCAGCTGTAGCATTAGCAGTAAGCAGTGTGCCGTCGACTACTGAATTAGGTAATTTTTCAGTGTCTTCTACTGAACAAAAGTTAGCAGTGTTGCTTCGCCGAAATTCTTTGTCACAGTGAGCATAATGAGTTTCCGACTTCACAGTGTTGCT
The DNA here is from genome assembly GCA_029204045.2 of Tillandsia leiboldiana. Taxonomy (NCBI): domain Eukaryota; kingdom Viridiplantae; phylum Streptophyta; class Magnoliopsida; order Poales; family Bromeliaceae; genus Tillandsia; species Tillandsia leiboldiana. The sequence goes on along the minus strand of CM055069.1, from coordinate 47,986,230 downwards.
CAACTGCTGGTGCCTGGAGAATGTCTTGTGGAAACTCCACCTGCGTTTCTGCGACGACGCTCTCTGCGAATGTCGATTTTCTTATACTCACACTTAGCCAAAGCATATACATGTTGAATGATAGATTAAAATTTTAGAGAATAATAGTCGTTGTATATAATTTAACATGATATCAGAGCATGACATTCTGAATTCGAATCTCGTCACACTTCTAACGTTTGAATATAACCGATAAAAATACAGTTCTCTAATAACTTTAAACTATTATTTTATTTAATTTAACAATGCACCCAAAAAATGGCTATCTGAGTCTTTCACAACATACATTTCAAGTTCATTATTAACTTCAAATGAATCCAAACTAAGATCAGAAAATGGAGGCATCAGCTAGACCCACAGTTTGATTAGTGCAAACAGAGAGATTACAAAAAAAAAAAAATTGTTAACCAAATTAGAAACATTTAAACATACTTGAAAGATAACAAAAAAAAAAAAAAACAAGGACCTTTGGTTGCTCAATCTCATCAATCTCATCAGTGCTTCTTCTTCCTCCACCCCTGCTGCAACTGATAATCTTAAAACAAGAAGAATTCGTCGCCGCATTTCCCATCTCTTCTTCTTTGATTTCTCTTCTTCTGGTTTTGGGTTCAGTTTTTTTGGGTGTTTTAAGGAAGCAGAAGCAGCAAGCAAGCAAACAAGCAAACAGGTGGTGGGCTGTGATCTCGACCCCTTTTTTGTTTTTCTATTATTTTTTTCTAATTTTAAATTTTACAATTTTGAAATTTGGATTTCGCCGAAAAATACTTCTTATACATCCAAAATCTAATATATATCTTACATTATATCTATTCTGGAGTAAACAAATTTTCATCTCTGAATAGATAGAATATATATTATACATCGAATTTCGAACATACTGATAGTATTGCTTTATTTCAAATTACAAAGTGCTAAGTTTCAGAGTGAAAAAACATTGAAGGGATAATATAAAAAGTGCATATAGTTGAGGGGACTTCATGCAATTTTCACCTCCAAAGTACTTCAATGGATAAAATAAAAATAAATAAATAATCCACAGCAGCATTCATTGTATCATTTCGTTTCAAGTGCTTCGTTGGGAAGTACTTTTGGCTTTTAGCCCAGGGAGGAAGGAATTTGCCCATGCCATTTTTTTTTTTACACTAATTATTTATAATTTTTGACCTGGGAATCCAAGGTTTGAAACTCTTTGTTACAGCACTGGTGCCCGTGGAAATAAAGGGCTCAGATCCTCTCTAGTTTTTAGTGTATTTTACTTTATCACTCAGTAATCCAAAAAGTGTTTTACAAACTATATATAACAACTATAGACCACTAAAAATGTTTATTATCTTATGATTATATTTATAAATAATAAGATAATTTTTTTCAAATTATAGAACAACAAAGTGAAAACGCTTTAAATCACAGGGGATGCACTGTAGTTTATTGTTTCAGCGAGATACTGTGTAGCGTGCATTATCAATAACCAGTGCATGATTTTCACCCAGGATAGCTTTATGCGTAACTTCGGTTCAATACATCTAAATATCTGAAATTTCTGAATCAGATTACTATTGATATTACAGTTTAATACCGCATTGCAGTGTATATAGTATTACTATATTTGATTCAGTTTATATATTTTTGTTTATGATGCATTTCATTTTGATTGCAATCGCAACCGGATGCTTAGATGGATGAGAACACAATCTTAAAAATCAGACTGTATTTGAACCTACTTGTGTATGTTGATCCAGCTTAATTATGTCAATCCAGTTTGGTCCAAACTGATCAGATTATAATTTAGCAAGCCATTTGATTGGGTTCAATCAGTTGTTTGATGTTGAACAATTGCTTAATTCGAAAGCTTCAGTTAGTTATCTAATGATATTGTGCCATAGCATGAGTGAATATGATCTATGTACTTAAATTTAATAATTAATGTGGTTGATTATTAAAAGAGATTATTGTCAATTCGATCCAGTTAACATCTTTTAGCATGCAGTATCTTAGAATATGTAACAATCAATCAAATAATTTTAATCGGTAAACTTTAAAGACAATTTGATCGACTAAGATATTTCACAACTAAGATATTTCAGTTCATGTTTTGAATCTACAGTTAATTTTTTTGTGTTATTAATATGCATGTGAGCATACAAGTAACATGAATAAGAAAAAAAAAAATTCCTAGGATATATATTTTCCCTTTGCATTGAAGGAACCTACAGTATAATTAACTATATGCGTTACTTTCTTTTTATTTTGGCCCACAAAAACTAAAGCCAAACTAGTACATATGGAATCAGAATCAAACCAACCACACTCTCCAAACTTTGGATGCCATTTTTCTTTCTCCTAATTTGTACCATAGCATATTACAAATTGACTTAAAGTCTCTCTATGTCCTCTTCTATAAAAAAAAATTTAAATTTTGACTCTATGCAAGTACATTAATTCTGCTGTTACAGGGAAAGATCGTTGCGCCTTCTAACACACAGAATCTCATATTAAATGAGACTCAGATGCTTAGAACATGTTTGATGTTCTTTCGACGAGTTCAATGTGAATTATTATATTATGAGTTTGTGTGCGATGCGAACTCACGTTATTACATCTCCCAGGTGATCATATCATGCAACTTTCTCACCACCACCAGAATCATGAAGATCAGGGTACGTGTCATCATCCCTACCAGTCCTTTATCCGGAGTGGGTCCCACCAGTTTCAATCCATCCAATAATATGAAAGGACGTGTCCACATATAGCAACTTCGCCCACACTACAAGGCATTGAAATTTATGCACATGGTTGACCCCATAAAAAAAACAACAAGACCCGTCTCAGTTCCTCCGACCCATTTGCTTCAATTATTTTTTTTGTGGTGACTCACACAATCCGCCAACGTCGCAATCCTGAAAGTTCTATATTTTTAATTGTGACAACGATCTTATTGGGATCCAATAAGCTAATCGGATTTTGATTCTTTTACTAGGATCTTAAATCCATCCACATGCACCCTTATTCCCATGTCTAGTTTTGGAATAGGAACTATCGGCTCTGATTAAATATATATATAAACAGTAAAGTGTAATAACTCAAAAGTAAAATATATATATTCGATATGCTCGAAATGCGATAACGGGGTCGGGTTCGGATTGAGTTTGTAAATCATCATGATCCATTTTGGTACCACATGCAACCCCACCATGCACTACCCCAGTTTTTGCTGCCTAAAATGAGGGTTACAAGTTACAACACTTTGTTCCTTTACAAAACCAACACCACCCCACACCTGCACATTCTCTCTATCTCTCTCTCACACACACACACACACACACACACACACACACACATACAGAGGGAGACAAAACCATGGCCTACTACAGAAGAGAGCCCTCGATCTTCGATAGCTTGACCCTCTCCCCACTCCCATACCCTGTGCTCTTCATACTCCTCATAATCTTTCTATTCCTGGGGTCTTCATGGTTCTTCACGTACGAAGATTTCGTCGAGGCCGCTGAGGAGCAGATGAACTGGGTCCTGCTCATCATCCCTGTCGTTCTCGTCATAGTCATACGGTGGCTATCGTCGATCGAGAGCTTCGACGGTGTGCTCGGGTTCTACCCCAACGACCGTCGGAGGAGCGTGTATGGATATGACCGGCCACAGGAGGGGAGCTCGCCGTGGGGGGTCGCCGCGGTGGTCGTGCTGCTGCTCGTGCTCATCTCTTTTCAATCTTCTTTACAGGATATGTGGAAGCCATGATATATATATATGATTAAGTGTTGCTGTTATTTTTTTGTTTTTAAATCATATGTTTATATATATATATATATATATATATATATATATATATATATATATATATATATATATATATATATATAACCACGGATGATAACTTTGAGTTTATGTTAATTATACTTAATTTTAGATTTTTGTTTTTGTTGTTGTTTTTTTCCAATTTTTTTTGGTAATTTAGCAGCTTGATGAAGAAGGTTTATAGTTGAATAATGATGAATTTTGTGATTAATTAATGGGTAAAATGTATGGATAATAGTTTCCTTTATTACTATTCTGATAATATATATATATATATATATATATATATATATATATATATATATATATCTATGATTTGCTCTGTCTATATTTCACCTAAACACTTTAATCTTTACGTGCCAGAAAAAGACCTTTCTTCTTCTTACAAAAAAAAATAATTTACTCTTCTATCGTAAGTGATTTATGTTTCAGAATAAAAGTTTGATTTTATTTATTTTTTTGAAACTAAAAAGTTATATATGTAAATAGTGTTTACTTTATTATAGTGGGCTTTACGCGGGATTGGTAGGGGAGTAGGTAGTTTTTTTATTTTTTTTATTTGAAAAAGAAGAGAGTTGGTTTAAAGAATAAATGCACGCGGTTTCTTTAAAATCTTTACCAAGATTTTCTAGATATGAAATTATATTCATTCTAGTTTGTGGTTTCAATTAAAAACCATATCTAGTGAGATACAATTATATGCTTACTTCGTTTATTTTTAAAACTAAATTTAACTAAAAATATTATATGATTAAAATTTAAATTTAGAATTTTGAACATTATGTTTATTGTTTATGATTTTCGGTTCATTTGGCTATTGATTCGAGTTTGAAATATAAAATTTAAAGAAAAAAAAAAATCTTGTAGGGAACTTCCAATGAGGCACCTTAAAAGCTTTAGTCTTTCCAGCTATAGTAGATCGACAAAAATGATTCACAGAGTTCAAAAGAACACCAGTTGAATGAATATGAATCTTAGATAGCTTTTGCCTTTATCTTTGGCATTAAGTATAGTATGTCGAGGGCTAAAGTAAAGGTTTAAAAGGAGCGAGCTGATCGAACAAGCAATTCCTGGCGTTTCTGAAAGCTCTGCATCTGGAGCTTTTGCAATCGCGCTGCAGTATAAGTACATTTGATATCTTGATCTAGTTGTAAACTCCATAATGTGGAGCAGGTAATTGGAAAATGAAAACAATATAATAGGTTTAAGTAATAAGAACAAATTAAGGAACAAAATGATCCGATGGGTGTGATTAGGAAAGAATTAAGCCACAAATTGTTTTTCAGAATAACAATAGACACCAAAAGTTGGGACAAAATTAGATCACAACACATTCCAATCATAGAATATATTACAAGCCTGAAATAGGACGAACATTGAGAAATCTAAATTATTCAATCTCTTTTTAAGCGTTTTATTTAAAAATTAACTCAAAAGTAGGGAAGCAGAGCTAAAAGCTCTTCCCCACTATCCAAAAACAGACACAGGTATAGAAGATGTAAAACCACCACAATTGATCATCAACATAGCACAACGAGAAAGACACGAATTAACAAGATCGAAACAAAATAAATCAAACGATCGTAACAAAAAAAAACCAAACATCAGTTCTCCATATTTCACCAGTGATAATAGACACCAAAAATTCAGACAAATAATAAAAGATAAATAGTACCTCCATAATCTCGATACCAGAAAAAGATTGCATAAGGTCCTAACCCTAACTTCAACATCCTCACTCATACTAAGTTTAAAGCCAAACAGTTGAGACTCACAAAGGAATAATTTAAGTAGCCTTCTCGGCCTTGGCAGCAGTGGCAGCGGCCTGTCCCCTGAGCCGTCCAGTCCTGCGGGCAGCAATGAGACCGACCTTCTGGCCCGGCGGCGCATTGCGGCAAATGGTGGAAGCATGGCCAATGTGCTGGTGGTTACCTCCTCCATGGGGATGCTCCACAGGGTTCATGGCCACACCACGCACCTTAGGCCAGCAGTTGCGTTTGACCCTGTATTTGTGGTAGGCATTGCCCGCCTTCAGAAGGGGCTTCTCCGTACGACCTCCACCCGCGACCTGCCCGATCATCGCACGGCACCCACTTGGGACGATCTTCTTCGCGCCAGAGGGAAGCTTGACCCTGCAATCGTATTAGAAGCTTGATCATGTAAGCACTTACATGCCGATTTAAAGACAGGCATGTAATCCATTTGAGCTTGAAAATGAGAAAAAAAATATATAAATTCCTTAATCAGATTGACAACTTTACTACCAGCATTTGCTAATAATAAACAAATATATGCTAACTTAAAATCGTGGAAACATGCAAGTACAGTAATCGAAGTAAATTGTTCAACTAGAATTATTTAGCAGATAGGCCATTACGAGCAATACAACTTATTTCTAAGTAGCAGATAAAAGAAAATAGAAGATAACAATCCGTAGATTGGCCTAATACTGAAATTTGCAAACAAGTTGACTACGATTTCTCATCTTTCCATATTATAAAGACAATCTTTACGTTTCAATAAAGCATTACACTTACAATTAAAACAACAAAAAAGAATATCAATATCAACTTACAAACTTACTGCTATCTACAGGGCACACCATAACTCAGTACCTTCCATTCCATAAACAAATCAAAATAGTCCATTCCTATTCATGCTTCATCTAAGTTAACTTCAGAGTATGGGTATTTCCTATGTCAAATCATACGTGACGTGGAAGCAGAAAATGAAAGCAGCTTAAAAAAAAAAAGATTTACTATAATGGCATATATTCTAGCAATTCCCTTTCGAATAGATTTACATTAGCATCTTAGCATTAAAAAACCATCACAAATGGATCAAGTCTTGTCAAGTAGCTTGAATAAGTGCTCAAGGGCAAGTGTTAACGAAGAGCAGACAGAGTGCTTAAGCAGTAATTCAATAGAAAATGTTTATGCAAATATACACAACAACAAGTGATCTCCCAAACACTAATATCTCTGACCATGGCTTTCAATCCAGATGAGCTTGAATCTATCTTAAGTTCTTAACCAAAAACATCATATTTACTAAAACAAAAATCTTTAGACACACTTTATGTTCATCTTATCGCATGAGAATGAATCAAAAAATCATATTTTTCCCAACGAACAGATCGCAAGAGTATTAGATCAAACCACAGCAATCTCAGATCCACAAAAAACGGTGAAAATAAGCAAGATCTACATAATGGAAGCGAGATAGTTTGGGAATTCGACCTTGTGGTGCCGTTATCAGGGTTGTGGGAGATGACGATGGCGTAATCCCCGGAGCATCGGGCGAAGACCCCGCGATCCCCAACATGGTGCTCGACGTTGCACACGACGGCACCCTCGGGGATGGATCGGAGGGGGAGCACGTTCCCGACCATGAGCGAGGCCTTGCGGCCGCAGTACACGAACTGGCCCGAGTACATGCCCTCCGCGCAGACGAAGAGCTCCTTCTGGTGCTTGTATCGGAAGGGGTGGCGGAAGGTGACGCGCGCGAGGGGGGCCCCACGCCCAGGGTCATGGATGATGTCGGTGACGACGCCCTTGAGGTACCCGTTGCGCTCGCCGAAGTCGAGGGACCGGAACCGCGCAGGTCCCTTGCGGTGGTGCGTGTGGGAGCGGAACACGGAGCCCGCACCCTTACGCTGAGCTCGGATCACCCTACCCATGGCGACGGCGCAGCGGAAGAGAAAGGGGAGGTAGGAGACGAGGGACGGGATTAGGGTTCGGAGGGGTTTCTGCGAGAACAGAGAATGAAAATATATATAGTGATGGGGGAAGAAGAGGTGGGGGGAGCGTTGGGTGCCCTAAAATGGACGGTGTTGATCGATCAAGATAAGTAACGATTGACCGTCGATCTAAGGCCTATCCGGGTTTATCGGATCGGGCCCAAAATAAAGGGTCGGCGAAAAACGAGGCCCAATATGTCCTTTCACCTAAAGTTTGGGCTTTATTCGCTGACAATAGAAAATTTAAAAGGCCTCCACGGGCCTCTTCGTAGGCCTTTATCTTTTCCTAAAAAGCAAACCAAAATATTATGTTCTGGTAAATATGTATGAAGAACCCCTCAAGTCTATTTTTTTGGATTCACACCCCTTCAAGTTGGTGAAGTTGAAATATTTTTTTTTCTAATTTATAAATTTTATTTAGATACTAGTTGTTGTTATTTGTTAACTATTCTAGCTTTTAAAGTAATTACAATCATTAAATTAATCTTTTTAATTTGAGTTGTTCTAGTCACTTAAATATAGGATTTTATTAAATTTAGCTGCTATATGGTACTAATTAGCAATCAACCATTAAGGAACCTACAAATTAAATGGCCTACTATTTTAACAGGTATGATTCTGCTTTTATATCTGTGTAACTTTTATCTCTTTGTTCTACAACTCAACATCTGGTTGATTTTCTCTATATATAAATGGTGATATTTAATCAAATTTATTAAAAGTGAACAAGATGTGCCACTATGTAACAGTGAACAAATTCAAACTTAATTACTAATCCATTCATCATGGAAATACTCTTGTGGTTGGAGTGATTATCTTCATTAATCACTTGAACATATGCTAGTGAAATTTATAACACTAGAATTGATCCTCTCTTCTCTCACATCAACGCGTTTTTGGCCCTCAATACTCTCCTTAAATATAATTGTTTTAGTTGAATTTTTCTTATTTTAACTAATCTTGAGATTAAACAAAGGAAAAAATATATGTCAATAGATTTTTATTCAAAGTGGACTTTGATCTAGTCTTTGCTGAAGAGGAGGCCCTGCAAGGATCAAGGAAAAAAAAATGATCAAATTAAGTTTGATTGTTTCTCTTCAATGTTCCATTCTAATTGTTGCTATATATACGATTTCGATCTTTCGTGCTCTATCTCTATTTTTCTCTCTGCATTGAGCTAAGATGAATTTTCGAGCTCCGATCATGTCCTGCATGCTGTTACTAACATTTATATCTTTCCATTGTTTTATTTTAGCGCCGATCGGAGTCGATGCATCGAGCAAAGTAAGTCATTCTTTGTTTCAATGCAACAAACTTAATTACTATAATAATCACATGCCAATGATTTCACATATCTTTGTTCATTTGGCTTTTGATGGATTTAATCAGCTATACATTGTGTACATGGGAGAGAAGAAACACAAAGATCCAAACCATGAAACTGCATCTCACCATAGCATCCTAACTTCTCTTCTTGGAAGGTTACAATTAACTCATCTCCACATTCCCCTCTTTCTCTATTTAGTACCTTCTAATTTGTTAACTTTAGGTGTTGTTTTTTGGTTTTCTAATGTTGTTTACAGCAAGGAAGAAGCCTTGAATTCAATTGTGTACAGCTACAAACATGGGTTTTCCGGCTTCGCAGCAATGCTCACGGATTCTCAAGCAGAAAAACTTGCAGGTGTTAATCTCACAAAAGAGAAATATCAAATGAAATTTCATGCTATGTATATCTTATCAATTTGTTGATATGCTGCTTATTGTTATTCAGAGTTGCCCGAGGTGATCACAGTAAAACCGAACCGAATCTATCGGGCACACACGACTCGCAGTTGGGACTTCCTCGGGCTAGATTACAACCAACCCACAGGACTGCTCCAGAAGGCGAAGTACGGAGAAGATGTTATTATTGGAGTTGTTGATTCAGGTCAGATAAATCTCTACCTACCTAGCTAGTTTGGCAGATTACGAAGCACTAAAGAGCAATACGAATTGTTTGTAACGTAAAATGATGTGTTGAATAAATTTTGATCAGGCATATGGCCGGAGTCGAAGAGCTTCGACGATAGTGGCTACGGCCCGATCCCCTCAAGGTGGAGAGGCAAATGCGAAGAAGGGGAAGCATTTGGCGCAAACAATTGCAGTCGAAAGATAATCGGAGCTCGATACTACACGGGGGGAGTTTCTCAAGCTAGCCTTAAAGGAGAATTCATGTCCCCTAGGGATTTCGGCAATCACGGAACACATACAGCCTCTACTGCAGCAGGAGGACTAGTTTACAATGCAAGCTTTCATAACTTGGCCACTGGGAATGCGAGAGGGGGCGCCCCCCGAGCGCGGTTGGCCATATACAAGGCATGCTGGGGGAGCCGGATAGTTTGCGGGGGAGCCGCCCTTCTAGCTGCGATCGACGATGCTATAAATGACGGAGTGGACATCTTATCCTTGTCACTCGGAGGGCCGGAGGAAATTCCCGGCACTCTTCATGCTGTGGCCAAAGGGATAACTGTCGTTTTTTCTGCGGGGAACGACGGGCCTGCCCCTCAGACAATCAAGAACTCGGTCCCCTGGGTAATTACGGTGGCAGCGAGCACCATCGATCGGTCTTTTCCGACTGTGATCACACTAGGAAACAATCAGAGACTGGTGGTATGTCCTCATATGCAATCCTACAATACTAAACAACCAAAATTTCCTTACTTTGGATTGTACCAACAAATATAACTCTTGAGGTAAATTGCACCAAGTTGAAATGATAACAAATAACCGAGAAATCTACTGAAAAGGGTTATAATATTTCAGAGGAAATAATACAAAAGACTTTTGTACTTTTGGAATCAAATTTCACATTACTTAAAAGGAGAAGGTCTTATGTTTCATTTTGCAGGGTCAATCTATCTTCTATGAGATCCAGAAAAACAACAACTTCACAGGACTAGTTTATGGATACAGGTACTGAACATTTACAATCGCGTCTTATCAGCGCAAATCGTCTTCTAAATCGAGACTAGCTGACAGAAAATTTACTGCAGTTGTGATGCAGATTCATTGAATGGAACAAATATTGCTGGAGAGATCGTATTATGCTATGCTCCTGATTTGGCAGCCTCAACATTGCCCAGGCAGAGTTTGCTGATGGCGGTCTCAAATGTGATAAGCGCAGGTGGAGGTGGCCTTATTTTCGCACAGTACACTGTAAACGTCCTTGAGAACCTTTATCAGTGCCAGGGCATCCCTTGTGTTCTCGTAGACTTCGAGATCGCGAACAAAATTGCCAATTATATGAGCACTACAAGGTTACCATTCATTTTCATCTTAATGTTATACTTCCTTTTTCACACACACACACACACACACACACACACACAAAGAAAAGGCTACCAGCGCTTCGTTCTTTCTGTTCTAAAGTTGGGGAATAATTGCAGTAATCCAATGGTGAGGGTCTCACCGACAAGTAATGTTATTGGGACAGAAGTGTTGGCTCCGAAGATAGCAGCATTCTCATCGAGAGGGCCGAGTGCCGCATTTCCTGGCATACTTAAGGTCTGTACAAACTTCTGTATAAGGAATTTATGTGTCTCGACATTTTTTTGACTGAGCAAATGTCAGTAGCTATCAGAGCAGTAAAGAATTAAGCGTAGCATTGCACACTGAACTAAATCGTAAGTGCCACAAGTTGATTAAATTTGCTATAACATTTTGGTAGTTTGCTGATGAGTTACTATTGCTGGACAGCCTGATGTTGCAGCACCAGGAGTTAGCATCTTGGCAGCGAGGAGAAACTCATATTTCTTCGACTCGGGAACGTCAATGGCGTGCCCGCACGTTTCAGCCGTTGCCGCATTGCTCAAATCATTGCATCCTGATTGGTCCCCGGCTGCCATAAAATCTGCAATAGTAACCACAGGTTCGAGCATTTTAGCGTAGAGAAGTTATTTCATTTGCCAAGTTAAACACGCACTAACTTGAAATATAATTGTGAAAAATTGCAGCCTCGGTTAGCGATGGCTACGGTATACCAATCGAGGCGGAAGGGACTCCAAGGAAGCTCGCGGACCCTTTCGACTTTGGCGGCGGCCACATCAACCCAAACAGAGCTGCTGATCCAGGCCTTGTTTACGACATCGACCCGAAGGACTACATTAGGTTCTTCAACTGCACTCTCGGGCCATCTGATGTGTGCGGTTCATCAACTGGACCATTGTATGAGTTAAACCTTCCTTCGATTGCGATTCCTGACCTTAAGACGACAGTGACGATCTCAAGGACAGTTACGAATGTTGGGCCGGCAAACGCAGTTTACAAAGCGGTTGTAGAGCCTCCGGCAGGTGTTCAGGTGGTCGTCGAGCCTTCGATACTTGCATTTGATGGTAAGGCGAAGATTCAAAGCTTTAAGGTGACATTCATTGCGACTCGAAGGGTGCAGGGAGATTATACATTTGGAAGTTTAGCATGGTCGGATGGCGCGGATGGCTCTGTGAGAATCCCCATTGCGGTCAGAACAGTTATTGAAGAATTCTATGCTGATACCTCATGAGTTTGTTTTGTTAAGTGTGTGATTAACTGTGTATTATGATGTCTAGGTTCTTCATGTCCTTAAGCGAAAGGCAATATTGTGTACGGATAAAAAATAAAGTAAGAAATTGGAATACAGTACAAAATTTGTACTGATGTTTTTATTTGTATTTATAATGTTTTTGCATTAAATTATCTTTTAATCTTAGTTACTTTAGTTAGGATTCTGCTGAGATATATATAAGCGTACAGATTTAGTAAGCTACCTCCGCACTGTCTCATGGCGCCGCCTCTCTCATGGTGCGCCTCTCTCTTCTCTCCCAGCAAAACCCTAATCCCACCACCACTCACCTCTTCTCCTCCCTCCACCACCACCGATGTCGCCTCCCTCTCCTTCCCCTCCCCACCGCTCCGCCCCCTCCGCCACCCACTCACCACGCCCCCCTCCGCCATTAACGCCGCCTCTCCTCCTCTCCCCCTCTCTCCCCACCACATACTCCTCCACCACCTCGCCCTCGACGACGGCGAAGTCGCCGCCCTCCTCCGCAACCACCCCGAGCTCGAATCCGCCTCCCCCGACTCCCTCCGGCGCCGCCTCCTCGCCCTCCGCTCCGCCGTTGCAACCGCCCCCGGCCACGCCCCTCCCGCCGAGCTCCGCCGCGCCGTGATGCGCCGCCCCGGGATCCTGACCTCCCCCGCGATCGGCCCCTTCCTCGACTTCGTCATCGAAGAAGCCCCCGGCCTCAGCCCCGCAAAACTCTCGCAGCTTCTCGTCGCCGCCGCTGATTCGGAACTCCTCGCGCGCTTCGTCGCCGGGGTCAACCTCCTAAAGGATCACGGAATACCTAGAGAGAAACTGCTTCACGTCCTCAACAACGTGAACGTCCACAAGGTGTTCGGCGAAAGGCCGCTTAGAGAATTGGAGGAGATGATCCTTTACTTAAAACGGTACGGGTGGCCGGAGCTCGTGATCCGCAGGCCGGTCCTGTTAAATCTCGATTTGGAAACCCAGCTGATCCCGAGAGTTGAATTTTTGATAAACCTGGGCCGGGGGGACGAGGCGGCCGCCGCATTCCTGATCCGGAAACTGCCCGCTATCTTATCGTACACCGCCGACCACTTCCGATCCCACCTCCGCTTCTGGCAGTCCGTTGGCCTGACCGATGAAGAGCTCTTTAAGATCGCGCTCGTGTACCCCAACGTGTTCAGCGTCGGCATTGAGACGAAGCTGAAGCCGCGGGTGGAGTTGCTTCGCCAATGCGGTTTGGACGCGGAGGACATGTTCAAGCTGTTGATCAAGGCGCCGTTGTTCGTCAGCCTCTCTTTCGAGGGGAACCTCGCGAAGAAGCTCGCGTTTCTCGTGAAGATCGGGTACAGGCATCGGACCAGAGACCTCGCCTGGGCACTGGGCGCGAGCACGCGGACGAGCTGCCAGAACATGCAGATGGTGATCGAGTTGTTCTTCCGGCGCGGGCTGTCATGCGCGGACGTGCTGGCGATGAGCAAGAAGCACCCGCAGGTGCTGCAGTATAACCACGCGTCGCTGGAGAAGAAGATAGACTTCTTAGTCGACGGGATGGAGCGGGAGATCGGCGAGCTGCTCATGTTCCCGGCCTTTCTCGGCTACAACTTGGACGCCCGGATCAAGTACCGGTACGAGATGAACAAGAACGTGAGAGGGAAAGGGATGTCACTCAACAAGCTCCTGAGCGTGGCTTCAGATAAATTTTACTCCCAGAAAAGCACTTCCGAATCGATTTTGTTGTAAATTTTGATCCAACAAAAACAACAGGAATTTATCCTCTCAGAGTATACTACTATTTGATCCATAAAAACAACTTACTAGTTCCTGCTAGTGACTGGTGAGAGAACCAAAGGTACACAGACACCTAGACGCCACTGTGCCAGCCAAGTAGCAAAGAATGTGAGAATAGCTATAATCACTAGTCTTATGGTTGATATATATATATATATATATATTCATCCTGGCCTATTGTTTAAATTAGCTGGACGTCGAGATCACCCTCTTGCAGCAGCACCGAGAACGAGTCGTTCACCATCGCGGTTCAGAGACTATTACTTTGGTATCATTAACTATATATTTTAGTACTTGGATGCACAAAATGCAAAACTACCGCTCTTAAGAGTTAAGAGAGACAAAGAATTGACCGTACAATATATATAATCCTCTCTACTCAACAATATATAATGAATTTTCCTTTTTTTTAAAATTGCCATAGAATCTATTAAGTAACATATTAAACATTACTAATCTAACCAAAATTGGGTGTTCTCTTAACAAGATGTGTGACAATGTTCCTACCACCACAATTGTAACAACCTAGGGATAAGAAGAAGAGGTAGAAATTAAGTATAACCACCGACACCTGACAAGAGCGCGGCGCCGTGGTGGAAGAGATGGAGGAGTAGAGGAGTAAGAGAGAGAGTCTGTTAGAAATATCTAGAGGAGACAATAGTAGAGAAGTGTCGTGGATAAGGAACTGGATCAGCAACAGCAACCAGCGGAGGCTCAACTGAAGAGGCCCAAATCAGAGTAGCAGCAGCAACCGAAGAAGCCCAAATCATAGTAGCAGCAGCAACTAGCGGAGGCCCAACCCAGGATCAGAGAGACTCAGCCTACTTAGAAATCTATTACTATAACTAAGATAATTGCTATAGTTTAGCCAAATAGCTTAATTAGCTAAAGTAAGTAATTAGTCCTTGTTATGGAGTTAGAATCGTTTCTCGAAACCCGTGTGGCGCCCGTCTCTGCAACATGGCCTTGGCCTCGCGCATGTCGTCTCGGTCGAATCCCAGGCCGGGCCCTGATACCACTTTGCTATTAAGCTTCATGCCCACGTACATCAGCTCGCTCATTTTGTTTGGGACGGAGGCCTTTGCCTTCGGCAGGGGGTTTTGCCCTTCTCCCCCCACTTGACCCTTCTCCCCCACTTGACCCTTGAGGACATTTAACAGTCAAAGCACCCATATCCGGATGCCATCGGTCTCCTCCGTCTCTTCTGGCTCTTCGTCGGAATCGAAGTCCTTCGTTTACATTGCATTTAGGGACTTCCTCTGAGGGCAAGCCTTGACGAAGTGAGGACCCCGCAAAGAAAGCAGCCTTTTTCGAGAGTTTTAGACGTTTTTTGACCCTTCGGTCCAGTCCCTCTTCGCTCCGCTGGCTTCTTCTCCCTTTGCTTTGTAGTTTTTGGAGGCGTTGCCCGCGGATTTTTTCTTCGGGTGCTCGGATGCCGAATAGTCCGTCAGTCGCTCAGCCGCGGCCGGCGAAGTTCCATCTGACCCAAGTCTTTTTTCTTCTCAAGCTATGTCCCTCACCTCTCCTTTTCCCCTCTACACCATCTCTATCTTTTTTCCAATCCCACTCAATTTTTTCTTCTCTCTTTTTCAATTCCCCTGTAAACTCACCATCATCCTTCTCGCCTTATCGGTATCAGAGCGATCTGATGCTGAATTAAATTCAATAAAAATAGGTGGATGTGAATACACCACATAACCACAACATGTAAAATGGTGAAGGATTCATTGAAGCCAATCATGCAGTTTTAAATGATAGTATGGACAGCCAGACAAAAAGGACGAGAGAAAAGATAGCTCAATTTGTTGGTTATAGTACTTAGTTATTGTGTGGTCAGTTGCTCTAGATCGAATGTAGTTTTCATTCATGTGCTAGATTAATTCCCTTTGAAGTTTTGGTTTTCTTAAATTCAGTGTGAAATGAATATCTCTCTGATTTGGTAGGCACGTTAATTGCATGGTTGATAACTCACTTTTATAATGCAGATATTTATTTGTAATGCAAAGTCGCGCGTGTGGGGAAACATAACGTATAGATTAAGCCAAGAGAAACAAAATAGTGTATAATTTTCTCATATATATATAGAGAATAGCAAAAATCAATTAAAATTCTTAGAAACAATGCTTTTATAATGTAGAAACTCCAGAGTGTTTTGATTCACATCATCTAAAATGATCGCCAACAAAAAAAATGCAACCAAAAATATTTAAAATTGTGACCAATCTAATTTAAGGGATATACTGATTGTCTCTAGCATAAGATATAAAACTTAATGATTAATATTCAAAATTTAAAATTTAATTATTTTATAATTTTTAATTAATTTTATTTTTAAAATAAAAGAACGAAACATATAGAAACGAACCTGTCAGCTACAGGCGACTTTAAACTGGTCCCCTTAAGTTTTTTCTTTTTTTGAGTTGTTACAATTAGTATTAGATTTAATTATTTTTTACTAAATAAAATTAAAATGATTGCATACTAGATAATAACTAGTAGAGTAATTATATATATTTTTAAAATCAACTTAACTAAATAAGAAAAGCTCAATAACATATACGATTAAAAAAAAAAAAAAAAAAAAAAAAAAAAAAAAAAAAAAACTGAGTTAAAGATAACAAAAATATCCTAGCTAGTTAAATAACTATGGAAGATAAGAGCTTCGATTAACATTAAAATTTTTATTTGGATTGTACTGAAATAAAAGATAAATATTATTGACAATTTTCTAAAAAGAAGTTGAAAAAGTGAGAAAATTAAGTTGTATCCTGTATATGGAAGAGGTTGGGGCGGTCAACTATTTATTTATGGGTTGGCAAGTGCTAAAATCTTTTATATATTTATTTTAATTTATATTTATTTAAATTAAAATTAAATTAAGATAATATAACATTTAAATTTATTAGATATAAATAAAATTTAATTTAAACTATAATTAGACTATAAATCTTAGTTAAACTCTAATGTGAAGATTTAAGCATACGGCCAACCGTAATAAAAATCGACGCTAATTAAAATGTGGTAGCTCTAATTAGAAAGCCATGCAAGGTGGTGTTGATGGTGACCTATACGCAAGAGATGGCGATCGTATGTCCATATGTGGTAGCACCAGTTTCATTCACATTGATGAAGAGCCGGATGGCGTGAATTTTGACTACATTGAAATTTAAATTTTTTTTTGTAAGATATATATATTTTTACTCTGTTTTTTATATAAATAAAATTTATTGTTTTTTTTTTTGGCGTAAGCCAAGATAGTTGAATTATGTAAATATTAGTATATTCTTTATTTATTATTATTATTTTAAATATATATTTTATTTGTTCAGATTTAATAAAATTTTGATCCGATAAAATATTCTTAATCAATTACAGGCTCGGTGGATAGGAGCATTGGGCAAGTGATGGGCAAGTGATGAGCACTACGCAATTCTATATATATATATATATATATATATATATATATATATATATATATATATATATATATATATATATATATATATATATATATGTGAAATATCTTTTGTAAATATTTATTTATTTATTTATTTATTTATTTATTTTTTTGTTAAGATCGGGATGTTAATATTGTAGTTTAGTTTATATTGAAAATGAATGAAACGTAGTATATTTTTTTTCTCTTAAATAAAATAAAAATAACTACAACGTGACGCCTCACAAATTAATGAACAAAAATATTCATTTCATCGTATTCGATCCCATACAATGGGATAGAATGTCATTATTAATTTAATTATCTACGCTCATGTATTAATTCATTATTAATTTAGCATAATAAAGATTATAATAATTATAATAAATAACATATTAAAGCGGAAACAGATAGAGACAAAAAAAAAAAAATAATAATAATAAAGAGAGTCATATATAAATAACTGCAGGGCAGAGTTGATCTTGCTGTACATTAACAACTCAATTATATGGAGTTCATTTCTTTTTCCACTCTTATCTTGTCCATCATCTGCTTTGTTCTATTCTTCATCTTTCTTTGTGCTAGCAGCAGGAGAAGCAGCAGCAGTAGTAAATCGTCTTTCGCGGTTGGTCGCCGCCTTCCGCCGGGCCCGAGGTCCCTTCCCGTAGTCGGGAGCCTCCTCGAGCTCGGCGACAGCCCCCACCGCGCCTTCGCCCGGCTCGCCGCCTGCTACGGGCCCCTCATCTCCCTCCGCCTCGGCCGCATGACCACCGTCGTGGCCTCCTCCCCCGACGCCGCCCGCAGCATCCTCCAAAAGCACGACGCCGCCTTCTCAGCCCGCTCCGTCCCCGACAGCGTCCGCGCCCTCGACCACCACCACTGCTCTATTCCGTGGTTGCCCCCGGACCGCCGCTGGCGCCGCCTCCGCGGCGTCTGCACCACCGAGCTCTTCACTCAGCAGCGCCTCGACGAGCAGAAGTCCCTCCGCCGCGACAAAATTCGCGAACTCCTCGACTACGTGTCCGACTGCAGTACGAACAATTCTGCAGTATATATTGTTGGATTATGTAAAATCATGTTTCGAGTCTATATGGATTTGATCCAATCTTATTCCTAAAGATTAGAGAAGATTTAGAAATATCTTAAAGATAATTCTTAAGATAATATGGACGATGACTAGAAGTGATTTAAAAACTCGGATGGACGGTGGAGATCGTTTCCTATTAGAATTAGGTTTTTAGAGTTATATTAATTCTTGCGATTCATCTTTTATTTTTTAGGGCTTCATTGAAAAATCCTAATTGAGAGAAAAAACGTGGAGAGCCTCCGTGAGAGAGTTTCTTGTAATCCAAATTTTACTCCTTGTACTTTTGTGCCGTGGATTAATTGAATAACACATTGAGGTGGTCTTGCCCGTGGACGTAGGTTGACGCATTGTTGGCCGAACCACGTAATTCTCGTGTCCTTGCATTCCCTTATTTATTTTATTTCTTTTGTTATTCTCGTGCTTGTTTTCTACAATCGTTTTTCGCCTACTTTCATCTACGAAAGATTCTGTTTCCGCTGCGCTCGTGTGCTGTGTGGGTTGAGGTGTGCTCGGTAACCCCACGGCCGGTCCCCCTTCAATTGGTATCGGAGCGTTTGGTTATTCGTAGTTCGTTGACGGTGAAACGATGGCGGGGAAAGTTTCAGTGGCAAAGTATGAGATTTTTTGATTTGATGGAGCGAACTTTGCGTTGTGGAAACTGAAGATGCAAGCAGTTTTGATTAAAGATGCTTGTGAGATCGCCCTGCAAGGAATAGAGAATAAGCCGGAAGAGATGACGGATAAACAATTTGAAGAGAAGGACAAGATGGCTTTGGCAAACCTATATTTGGCACTGGATGATTCGGTGTTATTCAATGTGGAGACCGAGACTACAGCAAAAGGGATTTGGGATAAATTAAAAAATCTCTATGAAGGAAAGTCATTGGTGAACAAAATTTTCTTAAGGCGACAATTGTACAATCTAAAGATGAAGGACGGGGCACCGGTACAAGAACATCTAAGTACATTCAACTCTATCGTGAGCAAACTCGCTGCCCTAGACGTGAGAATTGATGAAGAAGAAAAGGCAAGTATTTTACTTTGCTCGATGCCGGAAACTTGGGATAATTTGATTATGAACTTGAGCCATGTTGAAACCCTTAAGATGGAGTCGGTTGTTGCATCATTACTTACCGAGGAGATGAGGCGGAAGTCTAGCCAAGGAAGTTCTTCGGGGGAGGCTATGATAGCACGGGGAAGACCTTTCGAGAGGGAGTATGGTGATCGAGGAAAGTCGAGATCAAAATCCAAGGGCAAAAAGAAAGTAAAGTGCTGGAATTGTGGAAAGTTGGGGCATGTGAAGAAAGATTGTCGGGTTAAAGGAGTTGATAGTAAATCCGATTCAAATATTTTTCAAGGTAATATAGCCGAAGCAGATGCTAAGTCGGCTAGTTCAGAAGACGGAGTTGCGTTAGTCGCATTGGATAGATCCGAGCTTATTTATCATTGGATCTTAGATTCGGGGGCGTCATTCCACATGACTCCCTATAGGGAGTGGTTTCATTCTTATAAGTCACGGGATTGTGGAGTTATCTATTTGGGTGACAACACGGCATGTCCGGTGGTTGGAGTGGGAGACGTTCGGATCAAGATGTTTGATGGTGTTATTCGGACGGTTTCTAATGTTCGACATGTTCCTGCACTTCGAAAAAGTCTTCTATCACTTGGAAAATTTTGCAAACAAGGGTTTAAATTCATCGGCGAGAAAGATCACTTGAAGGTATGTCAAGGTTGTTTGGTGTTGATGAAAGGAGAGCAAGTAGGTGGCCTTTATAGATTAGTGGGCGAGACTCAAGTGGGAGAAGCGGTTGTTGCAAGCGCAAAGGTGGAGTCTTCAACGGTGTGGCATCGCCGTTTAGGACACATGAGTGAGCGCGGATTGCAGGTATTATCCAACCGTGAACTTCTTTCAGGTTACAAGTCCGCGCCATTAGATTTTTGTGAAGAGTGCATCTACGGGAAGCAACGAAGGTTGTCTTTTTCTCTATCACATCAAAGAAGTAAGAAGCATCTCGAGTTGATTCATTCGGATACTTGGGAGTCGCCCGATACTTCGTTGGGCGGATGTTCTTACTTTGTTTCATTTATTGATGATTATTCTCGGAAGGCTTGGGTGTATATTCTAAAGCGAAAGTCCGATGTGTTTGAGACTTTTAAGAAGTTCAAAACTCTTGTGGAGAATGAAAAGGATTTAAAAATTAAGTGCCTACGTTCTGATAACGGAGGGGAGTATTGTTCAAGAGAATTTGATGAGTTTTGTATTGAGCATGGAATTAAGCGGCATCTCACGGTACCCGGTACACCGCAACAAAACGGTGTAGCGGAGAGGTTAAATAGAACACTCATGGAGAGGGCCCGTAGCATGTTGAGTACTTCAAAACTCGACAAGAGATTTTGGGCGGAAGCCGTGAGCACGGCTTGTTATTTGATTAATCGAGCGCCGACAAAATCACTTGGTTTGGAAATTCCTGAAGAAGTCTGGAGCGGCAAGTCCGTTGATTACTCCTATCTTCGTGTCTTTGGATGTGATGCTTATGCATGGATACCGAAGGAGAAAAGGTCAAAATTGGATAAGAACTCTCGGAGGTGTATATTTCTTGGCTATGCGAAAGGTGTTAAGGGGTATCGATTGTGGGACCCTACTACCCACAAAATAGTCATAAGTCGTGACGTTATCTTCAATGAAGGGTCCTTTCAAGGCACCAAGGAAAAGCAAGATGATGATGCTATGATTCCAATTGAGCTCTTTGAAGCGCGCGATGAGGTGCAAGTTGAGCAAGCACAACAGGATGATGAAGTGGTTGATGATGAACCTGACTTGGAATCTCCGCAATCATCCGAAGATACAAATTCACCGGTAGAGTCGCCAGCGGATTCCGGGCGTCCTAGTAGAGTTATTAGACCTCCTGCGAGGTATAATGACTATATTACTTCATTTATTCCTTCTGCAAACCATGTTAGTGCATATGTTGCTTTAGCGGAAGAAGATGAGCCGACTTCGTATAAGGAGGCTTGTGAGTCGACTGACGCTGGGAAGTGGCAATGCGCGATGGAGGAGGACATGGAGTCAATTCGGAAGAACAAGACTTGGGAACTTGTTGATTTGCCGAAGAGAAGGAACGCGATTGGATGTCGGTGGGTGTTTAAGGTGAAAAAGGATACAGATGGGAATGTGGAGAGGTTCAAGGCAAGATTGGTGGTGAAGGGATATGCTCAGAAGCCGGGAATCGATTTCGATGAGATCTTCTCACCGGTGGTTCGTCTTACCACTATTCGGGCTGTTTTGGCGATCGCAGCGGTCATGGATTTGGAGCTCGAGCAGATGGATGTAAAAACAGCATTCTTGCATGGTGACCTGGAGGAGGAGATATATATGTCGCAACCGGAAGGTTTTGTCGAAAAAGGCAAGGAGTATTTGGTTTGTCGGTTGAACAAATCGTTGTACGGCTTGAAACAGGCGCCAAGGTGTTGGTACAAGCGATTTGATTCCTTCATTATAAGTTTGGGTTTTGATAGGCTTGAAGCGGATCATTGTGCATATTTCTGCGATTATAATGACGGGAGTTTCTGTATTTTGTTATTATATGTCGACGACATGGTGGTCGCCGGAAATAACAAGGACCAGATATCTATCTTGAAGACTCAGTTAGCCGGTGAGTTCGATATGAAGGACTTAGGAACTGTGAATCAAATACTCGGGATGAAGGTACTACGGGAGAGAAAGAATAGGAAAGTTTGGCTTTCACAGAAGAGTTATGTGGAGAAGGTTCTGCGGCGCTTCAACTTGCAGAACGCAAAGCCAGTTTCTACCCCGTTTCCTATTCATTTAAAATTGTCGGCCGAGCAATCACCGGGTACGGAAACAGAAAAGACCGACATGGCTCGGGTACCATATTCATCGGCAGTAGGGAGCCTTATGTTTGCCATGGTGTGCACGAGACCCGACATTGCTCAAGCAGTGGGAGCAGTGAGTCGGTATATGGCGAATCCAGGTTGTGAACATTGGAATGCAGTGAAGTGGATTCTCAGATATTTGAGAGGTACTGCGGATTTCTCACTCTGTTATGGTTCTGCGGGTTTGGAGTGCGTCGGATATGTGGATGCAGATTTCGCAGGAGATAAAGACAGAAGAAAGTCTACCATGGGTTATGTTTTCTCCATGGGCGGTGGTGCTATTAGCTGGGAGTCGAAGCTTCAGTCGGTAGTCGCTTTGTCGACGACGGAGGCGGAGTACATAGCAATGACACATGCTTATAAGGAGGCTATCTGGCTAAAAAGACTTTTAGGAGAATTAAAAGTGAAGCAAGATGTGGTGGGAGTGAATTGTGATAGTCAAAGTGCAATACACTTGGCGAAGAATCCGACGTTTCACTCTCGGACGAAACACATTGATATTCGCTATCACTTCGTGAGAGATGTGGTGGATGAGGGCTTTATCTCATTGTTGAAAATTCACACAGATGCGAATCCAGCGGATATTTTAACGAAACCGGTAACTCGAGAGAAGTTCAATTGGAGTATGACTTCTCTCGGTCTTGGAGCTACATGAGGAGAGTGGGAATTTTGGCAAGATCTTCAATTTTGTGAAATTCGGCACATGTTTTTAAGTGGGAGAATTGTTGGATTATGTAAAATCATGTTTCGAGTCCATATGGATTTGATCCAATCTTATTCCTAAAGATTAGGGAAGATTTAGGAATATCTTAAAGATAATTCTTAAGATAATATGGACGATGACTAGAAGTGATTTAAAAACTCGGATGGACGGTGGAGATCGTTTCCTATTAGAATTAGGTTTTTAGAGTTATATTAATTCTTGCGATTCATCTTTTATTTTTTAGGGCTTCATTGAAAAATCCTAATTGAGAGGAAAAACGTGGAGAGCCTCCGTGAGAGAGTTTCTTGTAATCCAAATTTTACTCCTTGTACTTTTGTGCCGTGGATTAATTGAATAACACATTGAGGTGGTCTTGCCCGTGGACGTAGGTTGACGCATTGTTGGCCGAACCACGTAATTCTCGTGTCCTTGCATTCCCTTATTTGTTTTATTTCTTTTGTTATTCTCGTGCTTGTTTTCTACAATCGTTTTTCGCCTACTTTCATCTACGAAAGATTCTGTTTCCGCTGCGCTCGTGTGCTGTGTGGGTTGAGGTGTGCTCGGTAACCCCACGGCCGGTCCCCCTTCATATATCGGCCGGGCGGCGTTCGCGACGAGCCTCAACCTGCTGTCGCGCACGATCTTCTCGGTCGACCTCGTCGACCTCCGGTCCGGATCGTCCTCCGGAGAATTCAAGGAGGTGGTGCAGGAGGTCATGGAGATGACCGGGAGTCGGAACATCTCCGACTTCTTCCCGCGGATCGCCGCAGTCGACCTCCAGGGGAAGCGGCGCCGGATGGCCGTTCTATTAAGGAAGCTTCACCGAATCTTCGACGAGCAGATTGACGGGCGCCTGCGGAGCATTTCCGACGCCGGAGAGTCACCGGAGCAGGACTTCTTGAGTGTACTGCTCAAGTGCCGGATCCAAGCAGATGACGGAACGCCGACGGGGCTTGACCGCCCAGCTCTGAGATCAGTATTCACGGTACGTAATTTATATATATTTATATATCAGAGTAGTGATCAGTTTGTCGGATCGTTGGCGCTAATCATTAATCTCAAAAGCTCGAGCTTTTAGAAATATGTAATTAATTTATTTAAAGTGTACAGATACAGCGTCCACGGGTCTCGACCGGACTCAACCCACCTGGACGTTGGGTCTATTGTTGAATTTCTTGCCATTAGGCCTATTGTGGACCGCAGCCCCACTCAACTTATTGGGCTCACCCAACTCAACTTATTAGTCTCCTGGGACCGCAGATCCACTCAACTTATTGGGCTCACTCAACTCAATTTATTAGTCTCCTGGACCTATTGTCACGAGGCAGGAAGTTAGACATATTTAACCTATAAATAAATGGCCAACAAACTCCCTCCAACACCAGAACCCAATAATCCCCCTCCCAACACCTACACCGTGTGGGAATCGAACCCAACAATCTCCCTCCTAATACCTGCACCGTGTGGGAATCGAACCCGTACCACTGGCTCTAATACCACTTGTCGGATCGTTGGCGCTAACCATTAATCCCAAAAGCTCGAGTTTTTAGAAATACACAACCAATTAATTCACTTAAAGTGTACAGATACAGCGCCCACAGGTCTCGACCGGACTCAACCCACCTGAACGTTGGGTCTATTATTTTGCCTCTTGCCGTTAGGTCTATTGTGGACCGCAGCCCCACTCAACTTATTGGGCTCACCCAACTCAACTTATTAGTCTCCTGGGCCTAGGCAGGAAGTTGAACCTATTTTACCCATAAATAAATAGCCAACACAGTTGACTTGAACCGCTTTCAGATTTATTTTTTTTTATAAAGAATACGTTCACTTCTCGTTTTTACTATGAAAAATACTATTATATATATATATATATATATATATATATATATATATATACACACGTAGAGCGAGACTGTAATACTATTAATAGTATCAAATTATTGGTGATATTAAATTTTTAACCGTTGAATTAAAAATTGTGTTGTTGAGATGATAGTAGGCCCCTTCGGTTTAATAATTAGTTGGAAAAATAATAAAATTAAACGGGTAAAAATAATTAACGGAGTTGATCTAAGAGTAGAAAACTTAATAGTACCAATTCAAATATTTAATACTATCGATAGTATAGTAGCCGGACTCTATATACGTACACCCTTGCACCTCTATTCATTTTATATCCCAGGATCAAGGAGTAGATAATTTTTTTTTTAGATTTTAGCTAAAGAAATAAAAGTGTGAAAATAAGAAACATAAAGTTTTAAAGATGCATATTTTAATAATATTAATTTTTTTATTTTAAATGACAAATAAATATTACTGGTGTAAGACCGGCACCTCCAAACAAATAGTATTTCAGCTGATCAATATAAATAATTATTAATATTTTAAAATTTTAAAAAATTATGACAAAAAAATAAAACTCGGATAATTGTTAATACATTATAAAAATTATTTTTTATTAATATTTTTTAATTTTTGATATTTATATTCTAATAACTTCACTTAAAATTTTAATTAAACTTAGTAGTTAAAATTTCCTATAATCAAAATTTTTAATTAAAAAATTAAAATGAGAGAACTTATTTTAAATTGCCAAATATATGAGGATATTTTTACTTTGTTAAAAATAATCGGAGAAAGAATAAATTATTATATACACCTAGTGTATATTAACGCATCATGCACTATAATTTATATTAAAAAATTAATTTTTTATATCAAAACTTAATTAAATATATATTATCTATTAAATTTAATAATTTAAATATGTTTACTGAATTAAATTATCAAATTTTTATTAAAAATTTTAAGTATGTGATGTATGTGTTTATATATATATATATATATATATATATATATATATATATATATATATATATATATATATATATATATATATATATATATATATATATATATATATATATATATATATATATATATATATATATATATATATATATATAAAATTAGGCTAGAATACTATCGATAGCACCAAGTCATTGGTGCTATCAAGTTTTTAGCATTTGGATTAAAACATGTGTGGTTAAGATGATAGTGGTCCCCTAGGGTTTACTAGGTGGTTGGTTGAATAGTAAAAATCTTAGAGGACCACTATAATCACAACCGTATATCTTTTCATCCAACGGCAAAAAACTTGATAACACCAATTGGTTGGTGCGATGGATAGTATTTTAGCCGGACTCATATATATATATATATATATATATATATATATATCTTATACATTCTTTCATTGATTTTTTTCATCTAAATGATATGTTTAATGCAATGCACTAGTTTCATTATTTTTAAAATAATTTTTAAATAATCTACCTTTAAAATCATTCGGTTAGAGTTATAAGTATTACGACCAATTTTTTATTTTTTATTTTTTTTTCCAAACTGATGAGCATATCTTGTTAAAATTAATTTACGAGCAATGTTATCCGGGGTATATTCAAAATTATGTATATTTTATTTGTTTCAGGATAAAAAATATTTAATAATCACATTTAAATAACTAGTAACATTTATTTATATTTTAAATAAATAAAATATAAAATATATATAGAATGGACAAAAAAAAGTATTTTTCTTCTAATACGTTATAACTAGGACCTGTACGTCGCGGGGAGTGACACGAGCTCGGGCACGGTTGAATGGGCGATGGCGGAGCTTCTGCAGAGCCCACGGTCGATGGCGGCGGCTCGCGAGGAGCTGGAGCGGGTGATCGGCCCGAAACGAGAGATCGAGGAGTCCGACATTGCGCTACTCCCCTACCTGCAAGCCATCATCAAAGAGACTTTCCGTCTCCACCCTCCGGCGCCCTTTCTTCTCCCGCGCCGAGCCGTCACGGACGTCGAGGTAGAAGGCTACACCATTCCGGCGGATTCGCGAGTGCTGGTCAACGTGTGGGCCATGGGGCGAGACCCGACCGTGTGGGCGAGGGCGGAGGAGTTCGCCCCAGACAGATTCATGAACGATGCGGCAGGGAAGGAGATGGATTTTCGAGGCAAGGATTTTGAGCTGCTGCCGTTCGGCAGTGGGCGACGTATATGCCCGGGAATGCCGCTGGCGGTGCGGATGGTGCACCTGATGCTCGCAGCCCTGCTGCACAGATTTGAGTGGAGCTTGCCAGACGGCGGCGGCGGCGTCGACATGACGGAGAAGTTCGGGGTCACGCTGTCCATGGCCGTCCCTCTCCGGGCCATGGCGGTGCCTGCTGAGCTTCGCCGAGCTGGAACGTAGATCCTGTTGTGATGAACAAATATCTTATACGACATAGCTCTCGATAACTAAATAAAAAATTTGTAATATTTAGTAGTTGAAGAGAGAGCGATCAATTGATCTAGAATGACATAATGCATGCAGCCTTTAAATAATAAATTTTAAATAAAATAAATTATTATATAGATGAAAAATATTATTTTATCAAATCAAAAATATTAAAATTTTTCAAAAAAATAAAAATTAAGACTATCTACAACTGGCGAATATGTGTAAAAAGAAATCCTAGAAAAGAAGAAAACATTTAATTAGAAGGTTAGAGATTTTGGATGGGCTAAAAACTGGATTAGAAACTTTATAGAAAAGATTTATTAATTTGATTACAAGGTTAATTAGGTAGAAGAATTAGTAACAGTACTACTAGCAAATTTTACACCCTTTATTTTAATCTAACTTAATGGTAAATAAGCGTAGTATTATTGGGTCATATATATGTGTAATAATCTTGTCCACTAATCTTTTTTACTTTTTAAATTCAAACAATCAATTCAAAATACTTAAATTTAATTGCTAGTACTATATAAAATTCATAATCATTGTATATTTATAGAATTAGACTGGAATAATATCGATAGCACCAAGCCATTGGTGTTATCAAGTTTTTAGCATTTGGATTAAAGAATGTGGGGTTAGGATGATAATGGTCCCCTAGGGTTTATTAGGTGGTTGGTTGAATAGTAAAAATCTTAGAGAACCACTATAATTCCAAGCGCACATTTTTTCATTCAAAAACTAAAAATTTGATAGCATCAATTGTTTGGTGCTATTGATAGTATTCTAGCAGGACTTTATATTTATATATAATTTTTTTATTAAACACCACTACATATTCATACGCAATACTTAATATAATTATTTTTATTCAATATAAAACTACTTGAAGTGTCAAAAATCTTTACTGTTTAGAATTTATAGTTCTAGACGGTGTGACTTAGTTTACCTAGCACTTTTGGCCGACAATTTTAATTTGTAGAAAATAAATGTAAGCGACCCAATCTATAAATTATAACACCGGTTTACGTTGAAATATAAGGTGCTAAGTAAAAACAGCTAATCAAAAAGTGGCTGGCAAGAAAGATTTGTTGTGCTCTCGGAGAATCTGAGTCAGGTTGATTATTTCTTAACTAGAGCGTAATACTGCTAAACTCTTACCAGAGAGCTTCCTTCCTAACAAAATTTCTATATATACTTATCATTCAGTTGTTGAATTATGGTATCCGAACCGAAACAAAGGTATTGCATTAGCAGCTAAAAAATTATCTTCAATTTTTATATTTGATGGGTTATTTGGTTAGAACGAAGTAAAAAAAAAAATTAATAATAAAAAATGCAATACATATCTTATATTGTCTAATATTGGCTTCTACATGTCTAAGAATTCTTAGGATGCCCGGTTAGATTTGCTTGTTAAATGTGAATTTGATTGAGTTGATATCTTCATAGGATTAACACTTTACAAAGCTATCTTAGGTCTGGGGAATGAAATAAAGCGACTCCTCTCTTTATTTTTTATTTTATTTTTTTTTTATCTCTTTTGGCTCTCTTTGTGGCAGGTAATCAATTAAAAGGAGTTTCTTTAACTGTTTCGTTTCATTCGTTATGATTTTGAGATCTTTGGAACTTCTCCTTTTAGGTGAGAAGTCGATTTAGTACCCTCGTTTTGTCTTTGCTAAGAAAGTCAAATTAATTAAACAAATAATCATTTTATTATTTATGCGACAGAGCAGAATCAAATTATATATCTCAGCTGATTGAGTCGAAGTGTTAATCGAGTCAAAGATGTGAATCGACTCTTAGATTAATTCTCAAGTACATTTGAGTCAAATGATTCGTGGCATGATTTATGTAACTCAACAATGAATTTTGCGACTGACGGGCATCATTATTTCATGCTCCACTTTGTCGTCGAAACATTTCGACGATGGTGATTAAGTGGAACGTTTATATTCATCTCATATTACTTTAACAAGTCTATGTTCTATATGATCGTACATAGGGGTCCATTAATTAATATTTTGTAGCACGCGCCATTATAGCTGATCAACTTCTGTTGACCGAGCCAAAGCAATCCTATTTGCTAAACAAAAGGAGATTTTATTTGGACCTTACATAAGATCAGTGGTGTTTCATGGCTCATGGATTCTTATTCCTTCGTTTTGTTGACCTGAGGTGGAATAAGCTGATGCAAAATACTGCACCAAGTTGCATGAATCTTATTTTTTTGGCGATCAATTAAGTTGTTCGAAGGAGCACTGCTTATTATTTTATAAAACTATATATATATATATATATATATATATATATATATATATATATATATATATATATGCATAATTTTTGGAATTAGAATCTCATTCAATTTTCAATAGACAAAACAAATAAACTTCAGTTTAATAGCTAAATGAGATTTGATATTGTCAGAAAAAATATATTAAGTATTTGGTGCTATCAAAATTTTCATCGTTAAATTTATTTATTTAATCATTTTTAATCTTTAAATCATACTATTCAATCAATCGTCTATTAATTAAACCCTAAAAATTAACCACTATCATCCTAACACATTCTTATCGTATCGTTGGCGCTAACCATTAATGTTAAAAACTCGAGCGGTTTAAAATACACAACTAATTTACTTAAAATATACAAACACAGTGCTCACAGCTCTCAGTCGGGCTCAAGAGGATTAAAGTGCCGCCCGTGCCGGGCCGGCACGGGCGGCACGTACCGTGCCCCTCAAAGAGGGGTACGGTACAGGGGGGGTCTCGGACCCCCCCCCTGTCTCGAACGATACCCCCAGGGTATCGCTCGAGACAGAGCGATACCCTGGTGGGTATCGCGTGCCGTGCCGGCCCGTGCCGGCCGGCACGGCCCGTTTTCCATTTTTTTTTTTTTTTTTGTTTTTTTTTTTTGTTTTTTCTTTAGATTTTTTTCTGTATTTTTTAAAACAGGCATAGTTAGGTGTTTTTTTTTTTTCTTTTTTTTTAGTCACTATGTAGAAAAGAGGGAATACAAGAGTTATGTTCTGTACAATCGCTCGATCTCACTCTAGGGCAAATAAAAGAGAAATTAAGGTTTTTCCTTAGCGGATCGGATCCGTACCGCGGGGGGCTCCGCCCCCCGCACCCCCCGTCCTATGTCAGTGGTGGGCTTCGGGCTCGGGCCTAACGGCCCGAGCCCTTCGCTTCCACCACAGACATCCACAAAATTTCGAAGTCGCACCGCGAAGCCGTCGGCGAACCTGAATCATAATATCGAAGCGATTCTGATTTTGAGTCACAACTAACAAGTATGTTAATTGGTGAGTGTAGTAAGCTATATATAGTCAATATTCACAATTTTTATTCTCTATGAGATATAGTTATTTCTATTCTCTATGAGATATAGTTATTTCTATTTAGAATTTATTTATTATATTGTTATTTCTATTCTCTATGAGATATAGTTGTACTTTATATATTAAAAACAATTATCAGTATGTCAATTGGTAAGTGTAGTAAGCTATATATAGTCAATATTCATAATTTTTTGACTAAACAGTTCAAAACAATATTATAAGAGCTTATTGGGAACAAAAAAAAAAAAAAAAAAAAGCCGTGCCAGAGCGTGCCACTGGGAGGTCATGCGTATCCATCGGCACGCAAGCGTGCCACGTGTCGGCACGGGGGCGTGCCGGTACCGTACCGTGCCAGGCGGCGAGCGGCACGCCCCCGTGCCACGGCACTTCGAACCTTGGGCTCAACCCATCTGAACGTTAGGTATATTATTGGACTTCTTACCGTTAAGTTTATTGTGGACCGCAGTCCACTCAACTTATTGAATTCGGCCAACTCAACTTAATAGTCTTCTGAGTCTATTATCACGAAGTATAAAATTTGATCTATTAATTTTTAACTCATAAATAAATAACTAACAATCCCTTAATCTAAGGTTGTGCTATTAATAGTAGTTTTCTAGTTCTATATTGTAATATGCATCGGAAAGAAGATAGTGACAATAGTAACTAACGAGCAAAACAAAAAAATTTTTGAAAAATAAAATAAATATTGAATTACTCGACAGTCGAGTTATAGAAATATGTAGAATTAATAATACGATAATATTTTTTTTTTCTCGAGATTATACTGTGTTGGGGCCGAAAATGTCGATTGCCGATCGGCTCCGGGGTGTTCGTTTGACCCTCTTAGATGTGAGGCGTCGCATGCCAATGGATCAAGTGATCGGGCCGAGCAGGGATCCGCTCGGTCGGATTTTTATCAGTAACTCTCGCGACTGTTCGGATTAGATTAGCCGAAACGAGGTATGGAGGTGGAGAGAGGCTGAGTTCGGCCTATAGTAGCCGAATCAGATAACAAAGACAATAAATTGATACGGTTAAGGAGCTGATTAGGAATTGTATTACTTGGAAAGGGTATACAATGAAAAGGAAAGGGATAAAAATTACAAGTAATCTACTCCTAGAAAATGCGGTAAATCTATTTAGAAAAGCAGTAAATGCAGATATGAAAAGATATGAAAAGCAGTAGGGTGGTCCTAACTTACGAGGTTGTATGACTCCTTTCTCATCGATGGTTCGGATATTTATACACTTTCCGAACCACGATCACAGGCGCCGATTTTGAAATATCGGTGTATTTTGGGAAGAGTTATCAGAAAATTCTCAACTATTTTTTTTTTGGAAATGATTCTCCTTAAAAGGATAGTAGTTGTTTCCTGTCTATATTCATCCCCTAATTGTTGCGCCGAAACATGATTCACGGCGCTTTCCAATTCCTGGCACCGCTTGCCGCTTCGGAGTCCGTTGCGAGATTCGCGCCCAAATCTCGCCCTTATTCCTTTTAAGGTCTTTTCTTCTGCGGCTTCGAGCAGTTGATGATTGATCTTGATTTCTCCTCTTCCGCCGCTTGACTGAGGCGGTCTGGCGTTTGCTTTCGGCCAAGAGGCGGTTCTAGATGAGACGATAATCCTTCTATTGACCGCTTCTCTTATCGATCGGTTGATTCTCCTACCGGCTGGTGCTTTCAGCCGATGCCATCCGTCGCGTCCTGTATTCTTACGCGATTGGTCCGGATCAGGATGCGAGCTCCTTTTTGCTGGCTCAAACCCCCATCGGCTGATGTCTTTAGTTGATGGTCACTGCCACGCGTCACTTTTTATGTGGCGAAAAAATCTGATCTCAACAATGCAATCGCCTGACGTGTCATTTAGGTAATTGTCGAAGTTAAGACAAAACCTGACGCGAAGGTTTTCGTCCGTTCCTTAGCCTTGTCGAGATTATTTTATCGCCAGTTTATTGTGCCGACCCTTTTTTCGAAGGCCCTGTCACGGCCTCATCTACCGGCTTCCCCCAAACCCGCCGATTTAGGCTTGGGGGCTCTTCACCTGCCGTTATTTGGCTGGTCCTTTTCGGTTATCCCGACGAATGAGATTTTGTAATATAATAACTCGAGAGTATTTTGATTCACATCACCTAAAATAATCATCAACAAAAAAATGCAACCAAAGATATTTAAGATTGTGACCAATCTAATTTAAGCGATATACTGATTGTCTTTAGCATAAGATATAAAACTTAATGATTAATATTTAAAATTTAATTATTTTATAACTTTCAACTAATTTTATTTTTAAAATAAAAAAATGAAACATATAAAAAAGAACCACTAAACTACAGGCGACTTTGAATGGTCCCCTTAAGTTTTTTCTTTTTTGAGTTGTTACAATTAGCATTAAATTAAAAATTTTATCAAATTTATCAATTTTAATTATTTTTTACTAAATAAAATTAAAATGATTGCATATTAAATAATAACTAGTAGAGTAATTATTTTTTTAAAAAAATCAACTTAACTAAAAAGGAAAAGCTCAATAACATATACGAGAAAAAAAGGAAAAAAAAGAGAGTAAAAGATAACAAAAATATCCGAGTTACATAACAAATGAAGATAAGAAGAGTCGTTATCCTCCGAATTAAATTAATAACTATGAAAGATATATAAGGAGTTGTCTTTCCTTCTCGCTGTTGCTGTCCAATACTAAAGATGAAGTCAGGTGGGCGGGTGAGCGGGTCCGCGGCAGATTAAATGCCCAAGTAATCTTCTTTTTAAAAAATATTTTTAATCTAGTTTTTTTTTTTAAAAAAAATCAATCTAGCCTTATTTGTATAGATTAAAAAAAAGAAATAATTTACAAGACTAGATTGGTACTCTTAAGTAAAACATAAATACTATTAATTATTATTTTTTTTCTAATCTATACAAACAAGGCTAGATTGAAAATTTTTTTGAAAAAAAAATTATATTAAAAATATTTTTTTTCAATAAGGCTACTTGGGGCATTTGTCTGTCTGCGGCAAAAATATTATTCAGTTAAGAAAAATAAGAGCTGATTAAGATTAAAATTTAAATTTTAATTTGATTTATACTGAAATAAAAGATAATTATTATTGACAATTTTCTTAAAAAAGATTGAAAAAGTGAGGAGGATTGTATCATGTGTATTGTGTATGGAAAATGCTAAAACGGTCGACCATTTAATTATTTGTGGGCTGGCGATTGCTAAATTTTTTTATATATTAATTTAAATTTATATAAAATTTAAATTTATTAGATATAAATAGAGCTTAATTAAAAATCAAATTAGACTATAAATCTTAGTTAAGCTCTAATGTGAAGCTTTATGCTATAAAGCATACTACGCCAACCATAATTAAGTCTCAACTCTAATTAAGAAGTGGTACGTAGCTCGAAAGCAATGCAAGTTGGTGTTGATGGTTACACTACGATAAATCTAATATTTAAAAATATATATTTTTTATCTATATTTAATAGTATATTTTTTTATATCTAATGATGATTAGAATTATTTTAATATATTTAATTTAGTGTCGTATTTGAAAGCGTCGATAAATAAAAAATAATCACGTATATAATGACGCTTATGTCAAATGTCGATAAAATATATTTTAATTTTTTAAAATATTAAAATTTATTAAAATTTTGATACTTTAAAATGTTTAAAAATTTAAAATAATAATAAATTTTATTATTTAATAAATTAGTTTAATATAATAAAGGTTAACGTTTTTTTTTAAAAAAAAAAAAAAAAAATCTACTATTTTCTTTCTGATTTAACAATTGCACAAATAAATTTTGGGAGTCGAGCAAAGTTAACAGAGCTTACTATCATCGTTGTAATTTGTTGGGGTGTCTGATTGGAACAGAATAATAATTATTTTTTTTTTAAAAAAAATATTATTAGGCAAGTGATGCGCAAGTGATAACGATATTACATCTTTTTAGATCCCCGTGAAATCTCTTTTATGTCAAAGTATTTTTTTTTTTTTGTAAGATTGAGATGTTATGTTAACTTGTTAAGTACTTGGGCTCCGTTACGGATAAATAAATTATATTTAATATATAATTATTTTATAGATTAAAAAATATGATTAAGTAGATACTTAAAAAAAATATATAAAAAAAATTAATATAAAAACTACTAAACTTTTAGACGAAATAATATTTAATAAAGTTCGAACACAACCAAAATAGTTAGTTTAGTAAGAAAATTCATTCAAAACAACTGTTAGAAACAGTGAAAGGGCATATTAAAAAAAATAAAAAATTTTATATTCAAATATAAAATTATAATATTGATTCTAATATAAATATAATAATCTCAAATAAATAAACTAATCCTTACAAAAATAACACTAATGTTTGGTTGGATGTAAAATCATAAAATCATCAATATTTGTTTGAGTTTGTTAGAAAAAAAAAATATTATAAAAATATAATTTTAATGTGAGTAAAGAGTGAAGAAAAATTATAAAAATTTTATTGAGAGAGAGATTCTGTAAAATAATTTTTTTTATAAAATTTCTCTCAAAAAGAAAAATTGGTTTATGAAAAGATCTTACATAATACACAATATCCTATAAAATTATCCAATATCCTATTGGATATTATATGATTTTATAGGATATTATAGAATTTTATAGGATATTGAGTATTATGTAGGATATTTTGATTTCAATATCCTATAGGATATTATAGGATAATAGAATTTTGGTTTTTGGGAAGTTTTTACATAATTTCTCTCTCAATAAAATTTTTCAAAATCTTTCTCTTATTATTTGATTTTATAAGATTTTATTTTAAAAAATTTATTTTATAAAATTTTATTATAAGAAACATTTTTTTAATACACAATTTTATTTTAGTATTGCGAGATATATATATATATATATATATATATATATATATATATATATATATATATATATATATATTTCACATCCAAAATTTTCAAGTTTTAAATTCTAAAAGTGATAAGGTTTGACTAGTTTTTTAAACTGAGTTCAAATTTCTTTTTTATATTTTGAAAGAAGTTGTATTAAAAATTATTTTAATTATAGGTCATATATTCAACTGAATTCAAATTTTAAAATATTTTAAAACTGAGTAAGATTTTTTAAAGTTGAGTTCAAATTTATTGAAATTAATTATTTAATATTTTGTGAAATCGAGTTCAAATTTTTTTTAAGCCGAGTTTAATTTTTTTTAATGTTTTGAAATAAAATTTTTAAAAACATTTTACCCCTCTCTCTCTCTCTCTCTCTCTCTCTCTCTCTCTCTCTCTCTCTCTCTCTCTCTCTCTCTCTCTCTCTCTCTCTCTCTCTCTCTCTCTCTCTCTCTCTCTCGGGATATCACGGAATCTGGTAATGTATATCTATAAGAAATTACCTTAGTTAATTTTGTGAGAGAGAATAAAAAAATCATTCATGAAAGGTAAAATATTACATATTTTTTACAAAATTAGATCTACATATAAAGAACTCACTAATTACAATGTTGGAATTTGAGGGTATGAATTGAAAATTTATAAATTTGATAGTCAACGTATTTAAAAATTTAAATTGGATTGAATTACTTGTTTTACCAGTATTTTTTGATTATTTTTATTTTGATGGTTCTGAATCTTCGACGTACCTTCTATACATTGTGAATCGGGTGCACGGATGTCACGCCCCGAGTTTCGAAAATCAGGCTAATTTTTTTTTTTTTTTTTTTTGAAATCAGAGTTTAAATCATTTTAGACGTGAACAGATCGCCACATATATAAAAAATTTTCTGTCCATTTGGACAGAGTTTTTTTTATACATGCACGGCTAAGCACTTAAAGTCAATACCAGAGTAGTCTAAACTACGCATATATATATCATTAATCATTTTATAATATTTTAAAACATAATGCGGAAGATAAAGTATACTGGTGACATAAGGGTCGGCACTATCGCAACAGCCTCACCAACGTGTCCCGACATCCCAGCACCCGAACGAGTTGAAAAATGGTCACCCAGGGGACGTGAGATACATCGACAGTGTATGTCACGCCCCGGGGCGATACTGCGCCCCGGCTCGCCAACAGATCCGCCGCCCATACGGGAAGCCCCGTATAGGCGTAGCGACTAACCTGCAAGAAAACATCTACACTAGCAGATATCAGAGCTGAAAGAGAAAAGCTGGAAAGAAATACATAAAATAAAACTACAACTCTTAAATATACAGACCAACCTCACCAGAATACAGGAGTCTCTCATAAAAGCAGGAAAGGAAGGTACAACTCAAAACCTCACTACAAAAGTCACTCGACATAACACACACCAAAATGGAACTGGGGTACATCTACTCACACACTGAAGACGACAGGAGGGGATCTATCTCGCGACGCCCTTACCTCGGTCAGAAGGAGCTGGATCAGCAACAAGAGCTGCAGGAACTGGAGCAGAAGTCCCTGGGGAGAAAACACCACGACGGGTGTGAGAACTACATCCCACAGTAGTTCTCAGTGGGTGCCGCCAACAAGCCCGACGGTCTGCCCACTAAGTCTACCAGAGGCAAAAGTAACATATGCAGTGCTATAAGGAAAGCGGGGAAAAGTAACTCTACAGCTACTATGCCTCTATCTAGATGCTCAACAGTGGAACAGAAAGAACATAATGCCACAACTAACTCTCCTCCCTGATCACCCAATCAAAACTGACTGCCACATCGGGTCCAGTCAAACCTGCGCCAACCTACTGCCGTTACGTCCCGGAGGAGCGGACTTACGTAGGGCGTCCGTGGCTGCCAACGAAAGCACAGCCAGAGGGACCACTGCAACAACAAGTCGCTAAAGAACATCTCAAACTCACGCCGGTACACAACCCGGTCTCGCCTACTCCGGAGTGGCCCTCGAGGGGAGCGACCCGCTCGAGTCAAAGTAACCCATAAGTATCACTGTAAAGTATCACTGTAAGGCTCTAATGTGGCTCATGCAGGCTATGATCCAATCCTCGATCAATAAGATCGACCACCAAACAAATCACTGACTCACTCACTGGCTGGAATCTACACAGCTGAAACTCACTGTCTCTCTGACAGTTTCCAAGAACCCAGATCTACCATCACTATCACTCTCCCAAAGAAATCAAATCTAAAGACTGCTATCAACTCCACTCGGTCCCCAGACACGAGTGCAAATGCATCCCACAATCACCCGACCTCTCGGCCCACAACTCGGGCGAGGAAAAGCTAAGTCCATAGTGAAATGAAGTATCGTGATGTGGAATGTCTAGAGCAATAAAAACCTAGCCCAAGTTGGAGTTTTTCTACAGACTGGCTGAACATGATACATATGACAGGGGTGCTAGGTCAAATTCCAAGATTTCATTACTTAACATAGTGCCGGAATCAAAAGATTCAACAACTGATATACAAGATACAACATACAGTTTTACACATGCTAATACTCCAATTTCTAACATGCATGATCCTACACACATAGAATTAGTACACAGTCCAGAGTTCTTGGAAGCAAGGTCACCCACCTGAAAGTGCTAACTGTCCGGAATCGTACAGCTGAGAAAGCCCACAACTGTCAAATCACAAATCCCACCAAGCCAACAACACGGTAGAAGTGCTCACAAACTCCTGGGTACAAACATACACCAAAATTACACTTTAAACCACACAAATTCCAAAATCCCAAAATCTGTGATGAACAGTCCCATTCACACGAAATTTTCACCTGAAAAACTTCCTCCAAAAATTCCAATAAAAATATGACGGCGATCCTCGCGAAGAGTAGATGTCGATAGAGTCCTGAAACGTCGAATTCCGATGTCCGGATGAGGAGATAAAAATCCGACAAGTAGGTGCTGTCCAAATCAACCAACAGTCGCAAAGGGGGTTAAAAATGTACCCAGAACCCCAAGAAAAGCTCGGATCTAGAAAAAGTGTCCAACACGAAAAATGTAGATTTACCTCTTACGAAACCGTGACCGCAGAAATCGTCCAAAAATAATGTCGGGGTAGCCCGGTAGACCTCCCATACTAAACTGCGACGAAAATGGGCCTCCAACAGTAGATCGTCGCTCCGCACCCCGATGTAGAAGTCGCCGTCGTCGCGGCCTCCAAAAATTCTGAACCTTCGCCGGAAGATGCACAAGAGGGAGAGAAAGAAAATTGGTAAAGGGCTCAGGGGCTAAAACTCTCGGGAAAAGCTTCAAAAACGAGCCCCAAGGGGCCTATTTATAGGCCTCACCCGAAATCAGCCCAAAAGACAAGTCAAAGGGGCTTTCGGGCCCACTTTCGGGCGCCCGGAACATTCGGGCGCCTACAGTGTTGGGCCCGGCCCAACACTGTGCGCGCCCGGATTGATCCGGTGCCGCCACGTGTCCCCCCGAACAGGGGACAGCGGTGCGGGGCCACCCGATGGCCGCCACGTGTCCGGCCCCGCGCTCCCCGCGCCCGGCGCACATGCGCCCACCAATCATGGCGCGCCACGTGTAGCGAGGTCCACGGCGGCGACCACGGGCCGCGGTTCACGGCGGCCCACCCGGGTCGCTGCGCCCGCCAACCAGCGGGCGACACGTGGCCCGGCGGGTCCATCGTGCGCCGCGCCCGGCGCGGTCCACGCGCTGTCGCGCGTGCGTTGACCCGCCAACCGGCGTCTGCCACGTGGCACTGTGCCGCGTCGCATACGCCAGGTGCGTATGGACCGACCAACCAGAAGAAGCCACGTGGCCCGCCCCGGTCCACTGCACCAACCGCGCGCCCCCGTGGACCAAGCCGCGTGAGCCCGCCAATGGGCAGCCGCCACGTGTCCAGGCGCCGGTACATGCACCAGCGCCCAAGCTCTGTGGACCGAGCGGTATGCGCCGGCCCAATCAGAAGCTGCCACGTGGCAGGGGCTGGTCCACGGCTGTTCCCATGCACCAAAATGCGCGAAAAACTTCCGGGAGTCCGTTTTTGGGCATCCGGACTCAGGATTTAACAAGCAAATAGCCGTTTTCAAGTGTTTTTCCGTGCTGAATCCATTTCCGACCTCTGTTTGGCCTAATTCTTTTCCGAAATTGCGGCAAACCCAGCCGAAAGCCAACACAGCAAATAATATCACACAGGGTCCATCAGTGGCATCCTATTGATGCACCATGGGCCAGATACACCAATGATAGGTGTTCTAACAGTGGATTCATCGGAAGAACGTTGCATGGGAATCAGGGCCACTACATCCTCCCCCACTAAAAGAAAGTTTCGTCCTCGAAACAAAGTAAGGTAGAACAGGCGTACCTCAACCAGTAGTCTCGAACAGAAAAGGGTAAGCAGATCTCATCTCTGTCTCTAGCTCCCAAGTAGCCTCTCGCTCTTCGTGATTGCTCCATAAGATCTTCACATACGGGATGGCTCGGTTGCGCAATTCCCTCACCTCACGAGCAAGAATCCGCAACGGGCGCTCCTCATAAACCAGGTCCTCACCGATCTCCAAGGGAGTGAAGTCAACCACATGCGACGGATCAAAGACATATCTCCTCAGGGCTGAGACATGAAAAACATCGTGTACACCGGCCAAACGTGGAGGAAGAGCAACTCTATAAGCCACAGGGCCTACCCTCTCAAGTACCTCAAAGGGTCCAACAAAACGGGGACTAAGCTTCCCACGCACTCCAAATCTCCGGACCCCTTTCGAAGGCGAGACCTTTAAGAATACATGGTCACCAATCTGAAACTCTAGGTCTCGCCGTCGAGTATCTGCATAACTCTTCTGACGACTCTGGGCCACCTCAAGGTGTCGACGAATAACTCTGACTTTCTCCTCAGCCTCCAAAAGAAGATCTGGTCCCAAAGTCCTCCTCTCACCCACATCACTCCAATACAAGGGTGACCGACACTTGCGTCCATACAACGCCTCAAACGGAGCCATCTGAATGCTCGCCTGATAGCTGTTGTTGTACGCAAACTCAACCAAAGATAAGTGTCGGTACCACCCCCCTCCAAAATCCATAACGCACGCTCTCAGCATATCCTCGAGGGTCTGTATAGTGCGCTCAGACTGGCCATCAGTCTGTGGGTGGAATGCAGTGCTGAATCTGAGCTGGGTCCCCAAAGCTGACTGTAAACTCCCCCAGAATCGTGACACAAACCTCGGATCCCGATCTGAAACAATCGACGCAGGTATCCCGTGTAGCCTCACTATCTCGTCCAAATACAACTGTGCCAGACGCTCCAATGACCAAGTCATCTGAACAGGCAAGAAATGCGCAGACTTGGTGAGTCTATCAACAATAACCCAAATCGCGTCGGCTCCACTCTGTGCTCTCGGCAGCCCTGTAACAAAGTCCATGGTGATGTGGTCCCATTTCCACTCGGGAATTGGAAGACTTTGTAACTTGCCAGCAGGAACCCGGTGCTCTGCTTTCACTTGCTGGCAAGTTAGACAGTGAGCCACAAATCTTCCAATGTCCCGCTTCATTCCGGACCACCAAAAATGTGCCTTGAGGTCCTTATACATCTTAGTACCACCAGGATGAATGGTATAAGGTGTATAATGAGCCTCACCCAAAATCTGGTCTCTGATCTCTGAATCCGAAGGCACACACACTCGGTCCCTGTACCGCAGTACTCCCGAGCTATCCACTGTAAAATCCCCTATAAGATCTGCCTGAATCTGTGATCTAATCCTCTCCAAGTGGGGGTCCTCACTCTGCGTCTCCCTAATCCTGTCCAACAGAGTGGGCTGCAAGACCATAGACATCAGTCTAGCAGAGACCCCAGGGGATACAACCTCAATCTGGAGTCGCCTCAACTGCTCAATCAACGGGGCCTGCTGCGTGACCAACATGCTCAAGCTCTGCACTGACCTCCGACTCAAAGCATCTGCTACCACATTGGCCTTGCCGGGATGATAGAGGATACTCACATCGTAATCCTTCAGTAACTCCAACCACCGGCGTTGCCTCAGGTTCAGCTCCTTTTGAGGTAAACAGATACTTTAAGCTCTTATGATCCGTGTAGATCTCACAATGCTCACCGTAGAGGTAATGCCGCCACAGCTTCAATGCGAACACCACAGCTGCCAGCTCTAAATCATGAGTAGGGTAATTCTTCTCATAATCCTTTAATTGCCGTGAAGCATAAGCAATTACCCTCCCATGCTGCATCAAGACACAACCCAAACCGCTGTGCGAGGCGTCACTGTAAATCACGTAGCCATCTCCCATCACTGGCAGTGTAAGAACTGGTGCTGAAATCAGTCTCTTCTTCAGCTCCTCAAAACTCCGCTGACACTGCTCAGTCCAAATGAACCTCATCCCCTTCCTAGTCAAACAGGTCAGGGGAGTAGAGAGCTTCGCAAAGCCCTCTACAAACCGACGGTAGTAACCTGCCAAGCCCAGAAAGCTCCGGACCTCCGTCACCGTCGTCGGTCTCGGCCAATCCCGAACTGTATCAATCTTCGTCGGGTCAACTGCCACTCCTGCGGCTGATACCAAGTGGCCCAAAAATGCAATCTCCCGAAGCCAAAACTCGCACTTCTTAAGCTTGGCATACAGCTTCTTCTCACGTAGAAGCTGCAGCACTATCCTCAAGTGCTCCTCATGATCCACCTCGCTCCGGGAGTAGATCAAGATGTCATCAATGAACACAACCACAAACAAGTCTAAGTACGGCTGAAATACCCGGTTCATCAAATCCATGAATGCAGCTGGGGCATTAGTCAAACCAAACGGCATAACCGTAAACTCATAATGCCCATACCGGGATCGAAAAGCCGTCTTAGGGATGTCCTCGGCCCTCACCCTCAACTGGTGGTAAACCTGACTGAAGATCAATCTTCGAAAACACTGTGGCTCCCTGCAACTGATCAAATAAATCCATCTATCCGTGGAAGAGGGTACTTGTTTCCGGATGGTCACTTTATTCAACTCCCAATAATCCACACACAAAACGAGCGACCCATCCTTCTTCTTCACAACTAAAACTGCGCTCCCCACGGAGAAACACTAGGCCGGACAAGCCCTATCCATAAGATCCTGAAGCTGGGCCTTCAACTCCCGCAACTCGGCAGGTGCCATCGCTAGGAACTGCGCCTTCGAGATTGGTGCGGTTCCCGGTACCACCATCAATCCACAAACTCCAACCTCCCTCGCTCGCGGCATCGTCGTCACTCAGGGGGAAACACTCTGGGAACTCGCGGACAACAGGAATAGTGCCTCGCGTCCAGTGCCGCCGTAGGCAACCTCCACATCGTCGCTAAGAAGCGGTGCAAAGCCCTACGAATCATCCGCCTAGCCCTCGCCAGAAGAAACAGTCATCGCAAAAGAAAGGTGCTCTGGCAGCCTCTGAAGACGAACTCCTCCTGTCCAGGCTCGCGGAGGGTCACCGTCCTCTCTCTGCAGTCTATAACAGCATAGTACCTCGACAACCAATCCATACCTAGCACGACGTCGAAATCCTGGAGCTGCCGCAAGACAAGCAAGTCTGCCGGCAAATCCAGGATCCCAACTGCACAGGGCAATCCCTACAATACTCCTCGACATGCAAGACATGATCTGGTATCTGAACCTCTAATGCATGCGATAAAGAAACTACCTCTATACCATGAAGGGATGCAAATGCTCTACTGATAAAAGAATGCGATGCACCGGTATCAAAGAGAGTACGAGTACGAACTGCAGAAATCAAAATAATTACCTGCGACGACATGCTCTGCTGCTGTAGCATCCTCTACCTGAGCGGCATAGACTCGACCGCTCGGCGCCGGGGATGTCGCTCTGGCTGTCGCGAGGACGATGGAGCAAAATCTGGCCTACCGGAGGTCGCCGAAGGTCCTGCTGACTGACGAGGAACGAAGATGCAGAAGCTGATGAAGGAGCTGGGTAACCATGGCCTGGGGCACGCCCTCGCGAAAGTGACGGTCTGCACGCAACGGAAACACGGTTCCCGACACCTGCGGGCCAATGGGGAGGTGAGTGCGGTCTGTCCACAGAGATAAAACGGTCGGGGATCGGCTGCCGCGACGTCTGCTGTGCTGCGAAGACTGAATGCCTGCTGCGACGAATGCATGCTGTCGAGGTGTCGGAACGAGTGCTGCTGCTGATGTGGAACGGAAGAGATACCCCAGATCTCTGCGCCCATGATTACCCCGTTCCCTGAGAGTGGAAACGGGGTGGTCTCGGGGGTCCCTGTTACTAGAGTGCCCCTCCTGCAAACTGCGCGGGCGCTCGCACAAGGAAGTCAACAACGGGGGATGGTGAGTCACCTTGCGTGCCATCACGGCCTACCACCCCAACATACAGGCCTGCCTCCATCGGAGGCCTTAAAGTCTGTAATCT